>JAXDDX010000103.1:1325000-1766320 GCA_034670405.1 Hoplostethus atlanticus
GCCAGAAAATGTGAAAACTTCCTCTCATGCTTACTGCTGAGGACTATCAATCATTCCAAAATCAGCCTTCAAAGTCATCCATAGGCTATTATATTAGATCCTGAAAAAAATCAGTTGATAAAAAAACATCTTAACAGCAAGCTGCAACACTGAGTCAAGACTCACTGTCTGATTTACCAACTGTGTTTTCACTCTTTCTCTCTCATGACACAAAGGACAAATTCCATTACACTACTTACACTACTGCCATGCTAGCTCATGGTCGAAGTCCACGGGGCGGAGAGGGGGGGAAACAGTGAACTACTGCCCCCTCCTGGTGTACGAGGAGTCTCGCAGACAGAGAGCGAAAGCCTTGCAGAGATTGTAGACCGTCTCGCCTCTTTTCAGTGATATTTTAAAAAACAATAAATATCTCTCGGAGTAAATCAGGATGCTGTTTATTTCTAAATCAAGTTGTTACATTAAAATGAGATACCCCCCTCACAAACTAAAACACATTCATCTTATCAAAAGATTCAGAAATATGATTCAACAGCAGTTATGACCGTGAGAACAACACTAAGTTAAGACAAACATGAAATCAAGGGCACACCACAATAAAGGCAGATACATTCTTTTGACTCGTGTTTTAACTCCTATGAGTCTTCAGTTGAATATGAGCTATAGTATTACTGTTTCTCTATGATTCCACTGTGTCACTCTTTGTAACTTGAGTTTGTTTTTGTGCTTTGTTTCTGTCCATGGGACTCATAACTCATCCACCCGCTCGAAAGACATAAAGACATTTAGCCACGTACAGTATATTTGTTCAGTTGCACCCATGTAGGAATGGCTGAGGCATGGCCTTCTTTTTAGTAATATAAGGTCTGTATGTTTGTATTGTGTGTGTTTCTGTGTGTGTATGTCTGTGCGTTTATATGTGTGTGTTTGCGTGTGTGTGTGTGCATGAGGTCATCCTGCATACATGTCTGTGACAAACTTGTGCAATTGTGCGTGTTGCCTGGCAAAGCTTATCATGGTGGTGTCTCTGAAGAGGCCCCCCTCCTCTCTCTCCGGGGTTACCGGTTCTAGTCTACCTGGTTAGGCCACGACTCCAGGGACACCTTCAGTTGGGGGAGACCGTGCGTCTGCGCAGGCAGCTGCACGTCAGGCACTTGAGGATGCTCATGGTGATGTGCATGAGGGGGCCGAAATTGAAGAGCAGGTTGTAGAAGGTGTTGACCGACAAGGCCGCCCGTCTCGTCTGCGTACTTCAGGGCCACGATGGGCGTGTACAGGCTGTTGGTCAGGTTCCTGAAGCGAGGGCTGCTGGACTCAATTACCTTCTTAGTGCACTGGAGGGATGAGAAGAAAACACAACGTCTCTTTGTAGGCTAATTACATGTCAATACCAACTGAGTAGAATTAAATGTTGATTCTCTACTATGGTAAAAGGTGAGTCAGGAACCTTGGCTATATCCTCTGGTGTTTGGCCCATGGTCTCAAATATATCTATGGAGGATGGCAGGTAAACGTCTTTAAAATAGCGAACGGTGTCCGCGTCGACTCCCGGATACTCCATTTTAGCCACATCCTCCATCATCTTCGTCTCAAACTCGGTGTGCACCGGGCCAGGTTCAATCATGGACAACCTAAGGGGAGCGAGACGGGGATAACTACCTGATGATTACCTGAGAACGTAAGCACAGAAAGATGTGAAGGGTGAAAAGAGGAAGAAGGAGAACCTACCGGATGTTGAACTTCATCAGTTGCACAGCCATGCTCTCACAGAAACCTTCCATGGCAAACTTAGAGGCGGTGTAGACATCATTGAACACCACTCCTGAACCAAGACGAGACAGACGCCACAGCATTGCTTCATCAAACAAACACTGTTTTATTTTAGATATCTGAATCAGCTGGCAGATAGGTGGGATGTTGTTGTGGGCCAGAAAGTATTTGGAAGTTAATTTTGTTTACCTTTCTGTGATTGACAGCTCATCAGATACTCTTTAAACTGTGCTGCTAATCCCCACCCATCTGCTTCTTTGAGCAAGTTAAAACAAACGCTAAGAATTCTTTGCAACTGCGTGTTATTTGACCCAGGTCAGCAGACCTTTCCTTCAACGTATGACAAGGACTGATTCCTCTCTAATATAGTAATAAAATGAAGCCGGTAAAGGTGTGCAACATTCTCAGTCTTAGTGTGTCACATTCAGGTACTTTATTTAACCATCAACTGCTTTTTATCAATGTTACCACTCTTATGGAAAGTAAATAGTGGATTACTTCAAGCTTAACAGTCAGCTGCAATATTTTTTTTTCATTAGGATTTTTAGAAATGCCACCACACTGTTATGTGGTAAACTGAAGTGCAAATATAAAAACACCACAGTATCTCTGTCTCATGCCTTATTATTGACAATGGAATTAATCAACGTGGTTGGATGGTATCACTTTCACATCGCTGTTTTCTGACTTGTTTGATTTCACACATCCTAAAATGAAGTCCCTCTCCCGCCCTATCCCAGCACAGGTCCAGTTGTGCTTAGTGTCCCACCGGCTCCGATCATACCTTGCAGACCCATGACGCTGCTCATGACCACGATGTGTCCTGAACGCCTCTTCTTCATGTCCGGCATCACCTCCTTGATCATGCGAACCACGCCAAAGAAGTTGGTCTCAAACACTCTCTTCATCTCCTCTATGCTGATGCTTTCGACGGGTCCCAGCAGGCCCACTCCCGCGTTGTTGACTGGCAGGAGACACACAGACGCAGAGATTTGTGGAGCGATCGCAAGGCCTTACATGCGAACAGCTTCTTTACAGATAGCAATACTCGATGTCGACACCAGATGTCACTGTGAGACTGAGACGGAGAGATGTGATGTAACCTCAGTTCATGGCAAAGGGCTTCTGGGTCTTGAGTAATTAGGTGAAGGGGGATGGGGGTGAGGGGTGTGAGGGGAGGGGGAGGTCTATAAGTACAATCTTTATCCAGATTTAAGGGCTAAAATATAAGACGTGAAAAGAGAGTCACCTGTTTACGTGTTATTAAAGGGGCAATGAGTACGATTTTTACTGCCCCCACAGCATAAAATAACTGTGGGGGTTGATGGGATGATGGATCAATACCGATGAATCATTGATTACTTCACCAGGTGCTGTGATGTCTGGCTTTCAAATCCCAGCTCATACTCTGTGTTTTGGAACAGAAACGCCCCTCCCATTGGGAGCATTTTCAGCTGCTGAGCGACGGAGGACGGCGACACAAGCTAGCAACGGACATCGCAACACATTTGAGCTACGAAGGCTAAAAAGCTTTCCCCTCACGCCAAAAAACAAAAACGAATGCCAAAGTGTTATTATTACAGTATTTTGCTTTGTGATATGTTACCTCTTCACCAATGTGACTTTACTGTTTGTGTCAATGACAGGCCACCGTAGCTCAGGCGGGAGCTGTGCTAGAGACTTGTGTAGGAGGACATGAGTTCAATCAATGTTGTTGTATTTCCTACTGGTATCGCCGTTGAGCCTGATGCAGGTTATTGATTATTTAATGGCCCTTTAAGAGGAGTTGAAAACAGGTTCTCTCTTTCCACCCTTTGACCACCTCACACACACACACACACACACACACACACACAGGGGGCAGGTCAAAGAGGCTATCTAATTCAAGGCCAGAGAAGGGGTCATGGCGGACAATGGGGCTGGAGCGGTGTAGGTTTCAGCTGTGTACCCACTCACTAAGGATATCAATGTGGCGGTCCTTAACATTGTTGATGCACTGCTTGACTGACTCGTCACTGCACACGTCCAGCGGGAGCAACATCAGGGTCTTGCCGTACACGTCTCCGGCTGCCTCCACTAGCTTGTCCTTCTTCTTCAGGTCCCGCATGGTGGCGATGACTGGTAGGGAGAGAGAGAGAGAGAGGAGAGAGAGAGAGAGGCAGAAATGCACTGAGGTCTGAGACACATCTGACTTGACATGTATGACGTAGCTACGCCGATGACAAAAAAAAGGATTCTTTGTAGTGCCGGAAATGGTTCTTGAGGCTTGGACCACAGCAGAACCCTTTTTGGTGCTGTGGAAAAGCCTTAAGGAATGCAAGAAATGTTCCACACCAGCAGTATTAAAATGATTTTTAAGAGCCACACTTTATCATATCATAGGATTCTTTGAGTCATTACAGTTATACAGGGAACCACTACCCCAACCAGAAGAACCATTGAAGAAATAGTAGTTAGTGTAGTTAGAACAAATCTTGACCCCCTGAATCACTGAAGAATGAGGAAAATAGACCTCACACTTTCACTTCGTCCATAGCTTACAAATAGCCACACACACACACACACACACACACACACACACACACACACACATAGGGTGGTTACAGAATCAGTGCCTGTAAATAACCACGCCTATCAGTTTTGAGGACATAGCACTGATTGCCTTTGAACTTTGCACGCTGGGCAGCATTACTCTACATACAGTACGAGGATCTACCGTCTACAGTCGTTATCAGCACGTTGTTGACTTGGCTTTCACGCTCTCTTCCATGCTGGGGGGTTTCTGCTCACTGTGCTGACTGACGTTATCTAACAAAGGAGACAGCCATTGCACAATGGCAATCAGTGGGTGTATACAGCCACTTAATCACACATGAATTTGAGTCTACCTGTTGCCCTTGACAGATAAAGCCAAACTCTGGTCAGATTCTTGTCCGGACATGGGACACAAAACACAAGACACTTCACAGATGTGGAGTTAAAACCACAGCAGGGGACTGAGTATCAGGAAATCTGGGTTAGGAATAAGTAATACCAAATGAGAAGGGGGGTGGGGGGGGGTGCCACGCTGTGGGGGTTTTGCCTCGCTGTGTGATGTTACTGGGGTATAGTGGTAAAAGGAGAGCCTTTGCTTTGAGAGTGCTGCTGTGTACGTGTCACGCAACTTGTCTTAGCAAGCTGGTACAGTCGAGTCAAACATGCACTGTGCATTAACGAGGTCTCCATGATTAGAGAGCTGAGTGTCTGTGAAGCAACGAGGAGATTTATGTATTGGGGGAGAAGGGAACAAGAGGTCCATTGTTCCTCTGGCTCCTGTAGGAATTATTCTTGGGCAGCTTAAACATTCTCGACTCAACCGCATTGCCTTGCACACGCAGGGTTTCTCTGGCCTCCTCCGAACTTACTGCTACTAATTATTACTCTCGGCGCAACGCAATATTTAATCTCTGTTGGATTTCCTGAAGTCCTCCGGAGTGGATCGGAGCCGGTCTTTCCTGGAAGCAGGTCACAGTTCAGCCACAGTTATCCAACTCAAACCAACGTTGAGGGCGCCGTTAATCAATTTTGTTGTGCTCATCTATTTCTTGCTCCAGACAGCAAGTGGCCCCCGAAGAAAGAGAAAAGTTAGACGTAACCCTAGAGCAGTGGTTCCCAAAGTGGAAATAGGGGACCACCAGGGGTCCTTGAGGAGGTTCAAGAGGGTCCCCAGAAACATGAGGGATAATTACATGATTGTTTCACTCACTAGAAAAAGAGCCCAGATGACTACTGTGATCATAGGTATCACTGTCCCCACTGTTATTATCACCTGACCTATAGTACACAGTTATGTAATGATACCTGGTCATATGTAACAACAAAAATCTTCTCAGATGGGGGGTGGGGGGAGGGTTATAATGGATCTATATGGGGGTCCATGACATGAAAAGGTTTGGGGACCCCAGGCCCTAGAGTGACATTAATGACGGCTGGGAAGCTGGAAAGAATGCACAAACCACCAATGTCAGATTGGGAGACCCCAACTCTGCTGAGCACCGATGAAGACTTCAAACAAGGCCCTCGCTTCAGAGTGAACCCTCGCTTGTACAGGTCTCAAACTTTGTCCCCCTTTCAACACTCGCTCCAGTGAGGGAACTATAGGCGTATTAGACACGGCACTAAACCGGAGCAGGCGGTCTACAATTCAGCACGATAAAAGAGGGCTTTGTGTTAGAGAAGTCACTTGAAAGAGAACTGGCAAGCCTCCTTTTTTGATCCCGCCTGGCAAGCGGCATCCTTGCAGAGCCCTACCCTGGAAACTGCGCTTTCAGATGATAATAGTTGAACCAAGGGGGAGACTGAATCCCAGTCCTCACAAAAGGATATGGATCCGATGTCACTAGGGCTTGCTGTTTCAATGGACGGTAGACTAAAACACATATTTGAGGTGAGGCAGACGTGCGCACCGAACTCCGCAGACTTTGCGCGTAGAGGGGTTTTGGTGCAAAAGTGGAGCTTTGCAGAGAAAACAAACTAGGATTTGGTTGTAAAGCGATCCACACACTACACTAGGCTTGCTACTATTAAGTCCGATCAAGGAAACAAAGTAAAAGAAAGCGCATTTACCATGGTAACGCTTCTTTTCATCTTTGGCCAGCGTGACGGCGATTCGTAACCCGATGCCGGAGGAGCAGCCGGTGATCAGCACAACTTTCTGCCCGCTGTTCGCCATGATTTGTCCGGGTAGGCGCTGTGTTTTTAGCGGTCCTCTGCTCCGGATGGTCGCTGCCGAGGGAGCTGCTGATCACCGGACTTTAAAAAACTAAAGCGGACCATGCAACCACAGCAGCCATGTGAGCTTCTAATTCAGTCACATGTCCAATAAAATCAGTAACCAGAAAAAGACGTGGCATCTCACAAACACCCATTGCCAGCAAGATTCTAAAGCTGATAAGTGCCGCCTGCCCTGAAAATTAACTTAATTCCTGAAAACAAAACGTGCGTGCGTGCGTGTGTTTGAGAGAGAGGGGGCAGTGCGTATTTGTAGGCGATGCGCGTGACCCTGACGAAAATCACTATAATATTCCTATAATATTCCTAAAGGGACTTGTGTCTCTGCTATTCAGTATAGTTTATAGTGACCTTATCGTACTTGGTAATTTCTTTATTTCCTATGGTACATTACAATATTCCTATAATATTCCTATAAGTATTTATAGTTTTGATGTGATGTTTTTATAATAGTCTTATTACTGGATTAATTTAGTTCTTTCTCTTAAGTGGAGTTTATTTTACGTGCCTTCATGTTCAAAGTTGCAGTAACTAAGTCCCTCCTATTCTACAATATAGCTTTAGTTATAGGGCTGGATGTTATTCTATCTGTTATCATAGCCTATATAGAAGATTGAATGTACATTTGAAACGAGCTGTTGAACATTTAGGCCCTAGATCTATGATCTCCTCATGGAAAATACTAATTATTGTTGTTGTTGCCCGAGATAATAATGCCAAGATGATAAATGTCTATTTGGCTTTAGGTGACAACCAGTCTTTGTCTACATTAAAGACAACCTTGTCGACCTCACTTGTGGGACGTGCGTTTACAGTAGCCTAATGCAGTGGATTGTACTGCCATCTGGTGGTATACAAAGGTACAGCACATTTCTCATAGTATGAGAGGTACTTGTACTGCCCAGCACCATATATGGAGCAATCTAGTTTTATTACAATGCAGATTACACCAACATAATCCAAATATTCATAATCCATATTAGAATTGAAGACATTGATCTGGGTTTGGGCATTAGCTTCAGATCAATTTGGTTTACAGACTTTGCCATGAACGAGGGTCTCTTGGAAGACCTGCATTTCTGACAGATGTTGTAAGGTGTCAAAGTGCTTCTGATAAGATCTCAAACCAGACTTGTTTCTCTTGCTCTGATGAAAGGTCGTGGTGCAAGAGTCAGCGCCAGCCATGTTTCGGGCCTGTTGGTAAATATGTTGTAACAACATGCAAGCTATACTCCAAAAAAAGCCATCTGGAGTGGTTAGTAAGTGCCTATATATGGAAATAATCAGTTACTATTTACTGGCGTCCACTTACCTCCGGTTTCATTAGCTGGCTTCAAGTGTTGTATATAGTATGTAGGTCAATGGGCTGGTGCTCCCTTGGTGGTTAATTACTCTTCACACCTCCTTAAGCTCGCAAAAGGTGATCAACCGATGGCTAATATGCATTTTTGTGCTGAAGGAAAAGGGTTGGAGTGGACGAGTAACTTTCAGTCATTTTTCTTTTTTGAAAAGAGTTGATATTAGGGAGGCTGAATCAATATTATGGTATCACATTTTCATTGCCTTAACAAAATATTTAATTTAAAATAATAAGCAGTCTGACATGTAGCCTAACCCCAGTAACTAATCAAATTATACAGATCTGGTTTATATCCTCTTTTGATTGCAGTCACTTAAAATGTGTAATTCAATTATGTTTTCCAATTACTAGCAGTCCTGCTCACCGCTGCATGTCTGTCACCTGTATTGCACCTTTTTGATATTCAGACCCAGTCGTGAACACATAATAGTGATGAATACGTTGCAACCTGCTCTTAACCTGCCCTGCTGGTAAAACCGTTTCCCATGGCGACATGTTAACATAATGTAAGGCACCGAGGTCGGGATACTGACAAGACTGGAGAACAGGGGGAAAGCAGAGGACACACACAGACACAGCACTGGGGACAGTGTGAGGCGACAGGCTTGGTTCCCCCAACGTTTTCTAGCCTGTGCGTCTCTTCTGAGGGCAACCTGAGGTCATATGGACAGCTCTGCACCGCCAAGAGATGCTTCCTGCATAGCGGCTATTCATTTCCGTCATCATAACTTTGAAAGGAGAGATTCTCCCTGAGGCCAGGCATATTTCAACCATGAGTGGAATCCTGGCCTGATCCGCAAAGGGTCAGCCAGTAGCCAACAGGACACAAGTTTAGCCTTGCTGGGGAAAAGTCTAGCACAAGCACGTGGTGCATGTAAGACAGAGGGAGACAGAGAATAGGTAAGGGGAAAAAATGTACCTGTGTTGGGCTTCTGCTCACCACATCATTACACACTATCTATTATGCTGACAACACAGAGCAAACTGTCAGCTTAAACATAATTCAGGTCCAATTTACTTTTGCTCTGTCTCGCAAATCTGATGTCTGCTTATTTATAGCATCCCTAAGCCATGACCCATTTCTCACACCGGAAAGCGCAAGTTTGCAATGAGATCAGGAAAGTAACGTTTGCATTATCAGATTAAATTGGGAGAAAAACGCACTTTAATTGAAATCCAAACTGACAGCGCAAAATGTACTACAGTGATATTGTGGGTTTTGAATTTATATTACATTACATTTAGATTTAGATTTTAGGCATTTGGCTGATGGTCTTATCCAGAGCAAATGACATGGAGTGCAACAGTGGAATAAACCTTAAAATCCTAGATCACCAAAATGACAAGCAACCAAAGGGGGTGCAAAGCCCATGGCCTCACAATATATTCCATATTATACTTTATTACACTATAATGACCACAGAACAATCTTTGGAGTGTTGACCCACCTTTTACGGAGGGTCAACAGGGTGTCCAGAGAGGTGGTCTGGGCAGATGTTACGGTGCTGAAGGGGCCGGAGTGAGGGCAGGGGCGTTCCCCGGCGTGCCTTCCCTTGTGCCTCGGGAGAAAGTGGACAGGTGTGTATAGAGATGAGGAGGGGTGCTGGGCCGCCGATGATGTCTAACAGCCTTCCAGCTATTGCTGTGGAATTCGAGTGAAGCACAAAGACACAGGGGTGAGTGAGTGAAGAGACAGAGGGGAGGATGCATGCCCGTACACGTTTCCCCCCACGCCACGTGCTTTTTCTGCTTTTAGAGTCTCGTTTAAATCCTCCTCCTCCCCTTCTCACCTTAAACTTTCTCCAGTGCGCTTTCTCTGCCGCGCCTCCACAGCTGGCTCGTCCTTGCTTCCATGCATTGTCGTACTTCCTCATCCCCACCCCACCACCCTCCCTCCTACAGCTTTCACCTTCATCCGCGGACCTCTGAGTGTACCCCAGCTGCGCCGTGAGCCCCAAACATACTGTAACCTCCCTATGAAAGTCATAGAATATGCTGCTCACCACTCACTGACCCCCTTTCCCTTCTCTTCCCAACCTAACAGTCAATTTCCTGTGTACTGACTTGAAGCAAACATGAACAGATGTCTATGGAACCTTCCATGGTATTGCAGCTGAATTCATGAAACAGTCAGTGTCTGTTTTCATTCATCACAAGAGATGCAGAGTATGATTCTACGCTCTTCTGAGTATATATGCATCATCTTTCTAAAATGTTAAGTATAATAATAATGTTTGTTTCATATAATAAATTCTACAATAATATCATATCGTACTAGATGTGTCTTTCTATCCCTGCAGTGTCATTTCCATGCAGCAGCATTGGAAAGGAGGCAGACTCAATGGGCTCGGGCTGCGTGAAAGGCCCAGAAGACTGGAATGTTTGCTGCAGGTCAGCAGTGGCGCTTTCTGCTCTTTTGTGTGCAGTCTGCTGAGGAGGTGTGGAATGCAAACTTCATGAGAATAGAAGTGAAGAAAGAAAAGAGGAGAAAGAGTGGTGGCTGGGGGAGTGGGGCCAGAAGGGTGGGGGGAGGCTGGGGGGGGACTGAAAAAGTGTGTGGACCCAAAGAGTGAGAGCTGGGAAAGAGAGTTACAAGGGTTCAGAGGCAGAGAGAGAGAACACTGGCAATTGAGGGAAAGTGCCAACCAAAGTGCCACCAAGCTGCCGATCTTGTCTGGGTTGAAGCTGTTATCTAGCTGCTGCCTGCGGACCACACAGGATGTCCCAAAACACTCCAGAGAAGAGTGAGAGGCTTCGAGAGGCCTAAATGACACACTGAAGATCATAACGTGCCATTTCTGAACACCGGTGAATTGAACGCTTTGAAACATCCACAGTGTTACTCTCTAGTTACACTTGATGACGGACGTCCTCAGACATGGCACCAGTCTTGCCCTTGGGTTTTATAACGTTGACTTCCATAAGCTGTGACCTGAGGATTGAATCCAAAAAAAAGTGGATACTTTAACAACGAATTGGTTGAATTCTTGACATTTCAAGTATGGGAAGATGGGAACAAACTGAAATGGAAAGGGTATTATTTTGTCTTGTTTTCATCTGTGGTGAGGTCCAAAAGTCTGGGTCCTCTACCAAAACTCTTTGGTTTCATTATTTATCAAAAAAACGAAAACAACAACAAGATTACATAATTTTCTAAAATAATTTAAAATATCTTTCAACGAAAGTCCTTTTTTAAAGTTGAACCACTAGCAGTAGCGACAATATTAGTGGTATCAGTTGTTAAAAGACCAAAACAATTCACACTGTGTATTAGGAGCATACATGTGTTAATATTTGAATGAAATATATGGTGTGATAACAATTTGAGAAAACCAAATGGTGTGTGAACAAGGTATTCAGATACATTACAATTTCATACCAGCATTTCTCAAAAATCTGTATTTGTATCTAAATAATAATAATAATAATAAATGCTGAAAACGAAAACCTCTTGGTAGTGGACTCGGACCTTTGGACCCCGCTGTATCTCATCTGAAGGTTTTTCAGATAGGGCAGTGAAAACAGACAGCAAAGAGAAGTAACAGCAGAGTGCCAGCTAAATGTGATCTCAGGCAAACATCGTACTCAGATGGGTTCCCAGGGGAGCTTGTCCACTCAGCCACTGTGGCACCTTCCGCCCAAATCATTTCCTCATTCTTTTCTGAACTCGTGCAAAGAACAAAATACAAACTTGAACCAGACTCAGAATATGAATTTGATTTGATAGAGAACTACAACCAAATGTTGTCCGGATGATTTCCATGCATGGTAAGAGTTTCAATGAAAGAAATCAGATTTGGTGTCCCCACACCACACCACCCTCGTTTGGGTTTACCTTAGGTCCTTCTGCAAATACTACCTCTCAACTTAATTGCGCTGCTGTTTCGGGATCAAAACACAATCATGGTGTTTTGAAGTGCACTGTAACCGTGAAGAGGAGGGAACGGAGCAGGCTACGTCTGAGTGTGGATTGAGGTTATTTAGTTTATTTGTTTGAGCAGCTCATTTAACAGACATGGTCCTTAGACGTTAATTAGCTTAGTCTCCCCTCGTCTCTAATTATTATAATTATCACCAGACTGGCAGGTCCCCCTACTGGCCCAGGGAAGAAGGGAAACTTTCCACCCACTTTCTCATGGTAACGCCCCCAGTGTGGCAATTTAATTGCAGCAGGCTTTAGCAATTGAGAGTGTGGAGCAATATGTCTGATAACTTCATCCAATCCCTGCTCAGGTTTCGCTCTGACTTTGACCCTGCTGCTTTACAACCAAGTCTCAAAGTAAACCAGTCTCAGTCTCAAGTGGTCAGAGCTCTGTTCATTCAGTAAATTCAATAAATTCCCTCCAAAGTACCATCCTTTCTTAAAGTGAGCTAAAGGCTATGTGAGCTAAAGGTATGTGAGTATGTGTGTGTGTGTGTGTGTGTGTGTAAGGGAGAAAAAGTGAGAAAAAGAGATGGTGAAAGTAAGTGGGTGTGTGTGAGGACAACAGAGAGAGAGAGAGAGAGAGAGAGAGAGAGAGTCAGAGGGAGATACGCCAATATGCTCAAGTAGTGATGCAATACCAAGCTGCTGATGTTGTCTGATGTGCTCATTCTGCCCCCTGGTATTTCAGGTAGACCCAGAATACCTCAGATGGGATCAGAAGCTGAGGCGTGAAGACAGCTTTTATGTAAAACTGTCTGATATATAGAGCTAATATTGTCAGAGTCAGTGGGTGGCACAATCACGTTTCTTAGTGTGTGTGTGTGTGTGTGTGTGTGAGAGAGAGAGGGAGGGAGGGAGGTTATTTAGAGGTGCTTTGATAGATGGGGGTTTTACCAGCCTCTGGCAGATTTACCTACATTTCCCCCCTGAAGCAAAAGTCTGCTCCTGCTCAGTGCCTCTATTTTCCTTGTCTTTTTTACAGCTGGACCCCGTGATCAGTTATGTTTTTTTGGGGGGGCGGGGTTGGGGGTTCAGAATCACATTCATACCACATTGTTCTTAGCATTCAGGCCACATGGATTTTCTACCATGTGTCATCTATTGCAGACAGATGTTGACCCTTTGAAAAACTGTAGTTGTTGTCATCTCCATCCGTCATCCACTGTACATACCACTTTAAAATGATGTGGTAATGGATCAACCAATATAATACTCCACCAAACAAAATAAAAAATGACCTCCTGTAGCTACACAGTCACCCTGCCAGACACAACTCATGTTATCCCACAACAACAACGTTTATCTCATGATATACTAAACTAACATCACAGGTCTATTAAGTCAGCTGCTAGGAAGCGGTTATCTCATGTCAAATGGTTATCTCATGATGGCTGCATATAGCATTGAAAGTATTTTCCCTTTAAAGATGCATAAATCAATTTTTGGCAAGCTCAAAGAGTCAGTCGCCTCTTCCCTCTGAAACTTCAGATGCATATTTTCCCTGACGGCCTGCCTGTTGTCCTGTTCTGGCATGTTCTTCATCACAAGGAGCAGACCGGAGGCAGACTCCATTTAAAGCCCATTTTAGGGTCTCTAATCCTCAACTCTCGCTAGCTCCTCTTGAGGGTTAGCGGTATTACAGATAAGGTTTCACTATACCGCACAACAATAAGGTGATGACAGATTAGACCTCCATGCCTTCCACCCTCTCAGTGATTAAATGATAAGGAAGCTCCATCATCACTTTTCTTGCACACCTTCAGCGACAAAGGGAGGGAGAAACGAGCTATCCACTTCCACTTTGTAATGCTATATCAATGTGTCTGGGAGGAACTTCAAATTGAGGCACTAAGACTATGATTTATGTTGGTCTGAGAAAGAGAGAAAGCATAGATTGATGAGAGAGAGAGAGAGAGAGAGAGAGAGAGAGAGAGAGAGAGAGCAAAACAAAGAAAGAGAGAAAAACAAAGAGAGAGAGAGAAAAAAAGAGAACACATCCTTGTGTTTGTTTGCTTCAGAAAAGCCTGGGATGCATTCATCCCTTGCCAGCTTTCATCTGTTATCTTCTTTTTCTTCTTCCCGCTAATCCAGAAATATACCCTCAAAACACAGATGGGATATAATGTAGTATGTGTATGTTACCAGTGTGTACAGAGGAAAGAGGCTCTGTCAGTTCCTGGTGATTTATTACCTGGGAGAAAGACGCCCCCACATAAGACATGAACTATCTGGACTTCGTTCTCCACGCGGAGCATTGTGTTTTTAGCAGAATTTATATGTTCAATGCAGCTTGAAAATGAAATTCTATTTATCTTATATTAATCATTATGAGCCTGCTTTGGTTAATTAAAGTTGACGAACCACTGGCATGAGACAAATGGACTAACTTTGCTTTTAATTGGAACTTTCCTGCACGTCACGGTCCCTTTGCAGGGTTCTAATGTAAATGTATGTGCTCGTGTCTCAGGCTCGATCAATGCCTCTGTGGTGCCAGCTGTGTGTGAAGCCCAAGTCTGGGCGGAGTTAACGTCAGGTTTAACTCCAAACGCGCAACATAAAGCTGCAAGATGACCACAGGTTTATTGTTTGTGTTATGAAGATGAATGAAATCTTCTGCAGGTCCAGCGGTCGGATGTATGTACATAGCACATTCTCTGGAAGTATTTCTCACCCAGAGCTCAGACTACCCACTGGACTCTTAGTAACTATCTGCTAAAAGCTGCAAGGAATGTGGCCCTGACTCAGGGTAGCTAAGCCAGTACTGAGGAGGGTGAGGGCGGGAGGTCAGGAGGTCCCATGTTTACCTAGGGGATCAACCTTAATCTGTCCGGTTATCTGGGTGTTTCTGTAGAGACGTTTTTTTTTTTATCTCTTGCTCCCATGGCTTTCCCCTTTCCTTCTCATCCCTCTCTCCGGTGCTCCCGTGGTTTACAGTCTTTCAGGCAAGTGACATGTAGTCTTTTTTTTCCTCTCATAGGCCTAGAGGGTGAAATCAAGGACAGGACAAGGACATCGGGACATTCACTTTCTCCAGTGTCATTGAATCAAATCTTTGCATTATTTGTTCCCCATAAAGCAACTTAATATGAATTCACCGCACCAAACTTTCTCTGGGGCAAGCATGCTGAGTTTCAATCATTTCTGGTGCAGAATTGGGTTCTGGCAAGTTATGATGAGGAGCAGCATCAGGGAATAAAGGAGACGATTGTGACTTTTGGAGGGATGCGTTTCTTCCTCTCTCTGTGGTTTGAGAGCACTCTTCTCCCTCGAGAAATAAGGTTTGGCTCGTCATCTCCGAATGTTCTCTGGGATTTCAGCTCCGCCCGGCCTCTTTACAAAGGCCTGTCATGACCTGGACTATGCTATCTTTGTCAATTTTCCAATTAGACAAGGTCTTCACAAGCCTCATCTCAGAGCATGTCTCAACTGAATATCACAGTCATCCTAGAATAGATTTCTGGGTTTAGCATGACTTAAAAAAACAAAAACAACCTTTATATGATCTACAGTATACAGGCCTGGGCGTCGGGGAGAGATGGGAGACAGACGTTCTGTCAGAAGTGTGTCCGTCCCCTGAAGTTGACATGAAACCTATGCCCCTGATATTGTCTTTCCACAGGGTCCCCATTGTTTGCACATACAAGGCATACATTAGTATCTCTGTGAAAACATGTACCTTGCGGAATGGAGAAACTTTCAAATATGTCTTCTCAATATTTATCCAAGTGTAGACATCTACAAAATTGACATTTCTCTTGTTTTGTGGAAACTCAAATCTTCTTTAGGCTGGTGGATTTAGTCTAGCTGATCATTAGAGAGCTCCCCAATGTGGGATGACCGCTCCAATTGAACAAGTAGAAAAATCCCAGTTATGGGGCTGTGCAATGATAAATCTTCTGGCTTTAAATAGCAGTTGTGGAGACTTGGGCAACTCAAGCTGATCAGTCCTGAACTGTCATGAGTCAGCGACCTCAAACCTGGGGTCGCGCAGCCCCCGGCCACAGAGTGGTCAAGCCACTGCCTGAACAAGTGTTGGAGAAATGTTGCCGCAATGCTGGGCTAAGATTAGACTGATGGTAGTGATAACCTGCCCTATAACCTGCCCGATAACAAGGGATCTTACTCCTTGAACTGTCCAGGGGTGTTTTAACGATTGGGTGTATTTATTACTGGGAAGTTCAAAGCTTGGATACATCCTCCAGCTGCAAATGATTTGGCCAGATCTTCACTTTCAAGTTAAAGTTAATAGGCGATGTGCAGGAAAAATACTAACAGAATTTTGCACCACTGTCACCTTCACCTTCATGCATCATCATAATCACTAGCAGGTCACCACTGTAATCACCAAGTCACTTAATCACTCATAGGCTAGACTGAGAGACGAAGTGAAGAGCATTCCTATTCCTATAATATTCCTATAGTAAATTATAGTGTCTGTGGTACTCAGCAGTGAGTTTACCTTATCCTAATTGATGGTATTTTCTTATCTGCTATGGTATTCTTATAATATTACTATAGTGTTGTATAGTTCTTCTATATTTGTATACCTAGTATCCTTCTAAAATCTTTAGTACCCACTCTTCATGGGTGTCATGGAGAGGATTTCTTGTCCCTTTCTTGAAGACATTGTATCCATACCTCCTAAAAGCCTCTGTAAGCCTATCTGGTCAGCCTACTACTAGTTTTACTCTACTTCAGTAAACCAATGTGCATGCGCAGCACGCATCAAATAAAATGTAAAAAATCAAATAATATAAAATGGTAAAAAAAAAAACCAGCTCAGCCCCTCAAACCTCAGGTCCTCAAATCACCCCTGGCCTACTTCTGCACCACAAATTAGAAAAGACTACCAGGTAAGCGTGTGGTGCTCTATACTTGATGTTTAACGGCCAAGATGTGAGACCTAACAACTTATCAGGAGTAATAAACGTGATTTACGATGGAGTCCTTTGGAGGCACACCGCTCATCTATGCGTCCCAGGACACCGTCCTATGGGATGGAAGAGGAGGAGGAGGAGGAGGAGGAGGAGGAGAACAGAGGGAGGGAGGAAGGGAGGGATGGTGAGAGGGAGAAATTGAATGAGAGGGACAGAGCGAAGCTGAGAGGAGCCTCCGCCAAAAACTTCTGCAACAATCAAGCAAGTGGAACTACAGACTGTTTTCTCTCCCTTTCTCCCCGCATGGCCGCTTAGCTCCTGCAAACTCAACTGTTGCATTATAAACTTCTGGTGGCGGAGGCGAAGGGGGGTCTCCGCTTGGAAAGATGGACCATTTAATAAGGACCAGGGCGCGCAGGAGAATACCGCTATTTCTTATTATCCTACTACACGCAACGACGACACAAGCCGGTAAAGTATTTGGCTGATAAATAATTAAGCGTTTCACAGGCTATGGACGCGAGAATATAAATGTGAAGATGACCAAGTTCCGTCGGTAGTGCATTTTGTAAATGATGCACCCCCCCCCCACCCCCTCGTATCCCAGTTTCCATTATTGTTTTTTGAATCTAACAGCTCCATTCATCACTTGGCCCCCAGCAAACATGAAGCTATTAGCGTGAAAACATCTTTGCTAGTTTCTTTATTTTGAAGGTTCATTCACTTCCTGTTCTTTAAGGGCGATGTCTAATGTTTTGGGTCTGTGTGTTAGTGATGCTGCTGGTTTGTACTTGCCCCACAGAGTCGCTTCAGGCCGGGATTAAAACTTGAGAGGAGTGCTCAGATGACTTTTGGGCTCATTTGAAATACCGACCGCCGTTACAGTTCTGCGCGAGCTCGTGATGTATTTACTTTGTTATTGATACGATTCATTCTGCGCGTGGTTTTGATTGCTTCAGCTTCCCTCAGTCTGCATGTCAATTCAACGTTCACGCTTGAATTTCGCTGTCCCTTCCTGTGTCAGGTGTGCCCTCGGGCTTGCACGGGCCCCCGGGGAGGTGTATGATGTCATGTTTGAGTTTGCTTGTGACCAGTGTCGGTTTACTGTGAAAAGGTTTAACGTTGGCTTGAGAAAGAGGTGAGTGGCTGAACACTGACCGGACCCGAGGAGATTAAAATTCCTGTCATGGATCTGTTTAATGTGCCCACTGCTCACACAGGCCTGAAGAAGAAGGCGCTTAGCACTAACACTCTTACTGCTTTCGTTAGGATTATTCTGGCACACACATTTCTACATGTTTTATTGCAGGCTGGGACAACACCCCAGGGGTCATATTTTAGGCAGTTGTTATTGAGCCAACATCACAATGTCTTGGATTCACTTTAAGTCGGTAGGCGTGGAGATGAGTGATACATTTTCTCAATTTATCCACCTGCAGGACGAGGACCTGGCCTCTGTCGAAAACAGTTGTGGCCGTCTGTCATGCTGTCCGGGTGTGTGGGTTAGCTGTCCACACCATTTGCTGTACTTTCTGCCTTGTTCAGCAAGTGCCGTAGCCATTTTCAGACTTCCAAATTCCCAAAATAGCCGTTACCAACTAGCATGTGCACACGTATGTATTTGTTTGGCCCACTGCTATCTGCCACCCACAACGAGACCCCTCGGGCTTGATGGGAGCGATAAGCCTACATGCCCCGGGGCTGTGTCCAGAGTGTCTGCACTCCCCGGCAGACTATTTCCTTGCAGGTGCTGCATTTGAGAGACTGCCCGGGAGAGGAACATGCCTCAACAGCCGGAGTTAACCCTCTGGTCATCAGAAGTGCTAAAAGATGTCTCATTTTCACTGGTGCCTTTCTAGATACCCCTCTTTACAGCTGCCAGGGTTATTTACTAGAATTCATTGGCTGGAGTAAAGCCATGAAAGACGGATAAACTAGAGCAGGCAACTGGCACTGTGGGGCTGTTCTGCTGTGTAAGGAGGGCTAGTGAAGTGAGAGACTAAAATGGTCTTATAGTGGGAGATATGGTAGTGCTGATATGGCAGTCTTGGATATGTGTGTTTGTTTGATAGTGTGTGTGTGTGTGTGTGTGTGTGTGTCTGGGTGTGTGTGAGACTGTTTTCTCATATGCTTTCTGTGTGTGTTTGGGAGAGATGAGAGTACTTTGTAGTCATGTTTGATGACAGGAAGTGAGACATTCTTGCACACGTCCACAGTTTGTGAATCCTCTGTTCCTTTGCCTCGTCACTTTTTTTTTCAGTTTTCTTTTCCTTCTTTTCTTTTTTTTTCTGTGCCATTCAAAGCCTGGGAAGCAGATCGTTTGTTTTTATTTGATATGCTGTGTCTCTTCATTTACATCTATCTCCCCTCCTCCTCCTTATGCCCCGCCCTTTCCCTGGCTGGCTCTATGACAGAAGGGAAACCACGCATGTAGCCCCTTCTCTGTGCACCATTTGATCCAGCCGCCTTGCTGATCCTGTACCAGACTCCCACAGGAGGACGGAAAGCCTTGTTCCCCTTTGATCCAACATCAAATTAGTGGCAAATGAAAACAAATGAAAAAGGTGCAGAGAGAAGGCAGAGAGAGGAGGAAAAGAGGAAATTGATGCCTGTTATAGCTCCAGTGTCTGCTGCTGCTATATGAGTTTGTGTTTCTCTAATGGAAACATTAAACACCAGAGGTGTCGGAGTTTTAATCTCTGCCTGATGCTGACATGTGTCCGTAGCTGCTGCTAGTGTTTTGTCTGGCTGTATCTCAGCCTTTGCAGAGGCAAACTGTTTGAAATCACCCCAGCGTCTAATAAGTAGAAATGATGCTTAAACACCTAATGGTGCAATCCATAGTGTGCAACAAACATCTGGCCTCCAGAATCCCAGCAACCCGTTTCCCCTCAGGCTTCTAGGGCTCAGAGACTCTGAACATTGGATGCTTAGAGCAGCTTTCTGTGGGACTAGGTGGAGACGCTCACTGTAGAGTTGTAATGAGCAGACACCACAGAAGCTGACCTCTGTGTAGTGTTTCCTTAACTACGATGTCATCTGTCCCATTATCCCAGGTTATGAGCCACAGAAAGCCTTAATCATAGTCATACATCACATGCACTGACCTTTAGAGGTCACAGTAGCTAGCTTCCATATCAAAGCCATGTGTAAACCCATGTGAAAACAATATATTGGCCTTGGTGACATTGATGTTGGTGACCTGACTCCTTTTCCACTGAAGATATCCAGTGTCCTTTAGCAGAGACACTGGGCTGTTAACATTTAGTAGGCAATGACCTTAGTTTCAAAGCTCCCACAGCTGGTTGGGAATTGCTTTAAAGTCTTCTTCAAAAACATGAAGGAACAGAATTACTAAAAAAGGATTGTCTATATTACACACTGTGTGTGTGTGTGTGTGTGTGTGTGTGTGCGTGTGTGTGTGCGTGTGTGTAGTTATGATGTCTGAGAGATTGAGTGATGGCTTGAGGTTGACCTGACAAATTGTATGTGCTCAGTCATGTGTGTGTGCATGCATGTTTGTGTGCAGGTTCTCCTTTGTGCCTGAGGAGTGCATGCATGTGTCTGTGAGGAATGTGTGTGTATTTGTGCGTGTGTGTAGCGCCTGGACAGAGAGGGGCCTTGAGGGGCAGGTGTTTTCTCTACGGCCCAAGCAGCTTTTGGCCTGTCGGCCCATCATGCTGTGAGCAAACACGAACAGAACAAACTGTGGAGATTGAAGAATGTGGCAGTGATGTGAATTGGAGGGAAATGTCTAACCAGATTTCTGGAGACAGGATTTAACTTCAATGTTCACACCATAACTCACGATGACCGTAAGCCTTAGCAACAGGACTTAGCCACTGACCCATATTCAGTACTCTCAACATGCTAGTCACAGGAGTGGTGATGTGGGGGGGTGATGGGACTGCAAGGCTGGCTGAGATAGATATAGTGCATGAATTTGCACAATAGACAGAGCAGACTTGAGGCAAAATGACAAACATATAATATATATGGAGGCATGTAAGGTTCATCCATGTCCGTGTTCAGGAGTGGATCCGCGGGTGGATTCCCGGCGGTCTCCCACACAACCGCTGATTCGCCTGGCTCCCAAACTCACAGTGATAACTGAAAGCAGACCCAGTCCCAGAGCCCAATCAACATGATGAATATCACCGCCTCCCAGCTCGCATTCTTCCAGCCCAACACATGATTCTGTCTCCATGTTACCTTACCCGACATTTCTGATACGCTCCCCCCCCTGTTTTCCTAACCTCTGTTTACAAGTAAGAGAGTGGGGTGGTTTGCAGACTGCTGACAGACAGAAAGAATACAGTGATGCAGAGAGAAAAAGTAGACAAGGGCAGAGGTGGAAAGTGCTGTTGAGGGTGCTATCATTGAGCTATGTAAGGGTGCATGGGTTGTGATTTCAGTGTGTGTGTGTGTGTGTGTGTGTGTGTGTGAGAGAGAGAGTCGTGCAGACGTATGAGAGTTTGTGTGTGTGTATCACCTCTCCTCATCTCATTGCCTTTCCTGTCCACACACAGCACTGACCCAGACAAAGGGTCACACCCATGGCTAATTGGATTAAGGCTATTCTTCATGGAGCCTTGAAGAGACCGTGTCTGGCTTTATTCAACCACTTCCACTGAGTCTGTCATCACCTCCTCACTGCTAATTGCTCCCTCTGCTTTTCTGCTCGCTTGAAAACGTATTTTTAATGGAGAGTGGCATTTCAAAAAACATAAAAAATGTGTATGCACTGATATATTGTCTTCTCATGTACATCAAGATACAGATATGCACATCTACAAACACAAAGCAGTGATATAGCAACTGTCAATCTTTTTTCTCCACTCATCTCAGGGTGTGGTCTCAAATAGTATGGGAACTTCTCTCTGCCCAGATTCATTTTGGCCCCAGTACTTGTTAAAAATTCCCCTTTTCCCAGGCGTAAGAGTTTTCAACAGTGTAGAATTGTGTGTGTGTGTGTGTGTGTGTATGTGTGAGAGAGAGTGTGTGCAAGTGGTATTTTCAGGCTGAAATGGGAGTGTAGGTGGTGTGAGTCATAAAGAATGTCTTCAGAGACATTTGCTGCAGCAGCACAGAGAACACATTATGTCCATGTATGACTGAAGTGCTGCTGGGTTGTATGACTGCAGGACATGGAGAGACAGTGTCAAGTGTCACGCAGCCAGAGAAGATATGCAGTTCTGGACTGTTTGGGTGGCATTTCCAATGGACAGAGCACGGTCTGTGAGGTGGGACTGGGTGCTGTCGAGGCCTTTTCCGTCAAGAAGACTGTGGACAGTACTGCTAGATTTTATATGAGTCAACTACTAATGCTCTTCCAGGGAATTGCTGGCTGCTTAAGCTTTACTCCTTCCCATGAATCCCTGACCTTTTTCTGTGGAAAACAATACTCTTTAATTTGCACAGTGCACACCCCATATGTCTTCTACAAGGAGACAACATATTGAATGGGGTGGCAGGGTAGCCTAGTGGTCAGAGAGACTGTCCTGTAAGCAGAAGAATCATGTAGACAAGCGAGGCGAGGTGAGGACATTACCACATAGCTTAAGAGATGCAGGTAATGCTTGGACAGGTAGATAGGTTGCAGGACAGGTAGATAGGTTGCAGGAGAGGTAGATAGGTTGCAGGACAGGTAGATAGGTTGCAGGACAGGTAGATAGGTTGCAGGAGAGGTAGATAGGTTGCAGGAGAGGTAGATAGGTTGCAGGACAGGTAGATAGGTTGCAGGACAGGTAGATAGGTTGCAGGAGAGGTAGATAGGTTGCAGGAGAGGTAGATAGGTTGCAGGACAGGTAGATAGGTTGCAGGAGAGGTAGATAAGTTGCAGGAGAGGTAGATAGGTTGCAGGACAGGTAGATAGGTTGCAGGAGAGGTAGATAAGTTGCAGGACAGGTAGATAGGTTGCAGGAGAGGTAGATAGGTTGCAGGAGAGGTAGATAGGTTGCAGGACAGGTAGATAGGTTGCAGGAGAGGTAGATAGGTTGCAGGAGAGGTAGATAGGTTGCAGGACAGGTAGATAGGTTGCAGGAGAGGTAGATAAGTTGCAGGACAGGTAGATAGGTTGCAGGAGAGGTAGATAGGTTGCAGGAGAGGTAGATAGGTTGCAGGACAGGTAGATAGGTTGCAGGAGAGTAAATAGGTTGCAGGACAGGTAGATAGGTTGCAGGACTTGGCACAGCTCCAAGTGATAGAAATGGATCTAAGGCAGTGAATACATAGCTCTCTTTTATTGATCCCTGCATGGAGCCAGACCTCAAATGGCATCCTGCCACCTGCCTCGGGCTTTTTCCTAACACATTATGGCGTTATTGGTATTGAAATGGTGGAATAGTGGACATTCGCCAGGACTGTGTAATAACCTGGGTAGTGCATTGGGTGGGAATGGACTTTTCCAGAAGGAAGACTACTGCCATCGTACCTCGCCCTGCTGTTTCCGTCTAGCCTCTGATGTTGCCCAACACAGATTTTTCCTCTGTGTTAGGCTTACCAACCACATCCCTCAAGAGTTTGTATCCATAGTTAATGTGAGCGTGGGATGCCTATTATCCCCAGCACTTCTGCACTTTTTAACTGTCATTGTGAAAGCAGTGTTGCAGGAATTTCTGCTGCTCCTCTCAGTTTTCTCCCTGTGGCATTGTTGCACATTTTCGACTGCTCTCTGTCTCAGAGGGTCATAGGTCAACAGCCTCCTGTCAGCCCTAGCTTCAACATGCTGTGAATGGGTTAGCAGTTTTCTTTAAATGTGGTCATGCTGTTTTGGGTAGAAATCTAATATTTTACGAGTACAACACCATCACACACTTAACTAATGAAATGGCGCTGCTGTTTCTGTGGTTCATCAGCTGCAGCGCTATGGCATCTCTTTGGATTGCTTGGAATACAACAATTCCAAGAGGACCGGACAGTTTGTGCTGAAAAGTCGATTGAGTTAAATTGTTGTGAGGCCATTCTCCACGTGCTCTTCCTGATGGGCTGATAGAAACACAAGGATCCTGTATAATTAGACCCATGCTGCTGCAAATTAGAGCGTTACTCAGACTGGTCCAAACATCGGCACCGTATGACCTCTCTTCCTCCCTGTGTGTGTGTGAGAAAATGGGTGAGAGGGTGAGAGGAGAAGAAAGAAAGAAAGAAAGAAAGAAAGAAAGAGGGAAACACTGGGGGTGGCCTGAGATGGATGCTGATCTCTGAGCAGATAAATGATTCATTGACATTTAGTTCTTTGTTCACATTCAGTAACAATTAAGGAAGATATGAAAAGTGTTTTAAATGAGTGTGTGTGGGTGTTTATTGGTGTAGCCACAGGTTACACAAGGTTTCTGTTTATTAGGAGCCAGCAACTCCTGTAATTATTTCATTTACACGGCTTGTTTATGACTCTGTATCAAATAAACCGAAGCCCTGCAGTCTTAAATACCTCTAGATCTTTACCTAATGTTTTCCACTGTTGGAGCCTGGCTGTAATTCACAGGTTAACCTGTTTGCAGGCCTGTTGCCATGCTAGGGGACCCAGCGGGCGAGCTCAAAGCTGCTTTGGAATAAACAAATAAATAATGCCATAAAATGTAACGTTGTGTTTTTTTGCGAGCTCTGTCCCAGGGCAACGGCAAACTCTCTCCACATGTTTAATTAACGACCAGAATAAAAGGCAACCCCTCGGTACAAGCGGGAAAAGCTACAGGAGGCAATTTGAATTTAGGATCCTCGTTTCAGATGCCTGGAACGTTAAGTGCTGAGTCGCCCCGAACGGGCTCTCTCTGGCAGCTGGTGGGGAGAGACTGCTGCACACAAGCTCTGATCCTGGCGAACACTCACCGCAGCACTTTATCAACACAACATCTGAGAACATGACCAGCCCACTGCAAACAAAGCAAAGGCTCATTGTAATGAAATGTAGACCCACCGCGGGGGGGAAAATCTTTCTATCTTCAGAGCGAACGGTTGTTGTGCTCGTGACTAATAAGCGTAGTTTGATATCTGAATGTATGAATCCCTGATGTGCTTTATTCATCTCCGGCGAATTGTTCAGAATGAGATAAATGCGATGCGGACACTGTTGCTTGCTGGTGCAGGTGTCAGCTGTCAGGTGTCCTGCAGGAGGATTATGGGCTGGGCTGTGTACCACATCTATCCTATAATAACAGCCACAGAAGGCAGGCCACCTGCAGACACTTCTCAGAGGAGTTGTCTCCGAGAAGCAGGAAGCTTGCACACTTTAAGGACCCATTTCCAGCCCCGCTAAACCCCCCGCTCTTCAGCTCAATAACAACCAGCACTTAGCGGAGCCAGACAACAAAGTCCTGTCACACCGGCAGAATTGAACTGTAAGGCTGACATGACTACAAGCGTGCTGCTGCCATATGCCACAGGGTCCAAACTGTCATGATGCTGTTCTTCATCCACACAAACTGGGATAGACAGAAAGTAGGACATCTGGCTTATTTAAGCAGGATGTCTTGTTTTAAAGATAAAGCATTAGTGTACAGTGTATGAGCATGATATATAAAAAAAATACATCATATCTGTTCTATAACTGTGCAGACTGTTCATTTTTCTCTTCCTTCCCACTCCCAGTTGATCCCATTGATGTGCTGCGGGTGCTGGAGCTGTCAGAGGACATGGAGGGGGTGTCCATGGAGGCTGGCCTCTGTACCAGCAGGAAGGGCATGGAGGAAACAGACCTGGCCTACAGGATAGACAAAAGGATCCAACTCAGTGCACCCACCAAGCAGATCTTCCCCGGTAATGGACACTTTTCTTCTACACCATGTATAGACTCCACTCCTGTACAGTATTATTTGGATATTTCCTAATCTGGATTTTTTTTGTGATGGATTTGTCTGTCATTGAGATCACTGCTTTCACTGCTCGCTGCTTTCAGGGGCTATATTTCCCATCATTATTATCTTTACTGAGTCTGGGGTTGTCAGTGGGGGGTGTCTGCATGTTATAAAAATGTCTGCTTCCTGCTGTGCTCTGTCAAGTATGACTAAATAATATCTCTCCTCTCCTCTCCTCTCCTCTCCTCTCCTCTCCTCCTCCTCCTCCTCCTCCTCCTCCTCCTCCTCCTCCTTCAGATTCCCCATTCCCTGAGGATTTCTCCCTGATGGCCACAGGTGCGAGCTAAGAAGGGCACTCAGTTCTTCCTGCTTTCAGTGTATGACGAGCAGGGGGTGCAGCAGCTGGGTCTGGAGGTGGGCCTCTCGCCTGTCTTCCTGTATGAGGACCACCAGGGACAGCCCACACCACAACTGTACCCCATCTTCAAGAATATCAACCTGGCTGACGGAAAGTGGGTAGCCCTGATGGCCTTCAGCCTCTCCGTTTGATATGGCTTACTTACTTCTAAGCATTTGTTTGTGTGTGTCAAATGGATGAAATCAACCAGCACTGTCTAACATAACCCTGAACATATCCCCACGTGATTCTGACTCATACAGCTCACTCCAGCTTGACCTTAAATGACCTTGAAGGGAGTAGCAATGGTTTGACTTGATCAAAGGACTACTGACTTTTGGGGAAATTGGCTCGTTGGTCAACTTCCAGTAGGAGTACCGCCAAAACCATCTCCTGTTTCTCTGGCAGATAACTCTGTCCTGTGCACATGCTAACGCACTAGCATGCAGTATGTCAAGTGCCCGTAGGCGACTAGCATGATGTAATGTAAGAAGATTGACCTTTTAGGAATCCAGAGCTGGTATTTTTTTTTCTTTCTGCCAATTCTCTCATCAGATAAAGGGTAAGCTGACCAATGGGCCAATTTCCCAAAAAGTTGGAGCAACCCTTTAGGGAATTCCATCCATGGCAGTCTGGTGCTCAAAGGCACTGCTTGTTGACTTGACTCACAAGAGGCACGGGATTATCTATGAATCATCTCCTTGCAATGCTGATTTGGTTGACGGTTTTATCTTCAGACAGAAAACACGCAGTACATCCCCGCAATGTTGAACTGTCCATTCATTCTTTGGCTGACCGTCCCTCTCTTTGTTCTTTCAGATGGCACAGGGTAGCCTACAGTGTGCAGGGCAAGTCTGTGACCCTCTACCTGGACTGTGAGAAGGTAGAGACCCTGGATCTGCTGAGAGGGGACGACGCCGTACTCAGCACAGAGGGCGTCACTGTGTTTGGGACACGCCTGCTCGACCAAGAAGTATTTGAGGTAGGACGACCGCAAAGGAGGAAATGGATAATCTAATGATATCCGTGTGTTTTACACTCTTGGATGTTCCTTGTTTTCAGTAAAAAAGTGAAACTATTTGCTGTTTTGCTAAAGTTGTATTTAGAAAAAAATGTTGCCTCTGAAACGGGCCAATCAGAACATAGTTGGGTTGTTACGTAAAAGACTTTCCCCAATCATCTTTATTTTGGAGCAGGGGGAGGGGGGTGGGACCTCTAGTACTGCCAGCCAATCAAAGTAATTTGATTGGCTGCAGCTAGAAACACCCCCAAAAACACCAGGGATGAAGGATGCTGTTATATATTGATGAATTAGGGATCTCTAACTTTACACACATAGGAGTACTAATAGTGGAATAACTGCATTGTGGCTTAGGATTGGAGGTGATGGGAAACGTGTGCTTTCCATGGATGTCTCTTTTGAAGAGGACACAGGGGGTGATTGAGAGAGTCGGTGTTGTTATGAGCACTTTGTGTTTTTAAGTATGAAACCAGAGGAGACTTATTCCTTAGAGCAGTATGTAATGCAAATGAGCTGAATCCTCTGACAAGGAGCTGTGGGGGAGGTCCTGATAACCTTGTTTTTCATTTGGATGACTTTCCTTCTTTATCACTTTATTCCTCAGACTTAACACAATTTGACTATCTCACATTTCTCCACATTCAACCAAATTCAGCGCTGTTGATTTGCGCATTCCTAGAGTGGATTGAGTTAGTGGGTGAGTCTTAGCAAGCAACAGTGTCTGGTTCAGAGGAGTGAAGGGGTGACAGGGGTCTTCTGTCAATCCAAAGCTGCTGCAGGACTAACAAAGCAGTCTGGGGGGGGTAGGAGAGGAGAGGGGAGGGGGGAGGAGGGGGAGCCGCTGTCCAGACTTGCCCCGGTCTTATCGTTTCCGTTGCCGTACCTAGAAATCACAGAGTTACTGTTTGGATTTGTAGATGTGTTGGTTGTAGATGTGTTGGTTGTAGAGGTGTTGACGTGCGTTTGAATGGCCACTTGTTGTGTTTGGGTGTTATGGAGCGTGCTTGAATGTGAATCAGCATCAGTGAAAGTGTGTAGTTTGGTCACGTCTGGTGTCGGGCAGGTCAGGAATTCCTGCTGCTGCCTTTCCTAGTGTCGTTCCCTGCAGCAACACACGTTAGGGCTTTTCCTCATTATCCCCGAGTAGGACAGGCAACGCAGACACAATTACTCTTTAAGTCGGCTTCATCTAATTGTGTGTGTACCCGGAGGTGGTCATTTTGAACCTTTTGAAGTTGACATGGACTTGTGTCTGTATGCAGGGAAAGAAAGGAAGAAAGGAAATTGAAACTTTGGGAGTAGTTTTCAATTCCTCAGTACAGTAACCTTTTATTGTCGTAAGTCATTCTCTGTGCTCCCCAGGACAATATGCAGCCCCTGCTCCATTGTCATTCCCAATGAGGCTCCACTCTAAATCACTCACAGCATGAAACAGAGATCAGCTTAAGCCCTTTCTTCTGCCGTGTCCTCGGGCGCTGTGTCTGCTCCGCATTGGAGCGAGAGAGAAAAGAAAGGGCAGACAGAGATATAAGGTAGAGGCGAGTTCAGGGAATAGGCATCTTTCCATCTCTGACCCCCTAAGGGTCCCATCTAAACTTTGTGCCCCCCCCAAACTGAACAGTTTAAGTACAGAGGGAGGGTTTTTATCAGTCCTCTTTGGCTTAATGGACACACACCTCTGCCTTCTCTGCTTTCACCCGGAGGAAACCAGATGTCCTTGGTGCTGACAGGTGGACACCCACTGCCTTTGGGTTTGCTCACATAGTCAATAACTGCCTCCTTAACCACATCCACACAATAACCCCCCCTCCGCAAATTACGCCCATGTCCTAACTTCACCTCAATTGCCCCTCCCATGCCGTAAGTCATTCTCCACTCCCCTCCCACTCGTCCCTCTGAGATTGTGACAGGCAATCCAGTATTTCTTTCTTTAAATACTTCACTGTGTCCCACTCCAATTAAGCAAATGTGTCTCCTCATGGGCCCTATAAACTTCCCACTTTCCTCACCACATTCACTCTTACTCCACAAGAACAACATTCCCAGCCACTCTTTATCATCCTATGGATTGAGAAGTGGTGATGATATTTGTGGTGATGACTAACTCCCTGCAGACTGTCCCTGTTTATAAGATCCAGTCTATGTATTTTTTTTGTGGTGAATGAGTCTAAAAATGTCTGTCTGTCTTTAACAAGTCATTTAGTGTTGAGTCTTGAAATCTTGAGTGAAAGGAAAGGAGGATCGCTCCACTAGTATCAAGATAATGTCACTTGATTCAAGAAAGCACATTGCTTTGCATCGGAAACAAATGAAATGATTCCCCCCCGCCCCCGGCAGATGACTAGACTCTAGATTCAGTGACTTGTTAAGATGCAGCGTTTTGCAGTGCATGCATGTATGTACAGTATGTGAATATTTGAGTGAGTGGTGTATGAGGAGGAGAGGTCAAGCTGTCGAAAGGTCCATTCTCAGGCTTGGCCTCTGGGCCTCTGTTCCCAGGCCCTGGTTCTGGGGGAGGAGGCCAGTGTTCCGGCCCAGTTTTCCCAGCGTGGGAGCTCAGCGTGGGAGCCTGGGGACTGTGGTCAGCCCCTAATGTCTCTATTGCTTCCAGATTGCCTGCAAATGACTACAGTCCTTTAGTGTTCAAACCCAACGCTGTGCTTGCATTTGCACTAAAGCAAACACCAAACTGTCCACAAGTCTGCTTGTGCTCCTTGGCCGCTGTGTGCCCTATTTATGTGCCTCCAACACGCTGACTGCCCAGATATGATCCAGCCCGGTGTTTATTTGTGAGGAAACTCTGTCTGGATTAGTAATGGAGGAACAGAAATGTTGTTGGCTCGCCGATAGAGGCGTGTTTAAACCCCGACTTGTCAAGCGTGTCATTAAAGGGCAGCTTTATTTCAATCCTCAGATTCAGATCTAATCAAGGGAAGCCACAGATTAACACAAAGATTGGAGAAGCAAATTGGTCAAGGTCTGTCATATACATGCTTTGCCTCAGTAATGACTTTTGTCTGATTATGGTCAGATGTTTTTGGTTAGTCTTGAGCATCTGTTGCACTTTAGTCAACAAAGTGCTGTTTCATTACAGCGAGCAGCCTTCATTGTTTGTTGCAAACCTTTGGACTCTCCTTCACCCACAGGAACTCAAGACATGTGGTGACTCACACCAGAGCCAGTTGTTTTTTTTACAGGGTGAGATCTCATTGGGGGAGGGGCAGTGAATGGACAGTGCCTTAGATGAAGGTCTAGCTAGTTGGCTAATTAGGATGTGATTGGGCGCCGCACACTTTACTGCAGGGCACCATCAGACAGCGGGGCGAAGAGGAGAGGTCACTGTCTGAAACGCCAGGCACTTTTTATGGCTTTCGGTCAAACTTTGCCGGCAGAGCCACGTGTGACGTAATGCAGGATGTTTGTGTGTCATCGGCACTTTGTGGATTCAGCTGAGGTGACGTCCTTTCCAGTGCCACGGACACGTTCTCTTCAGATGTATTAAATGGAGAAGGACATGGCAAACATGACTCCATGTTTTGGTCACCACGAGATTGGATTGGATTAGTTTTCTGTGTCCCCCGTTCTCTCTCTCTCTCTCTCTCTCCCAAGACTGTAATGTTTTCCTTTGCCTGACATTGGCTATTGGCCAAAACTTGAAGAAACAAAGAGGGTAAGAGTTAAAGGGATAACAACTCCTTCCATGGTTGGTGTTCAAGCACACACTTGTTTCGTCAGTCATGCCTGGGTTCATATTTCTTGTGTACATTCACATAGACTCAGGGTTTGTATTTGCTCATGCATTGCTGATTCGGCGTGATTTCAGCCGTGCTAGGAGATGTATGAGCTGATGGTGGGCGGAAGAGAAGAGACGTGTGGTGATTTATTCCACCTCTGGCCGCTGAGCCTAATTAAAGAGATTACAATGGGACTATAATTGCTACTACATCAAGTGGCTAATCTGACTCAATTTATCACAAATGGCTGCCCAGCTGTCCCTGGACAACATTTTACCCTGCAATCTGTTTGCAGTGGCCTGTCAGTTTCATAGATTCATGTCGCTGATTTAATCCCAACCTCGTCAAACACCCCGCCACGGGGCTGCTTGCATCTTGTTTACATTGCATTACGAGTGATACGAGTGATATCCATGGCCTGCGTCTCAAAATGGCACAAAGTATTGTGTTATAACATGAGGGTTATGTAGACTAAAGAGGAGAGTTGTGTTGAGTGTGTTGGGCCACTAAAGCCAACAGAGGCTTTGGACTCAGTCCTGCAGGCACCAGGACTTCTGTCTCCGTGTGTGTTTATGTGTACACACTGGTTAGGTCTCTGGGGCAGCATGGGAAAGGTCCTGACAGGGGGGTGAGACAGAGCTATTTGACTGCTTCTTGTACACAGCCAGCTTCCTGCTGGAGCACAGAGGGGACAGAGAAGTGACAGGCAGGAGCAGCAGCAGCTTGGTGTTTTGCTGTTTCACTTTATATCTGGGTTTGTAGTCAACTTTGGGTTTTTCACTAATCTTTGTGGTGTTTTCTCGTACTACTGAACTGTTATAATGAGACGATTCTGGCTGTATAACATGACACCTGCCTGTCTGTCTGCCTGCTGGTGTATTCCAGGGAGATATTCAGCAACTACTGATCCTGGAGGACCCCCAGGCTGCTGCCGACTACTGTGTCAACTACATACCAGACTGTGACTCTCCTCTGCCCTACAACAGCCACGCCCTGGACCACCAGGAGGTCAGTGCTGCCACCAGCAGGGGAGTGACACCCACTGGCATATACACACACACACACACACACACACACACACACACACACACTGACTAATACTGACATGATAGTTGATAAGACACAGCTTCAATTAAACTACAATGAAACGCAGAAATGCAGAGCCTGGCCTGAATTCCCATTTTTTGTATCACATTCAGCTCTGGCATAATCATTTATTGTGCAAAGCAGAGACCAGATTTGCCTTGCTCAATGCCTGGAGAGCGTTAGAGCTGAGCTTTACAGGGACATGATTGTGGGATCTTATTAGATATGCTCCAGTGTCCATGTTAAGACACTGTCAGGTCCTTGTCAGCCTTGGCTGCTAAACAGGACTTTGCAGAAGCCCTTGTTTCGCAGCCAACCAATAACAGGCGGTATGCCGCATATCAATAGAGTTGTGTGTCCCAGAGCCTTATCCAACCCTTTGATCACATGATTTACAGGCAGCCAATCCTTTCAGCCAAGAAGAGGGCTGAACATGGTGCTAATGCATCTAGTGTTTGGGAAAGGAGACTTGAGAGGCAGAGGCAGGATAAGCCATCATTCAAAGTGTCTCCTTTGAAATGTGGCCAGCAGTGGAGCATCGTTAGGTCAGGTGTTCCTTTGGCTATATCCCTATATTCCTATATATATATATATATATATACACACACACACACACCTACACAGCCAGAGGCCTATACATCTAACAGAATATCATAGCTTGCATAGGCAATGGAATCAATCATGGATATTCATTACTGTATATTTCTTTGGTTGTGTGAGACAGAGACAGTGAGAGAGAGAGAGAGAGAGAGAGAGAGAGAGAGAGAGACAGAGAGAGAGAGAGAGAGAGAGAGACAGAGAGGTGTGTGTGTGTGTGTGTGTGTGTATGTGAGAGAGAGCGGCAATGATAATAACTCTTGCAGCCCGTACTGCCGTCTGAGTCTCACGGAACACCCCACTGAACACTCGTATGTCTTGGATGTGCGTGTGAGCATACGTGTGTGTGCATGGGTGTCTGCACATAAGTGTGAGTATCCTCTCCCCGATGAGGGATGGTCCCTAGTGGGTACTCAGCCAGTTGGCCTCTATAGAACTACAGCTGAGCAATGAGCTTCATATCCAGACCTTGTCAGCATCTGTCACCCCACTGACCTACTTCCCATTATTCTCCCTCACACACTGACCTTGTTTACAAATGGATCTAAATCACGTCAAGGGCCTTCAGCAGCATTCTCAGACTGAGGCCATTCATGTCAGTGACAACCAGCACAGTGGACAACACTCTGACGGTTGACCCGACACATATTTGCTCACTAGACTGAGTACACTGAGAATTAGCACCTCTGTAGGATCAGAAGCACAGTAACCCCTGACCTCACAAACCAACAAACCACAAACTTCTCATTTTATGTTTGCTGTAGGTTTTTAGCAGCTCAGTGGGAACCAGAGTAAGTGTCTGACCCTATAAAGGGTGATGCAGTGTTTTCCTCTCCAGTTCCTGGCTATTTCCCATACTGTATATTTATTCACAACATTTTTTGTTTTTCTTCTCGATCTCTACCCTCACCTTGCATTCCCTTTTTCATAAAAGAATTCCCAACTTCAGTCCGATGCCTTGATGCAAGGTGACCAGCCAGAGGAAGCAAAGAAGCGCTCCAAAAAAGACAGGAAAGGCAAAAAGAACAAAAAGAAGAGGGACAAGGGCTCCAAAGGCAAAGGCAAAGGAAAAGGAAAAGGCAAAGGCAAGAGGGGGTCAAGGAAGAGAAAACGCCAAGAGGAGGGTCTTGAGGATGGCTTCCTCAGAGTGTCCACAACGCTGCCTGAGTATCTGTCGCAGGAAGCCCTTCCAACCCACAGAGTCGCCCCGAACTGAAAACACCCCGGAAACCCCAGTCATTTCCACCGAAGCCTTCGACACGACCCTCAGTGAGATGCCCACACATGAACCCGACGTCACAGCTGAGGCCCCCACTGTGGTGCCCAGTGCGCTGCCTGAATCCAAGGTTACTGAGGAGGTAGACCAGTTCCCCTGTAGATGTCCTCCCCTCCTTCCTCCTCACCTCCACTCCTAACCGAACACCCCCCCCTACTACCTCCTAACCATAGAGAGCACCCCTTCCCTCTGCAGCTGCTTACCACCACCACTAACTAGCACCATCCTAATCATCACCTCCATCATGTCCCTTCTGCAAAAAAATGGAGAATGCAAAATATAACTTATGCAGTACACGTCCACCCCTAGTTGTGTGTGTGTGTGTCTTTTCCAGAACCTGCAGTAGTACATGCATGCCACACATCTCAAAGTGTGGTATGTATGGTATGCGTGTGTGTTTCCTAGTGTGCGGAAACGCTGCAGTTCATTCAAGGTGGTTATCACGCTCGGATATATCATCTTGAAGATCTGACACATTAACGTTTCCAAATCATACTGCACATGTTGTTATGAATACGCCATCAGGACTATTATACGTCAAGTTTTCACTCTCCAACAGCAACAAACGAGGATTGTTTCTGTGTTTCCCCTTCAAGCATATCGTTTGCTAATTTGCAATCATTCAACTCATTCTGTTGCTGTTGCGGTCTCTGCCACGCCGCCATATGGCTTTGATGTATTCCATCAGCTAATTACACTCCAGCGTTATGATTAACTGCAAGCCTGACAACCTGTATCGTGTATAACCAACACATTCCCATAACATCCACCTGTGTTGCTAACATCCATGTCAAACCGCGCGACGTGAGGAAGCACTGTGCGCTAATGGGAGGCGCTCGGTGTCTCCTGGTCGACTTTTGACGTGACTGACGTGAGCCTGTGTGTTGGCGTGCAGGAGGACAAACCAGTGAAGGAGCCAGTGGTGGAGGAGTATGGCGATGACCTCTACAGTGATCTCTACGATGATCTCTCAGTTTCCACGGTAACAGTGGGCCCCGATGTTACCGATTACGAGGTGGGTTAAATGCAGGTAGACCTTGAGGTGTTTTTCTTATTCTGCACAGCTGATGCCGATAAAGGTTTACACTCATCAACAGATTCTTGAATATGAGGACTTCAAGAATGAGACCGAGTATGAAGAGTACGAGACATACGAGGACGGCTATGGCTTTGCTGAGCGGGAAGGAGCGGAGACATGGGATGGAGAGGTAAACCACTTAGCCCTACGATCTCAACGTGAACTCACACATTCAGCGAGCTGTGTCTTCACTTGCTTGCGTAAGTGACTACCACCAATGCCAATCTATTCATCTGCCTTTCTTCCTCAGGCTGGCCCCAGAGCAGAAAAAGGCGAGAAGGGAGAGCCGGCTGTTGTGGAACCGGTGAGCTGTTCAAGTCAAGTCAAGTTTGTTTGTATAGCCCTTAATCAAAATGACAGTCTTAAAGTCAAGTCAGGTTTGTTTATATAGCCCTTTATCACACACAAGCCTCAAAGGACTCAAAGGCCTAACTAGGTCAGGCTGATAGACAATCAGATTTATGATAGAATAAGTTATCAATTATCAATCAAATGATGACAAATAAGATGTTTACAGAATATGATCAGATCAGAAGAAAACAGTAACAGGTTGAAGAGGACTGAAAGGATTTAACAGAGAGGAGGACATAACAAGCCTATGTAACCTAAGGCAGCCTAACCTGGCCGGCTCCACCAGCCTAAGGGTTTCGTCAAACATTAAGAAACAACAACTGAAAACGACACGCCACAACCCTAGACCCTCAGAGAGAACAAGGAAAAACCACACAAACCTCAATTAGGAAAACAAAATTCAATGCCAACTCGGACACTGTTGTCATTATCGTCATCAAGGTCATCATAGGAACGACATGCGGTGCTGTTAGTGGCATGTATTGAATATTAGCTTAGCATGGGAATGAGTCGATGCTGTGCTAGTGTATATCTAATCATATCTGTGCTTATTTCCAGGGAACGTTAGTGGAAGGACCCCCAGGCCTACCAGGACCAGAGGTAAGCCTACCGATCTCTGCCTCGTGAAGCTCCAGTGCAGCAGTGTTATATTAATGTTACATCGCAGTGCTGACTGTGTGCTTTAACCTCCTCCAGGGTCTTCGTGGCCCACCCGGCCCAACCGGCCCTTCCGGACCCAGGGGAGACCCCGGTGACTTGGTGAGTGTCCTCCCCCTGTGGCGTAGGAACTGTGTACACATTTATCTGACCGTCCGACCTGAAGAGCAGAGCTGTGGGTTTGGTCGTGACCTCAAATTGAGACGTGTCCATGAAAAACACAGTGACCTGGCTCACTGAGCTGCACCTGCTGGGCTTCGGGGACGGATGATGACTCACACGTGTTTGACCTAATTTCATTATTTTGCATGTGTGTGAGTGTCCATATGCTTTTGTGCGCATGCCATTTCATCCCTGTAGAGTATCTCGATCCCATGTGCACACACACACACACACACCCTCTGACAGAATGCTCAGTCATTTTCCATGTTGTTGATGGTTTTTATGTTGTTCTGCAAAGACGTTAACGGTGGTTTATTACGTTGTAGTGCTCCATTGCTTTCAAACGCATTCGATCACTATACAAACTCAATTCAAAAGCCGTTTACAGCTGAGGCTCAGCCCACACAGCAAACAGGGTCTTGTGTTTTCTTTTCTAAGAAGACATATACAGTAGGGGATGTGATCTGATAGTGATATTAATAAGTGAGAAGGAACATGCAATATATCTACCAATAAAGATTTTCTATAGATAGAAATATAGATATAGATACACATAGATGTCTCTTTGAAAACTATCCATCAAATATACATTTAGAGAAGGATTACACTGTATTTATTTGACCACTAAAATTGATTGTGTCTTGCCATTACCATCATAGCCCCAGTGCATAGATTTTGTGTAGGGTTTCTTTCAACAATTTAGTGTAAATGTAAAGTTAATTGTACGTTATGATCCATGCTTTTAATATATACTGATGCCTCCGTACAGTATCAGTGAAAGGCACCAATATAGCCATGAGGTCCTACTACAGTAGCATTGCCAGTGGTATGTGTGTTAGATTCAGAGGTAGGGTTTCTGAGGGAGTTCCCCCTTGGGTCATGCTACTGCATGAGACTGTTAAACAGACACATGTTTGTTTAACTAGTGATTGACACATAGGAAGTAGCTCATGTCTTTAATGTTTTATGTAATGCTTTTGGCCACAGTACTATATACATTTAATGGATCAGGTAGAAAATCATAAGCAAGCTGCATGCACTGCAAAAAAATGTCCATCTTAACATTCAGTCTCATATTCAGTCTTAAAGATAGATTGTTTTTGTAAAGCACATGCAATGGGGAGAGATGACACTTCAATGCATTGTTTCCAGTTCATTTTCACATTGATTGACACAATGTAGATAAGGCAGATTACTGCACTAGTAACATGACAATGTAACACTTGATTTAGGAAAATTCGTGAAGCAAGTTGATTTGTATTGAGGACAAGTGAAATGATCTCACCCACTGGCAGATCTTTTTTCACTTTTACTAGATCAAATAATGTCTTAAGATGGATATTATTTGCAGTGCGTAAGCAGAAGATAAGGTGGAGTGTGAGTGACATGCCCTGTGAAAACGGAGTAAAGGTTGTTTTTACAGCGATTGGATTGCAGGGATGTTTTTCTCTCTGTTTAGATACACACACACACACACACACACACACAGAGCATATGTAGCCTATGCTTAACCCTCCTCTCTCTTTGTTCTCAGGGTCCCCCAGGACGTCCTGGTCTAGCTGGGGTTGATGGGATTCGAGGTCCTCCAGGCACCATGTTGATGTTACCAGTAAGAATTTAACACACACACACACACACACACACACACCGTATAAACTTCCCCTATCATCTTGCGCGTTTATGCATTCTGTCCCAGTGTGGTACACGAGCAGCACCACAAGGGGGAGCTGTGTGATTGAACGTCATTTACATTTGCTGAGCCAAGGGGAATCCTGCAGTGTGAACTGACTCTCCGTTTACTGCCTCCAGTTCCAGTATGGAGGTGATGCCCAGAAGGGGCCGGTGGTGTCTCCCCAGGAGGCCCAAGCACAGGCTATCCTGCAACAGACCAAGGTACAGTTCACAGAAGCTCACACTATGGCGCTATCACACCATAGTGTGGCAACATATGTGATCAGAAGATGTGGTTGGCTATCGATATCTTCCTCTATAATAAATAATACATTGCACATTGAAAGTCAAAAGCCCCCCTCTGTGGCATACATTCACACTTCAGTTGTATTTTTCTTCCAGCTGTCACTGAAGGGACCTTCAGGTCCGCTGGGTCTGACAGGGCGACCAGGCCCACTGGTGAGACACTCCTCTGACCTTGGCCAGTTGTGAATTACACCTCAAGGGTTCCTGCAACCTTGCACAAACTTCACAATCTGTCTGACCAAGCACAAGATACCCTGATTATCATGCATGCTCAGTATATTCAGGTCTTTACAATTGAATCTGATTTCCAATTGATGATTCCAACAGATATTTTAAATAATTTGCTCCTAACTCATTTTTAAGTTTTGCATTGCTACTGTAATCGGCCTCGTGCTTCATTTACGTCTTGTTTCTGTGCTGCAGGGTCTTTCTGGTCCCACTGGGCTGAAAGGAGACGTTGGAGAGAGCGGCCCTCTTGTAAGACCAGAATTTATTTACACCGCACCACTGTTATCAGCTGCCATCATACCACTCTTTGTCTCTGTCACTCTATTGATTTTCTTTTGTCCCCTTGGCCTCCTCTTTGCACCTCTCTCGCCCTCTCTCACCCCGCCCCTTCTCGCTCTCTTTCTCTCACCTCCTCTGTCTCTCTGTATTCATCTTATAGGGAATACGTGGATTGCCAGGCCCTGCTGGACTCAATGGGAAGCTAGGAAAGAGGGTGAGATATCTTGACGATTGTGGTTAGACATTATATAGTGTTCCGCTGGTTTATGCATTGGCAGTGTCTGTATCTTCTTGTGTTCAGAGCACGGCGTGCTCGATGTACTCTAAAGCAGTCTATGACTTGTTGCCTCTCCCAGGGACGGCCAGGATCGGATGGAGGTCGCGGAGCTCCAGGTGAATCAGGCTCCAAGGTAAGGTCTCTGAGAAGTCATCATACTGCATTGCAGTAGTGATAATCTCATCTAATTGGGCTGCACCAAAAAGCCCTCCAATGAATTTGTGTGCCAGCAAAATATTCACTGCATATTTGGATATTAGTCAATGCTCATCGAATTTGTATGAGCTCAAAAATGCAAGATATTCATGTCACAGTGATAACATTATTGATGTTTGTTGAGTTTCCTGTAATTCAGTTTCCTGTCTGCATCACCACAACAATATAGGTAGGAAGTTGTTGTACGATGATTAATCTCCGCCTCGCAAGTGTTAGCCTTTAGGTATCCAGCAGCCCACAGCTTATTACATGTATTGACATCGAGGTAACTCAATACCTAACAGCTGCAGGAAGAGCTTAGTAAATAAATCAGGCTCCCCTGATACCGGGTCTGACAGAACAGCAGAGTCTTTATCAGTCAAAGCAGCATTTTAGCAGACCTTAAGCTAATCTGAGAAGTCCGCCAGGAGAGACACACAATTCTGCTAAAGTTTACAATTTACATTGTGTGCGTGTGTGTGAGTGCGTGCACATGTGCATGTATGTGAGTTTGCTTGTATGTTTGTGTGTGGATGTGTAATTGTGTGCATATGTATAGACGAGTGTTAGCATGTGTGCGTGTGTGAGCAGTGTTTAATGCACTTGCTTCTCTGTTTCTTCTCAGGGTGACAGGGGCTTTGACGGCCTGCCAGGTCTCCCAGGAAACAAGGGACACAGAGTAAGTTAGCTTTGGTATCTTGACATTGAGGATACATGATGATTTACTACTTCAGACGGTGACAAAGATCACATGGTGCAAATCTGCATATTATGATGATTGTTATGAGGTGTATGATGATTGAGATGATGATAAAAGACACCCGCTACCTGCTCATCTAGTCTTTAGTATCTCTAGGCTTATGGCCCATGCTTTTTTGCCTAGGGGGAAAGAGGAAAGCCTGGTCTTCACGGGCCTGTTGGAGAGCCAGGAGAGATGGTGAGTGCACAACGCCTAGGCTATGTCTACTTCATTCAACAAATGCTAATACAACGCTGCTATTTTCCGTTGGCGCCATAAATTGTCTTCGAGTGGAAGAAGCAAGTGATTATTAAAAACGAAAATGTTATGCCATTGAACGGGCATATAATTTAAGGTGTATGCGGTCTTGTAGGAACAAGGATGTCTGTGTTACCACTCTGCAACAACTCCTGTCTAGCTCGATTAGCCACATTCAAAATTCTGTCAAATGCAGAAACTGCTGTCTCCGTATTACTAGTCATCATCGCCCTAATTACCATATTCATTTTGGATATGTACGCACGTCATTGAAGGACATTTTGACTAGTGGAAATTCCTTTTTTGATATCTAAAATTAAATTCTGACTAGTTCTAAAAGGAATTGTAGATATAATTAAAACACAAATATAATTACTAGTTACTAGTACGAATATAATTGTCACAAGTTACAATTGTATTTCAGATATCTGACTAGTTACAATTCCATACACATCCATGCCTGAGGTTGCCTTACTGTAAGTCTGTTGAATCTGTTCTTATTATTATTTTAGGGTTCTGATGGACCAGTGGGGCCAAGAGGGCAGCCAGGCGAACCCGTGAGTAAACACTAAAAATCTCAAGCATCTTTTACACAAGCACAAAACACAGGAATTGTCTTTTCAGTAAATGTGTGTTCAGATATAATCAATACAATGCCACCACAATGTTCACCCCTGCATTAGCAGCATATAAATAGAGAAATGGTTGCTGGAAAAAATGTGTGGCTAAAACATAAAAATATGCACTTGCAAAGCATGCTAGTGCACATCCAAATCTGAGAGACCCCAGTGGTCTCAAAAGCGCCCTTAAAGAATCTGTCATTTTTACAGTGTTTGTCTGTGGTGAGCACTGGCTGATTGGCTATGACTCACATGCTATCTTTCTCCCAGCAGGTGAGGATGAGACTCAGTGGGGCTCTGTCCCTCTAAATAGATCACCCAGTGCAGGGAGAAATGGAGAGCTATATAAGCCATGCTAGGACAGCTGTGTTAAACTACAAAGATACAGGCGAGGAGAGGAGTTAGCTGTTTTGATGAGGGGGGGGGCGGGGGCAACAGGAAAAGGGAGACAGAGAGGAAGAAAGACAAATGTGAGAGAAATTTGGTGGGTGGTGAAAGAGATAAGAGAGATGGAGTGAGGAAAGAGAGAGAGAGAGAGAGGGTAGAGATAAAATCCTGGCCTGAATGATTATATTTCCATATCAATCACTTCCCAGGAGATCACAGATGTGGCTTTGGAACAGGTGGCTTGGCCAGCCTACAAAGAGGAAGGCTGACAAAAACAGAACACACAAACACACACTCACAAACACAGTCTAGCGCAGTCTCCTTGGCTATCACACACACACACACACACACACACACACACACACACAAAAATATATTCTCTCTCTCTCTCGTTCTGATTTGTGGTTTAGTATTCCACACTCACTCCACCTCATCATGAATGCAGGTTAGCTGTTGTTGACTGTTTGCTGTGTTTTGTCTCCAGGGTGCTCGGGGTCTCGTTGGGCCAAGGGGGCCACATGGCCCACCTGGACAACCAGTAAGTCAACATCGTCCCGATTAAAGGATCAGTGCTGTTCAGTCTATTCGACTCTCTAGACTATCTAGTCTTTGGGATTAAAAACATGCCAACAGTTTCTCCTTTTGTAATCAAACTTTGACATCTCATCAGATTTATGGATTGAAATGTTGCTATTTTTTCTGACATCTTTTGGTGTGTTCCTTCTTGTCAGGGTATTCATGGAATCGACGGAGTTCAAGGGTCAAAGGGCAACCTGGTCAGTCCTGTTACCTTCATATCCCCATTATCTCATCACCTGAACTACCATTACCTAACGCTGATGACTACAATGTGTGGGCAACTTATATTAAAAGGGATACTATTTAATTGTGAAATTACAGTTTGCGAAAAGTGAACCCAGCTACAGAAGCACTGACCAGAGTGGCTTAGTGTAGCTGTCTCAAAAACCTGTTGGGATGAGTCATGGGACGAGGGGCTTTTAACCAGGGTCATGTGGAGACAGGGTGTGTGACCAATGGTGTTTTTTCTCAGGGTCCAGCTGGAGAGACAGGGGCCCCGGGTCAACAAGGAAATCCAGGATTACAGGTACCATACTTTGCACTGACAGTAAAATACCACCGCTCTCTTTTTTATGTATTTTTATTTGGGAAATCAAGAAATACTACAATCATAAAAAGAAGGGTTAGTTATATTTCCAGTTTTCCAATATGTCAGTGTTCCTCCCAACCCCTAAACCACATAAACACATCCATACATACATTGATACTGACATACATAAATATCGAACATACACACACACACACACACACACACTACAGGAAAACCTCCCAGTCTGTGATACGTAACCTGATTGATGCTTTGTTCTGGTCTAGGGCTTGCATGGTCCTCAGGGACCCATTGGATTTCCAGGAGAGAAGGTAGGCAGCACGTCTCTCACTTCATTTCAAAATTAAAGGTGTGACCTTGTGACCCCTGTCATCACATCCGCAGAGGGGTCCGACTGAGCAGAACAGTGTGACCCAGCCACTTTTGGCTTCCGTTCAGACGAGAGGTGGCTAGACAGGAAATCAATACGCAAGAAACACACCCTGGAACATAACAGGCACTAGGGACAAACTCCACGCTCGGAGGCTAGTCTGATAAAGGAAATAAAACCTGAACACAGCCATGAATATATTCCTTATATAGGCACAACAAGGTAGGACGTGTCCGTGTTTATGGCTGGTGTGGGCCTGTGGTCTCTTAGGGATGAGTCGAGGTGTTATACTACACGTGAAGCTCAGTCCTCAGTGACGTTCCACTATTCATGCCTCTGTTTGTCCTACACAGGGTCCCCAGGGGAAAACAGGCTTGCAGGGACTATCTGGGATGGACGGTCCTCCTGTAAGTACGCACACATATGCACACACATGCGGGAGCACACACCCACATGCACATGCACGCATCCAACTTCTTAAAATGAGGCTTTTCTGATCCCCAAGACCTTAGATTGCCGTCAGACACTTTGAATGAGGTCTTCTTTATGCTGCTGGCATTTCCCTGCAAGGCTTTGTGATGAACATTCATGTTTTCACAGTGTTTTCCTCTTTGTCATAGTTTGGCAGCATTTAGACGTTTCCCTCCAGATGCCATGTGATAATGATATATGTGTAGCAGTGCTAAGTCAATCTAATTCCTGTTTTCCTGCACCAGGGTCACCCAGGAAGAGAGGGCCCCGCAGGAGAGAAAGGCCTCCAAGTGGGTAACTGTACATCCTAGGCTCATGTACCGTAGTGTACGTGATGTATCACATCACTCCTCCTTCACAATATTTAGTTTTTACAACTGTAATATCATCCTGTTCCTCGTAATCTCCATTCTAAGACACCATTCACGCAGACTATTGCCATTGTGCACTCACTCACATTAAGCTACAATTATGCTCACTCGCATCATTATCATCATCATTGTGTTGCTGCGATGTCATCATCCTCATTGTACAAGAGCATTAGCCTATTAGAGTCAGCGGCATACACTCATCAGCATCATCAGCTTTGTCTGTCTGTGAATGCTTACCCACAATAAGGGACAGGGCACATTAACTAAACACAATACAGAGAAATGTGGCTTTGCAGGCTTCTACTCATTTAGACTGAGAGAAACTGTCCTTCTGTTTTTTTTTTTCCCCACACAGGGGGTATCAGGTGTCCAGGGCCCTATCGGGTACCCAGGGACCCGCGGAGTCAAGGTGAGACATAAAAACGCATCACGATCACAGGTCTAACGTCCACTCAGATCCTTATTCCATAGGACACCGCAGTTTCTGTGTCCATCTGCCCATGATGGACAAGCTGTTTGAGTCTGTGATTGACGGATGACAGGTGGAGGGAAAACACCTTAGTTCTCAAGTGGCCCGCTAACAACAGAGTGAGGAACGTTTGATGGACAGGGGAAATGTCAGATGAGCAGAGCTGTGTGTGTGTATGTGTGGTGAATTCCATTTTGACTGAATTCAGTTTCGGCGCCGGGGAATAGACTGCTTGGTGTTCGCTGATGTCACATCCACGTGGCTGGTAGTTTGGCTCAACATCCCCGAGCGGAAGCCTGATCTTGCTGGCAATCATTAGTATGAAATGAATGTAAGGTCAATAACTGCTCAATCGCGGAGCAATGTCAGGTCAAGTGTAAATCAATACACATTCATAAATCATTCCCTATGTTTTCAGTTTAAGGGTATTTCTTGAAATAGAGACAACCAGCGATTTCTTTCTATGTGATATCCAGACAGGAAGCGTGATGTGGGATTCTTACTAAATGAACTGTTTTCTCCTGTTCGCAGGGAGCAGATGGAGTCAGAGGCCTAAAGGGGGGCAAAGGAGAGAAGGTGAGAGAATGATATGAATCATATGAAGCTTGAAGAATAGCGTCCATTTACTCTATTGCTTGTTGTCGCAGTGTAGATAGTGTATTGCTATTTGCTTTGTGTAGTAACGGCATAGTGACTTGACAGATAGGACACTTGGCAGATTGCAGTATAATGATGAATGAACCATAAATGAGCTGTCAATACACATCACTCACCCCTTCTGTGCTCCCAGGGTGAAGATGGCTTCCCCGGGTTCAAAGGTGACATGGGCCTCAAGGGCGACAGGGTGAGAGTTCACTCCAATCATCCTAATCGTTTTCTCTCACTCATTCTCGATGAGCGAGATGCTGACCGGGGATAAAATTGTCACGTCCCTTCTGGTCTCTTTCACTTCCCTCACTGTTTTGTCCTCCTGTCTGCAGGGTGACATCGGAACTCTAGGGACCCGTGGAGAGGATGGACCAGAGGGGCTAAAGGGCCAAGCAGGACCCCTGGGAGATTCTGGAGCATCTGGGATAGCTGGCGAGAAGGTGCTACGCTAGGCAGTTAGTCTAGCCTGGAATATTAGACTAGACTGTGTTGGGGCACAAAGGCAGGAAGAGAAAAATGGGCCCCCAAATTATGAGAAAATTGGTGTCTTGCCATGTTGTGTTGATACATGTGTAGTCAACACTATATGAAAATGTTACTTACATGCACTTCATGCTTTCTCACATTCTTCTGTAGTTAACTTCTTCTCTTCACCTTTATCTCTGTAGGGTAAACTTGGCGTACCTGGGTTGCCAGGATACCCAGGAAGACAAGGGCCTAAGGTGATTAACAGTGATGAGCTATTATGATCTGTTAATGTGTCCCCTGGTTCCTTTATCAGAGCTTTAAACAGAGAGATGTGTGTCTTTGGCTGGGCTGTTTCCTGCCTGATTAAAAATAAAGGATGATAAATGGCTGATTAAAAAAAAGGCTATTTTATTAATAGTTCATTAGTGACATTAGTGTTGATGAATGGTGTATTTAAGGCTGTGTTGGGCTCGTGGATTAGATTTGCTTTAATTCGATACAGTGGTTAATTATACGTTAATGAGACATTGGGGTTGATGTCTGATGAATGGAAGGCCGTGGCTGATTAACCTCTGTGTCGGTCTCCAGGGATCAGTCGGCTTCCTGGGTGCGGCCGGGGTCCTCGGGGAGAAAGGACGAAGGGTGAGAGAGCCAGATTGACATTTTCATCCGCATCATATTGTGACTGCAGAATGTGTTAACTACTAAACTATGTAGGAACGACTGTACAATGTATGGAGTGATGATCGAGTGATAAAGCACCTTTTACATTGCAGGGTCCAGCTGGCCAGCCAGGCTCCGGGGGCCAGAGAGGTCCTAATGTGAGTATAGCTGTAGATGCCACGTTTGCTGTTTAAGTTTCAGCTCTACTCTCTCGCAAGCGCTGCTGCTTAATTAGACAGCATCATTCCCCCCCCCCCCCCCCCAGTTTGTGGGAGTATGGCATCGTGTTACATCATCGCAGCGCTGTCTCATCACCTGTCATTTAAATTCCTCCTCCAGATGAGGTATGTATGTGCTAATCAGCCTGTTGTTTGTTTTCCAACAGGGAGCCCGAGGGGGGAGAGGAGCAAGGGGGCCCACTGGAAAGCTTGGAGACAAGGTGAGCTCAGGCCAGTGCGCACACACACACACACACACACACACACACACACTGATATAAATACAGACACACAGGCAGCCACACACACACACACACACCTGGCTGTCTCATAAAGTATGGATGAACGTACAGACCGAGTTGGAACTGGTTTGCCGTTCACTTCTAGATGACAGGCCATCTGGTGCAGTGAGAAGCTACTGTCTGGCAGGGGATGCTACAGTTTACACTCTCTACTTCAAAGACCATCTTGGGAAAGCTAAAGATTTGCTGGAGAAGAGAAAACTCTAAAAATGTGGCCTAGGTTTTGATGCAGTAACTCTGTGTTTTTTATCTCTCAATTTCTCTGCTGCGTGGTCCACCTGTCAGGGCACCGCTGGGCACGACGGTCCTTCAGGACCCCCCGGAGAACAGGTAAACTTCAGCACAACACCTAAACAGGAACATAGTCCTGATGCTTAGACCAAAAAAAAACATCCCAGATACAGTCTCATAAAAGAGTATTGGACAAGCAGTGGAAAATGTGATCTTAGGTTTGAGACGGAGCTTTGATGATCTGTGGTGTTATTTTACAGGGCCCCCAAGGTCCACAGGGAAGGAATGGCGAAGCGGGACCTAAAGGGCCTAATGTAAGTGGGTAAAATATATGGTGTCTGCTCTGTAATTTAAAGATACTAATTTTTTCCTCATTCCACATTTTATGCTCCCCTTGGGTCTTTCTTCAGTTCATTAAATTGATTAGAGAAAATGCTTCATTTTCAGGGTCCAGCAGGAAAAGATGGATTACCAGGCCATCCAGGCCAGCGAGGGGAACCAGTGAGTCACATTTAAACTCAATAAAGCCATGTACTGTGTTATATAGCATTTTTTCTTCTTCTCCATCATCCAATAAAGGTACAACACAGCTCTTCACACTAAGCTAAGACTCAGTATGACCTGTATCACCATAGCAAACAAGTCAAAAGCTGTGACTTCAGTATTAAATTATTGAAGTACCAGGCAAGTACGAGTGCAAGCTGAGAGGCTTATACCAAATGAAAAAAACAACAACTTGCAGTTCACAGAGAACAGCCTCTCTGTCTTACTTGCTCTGTCTCAACTCTTAGCTGTGGGTCATTCGTCTTGTTTTATTTCTCAGGGTTTCCAAGGCAAGACTGGACCACACGGGCCCATGGGTGTTGTCGGGCCACAGGTGAGATGATTAGCCAATAATAGCAATCGGTTGATTCTTAAAAACACAATTCTGGTTATTTTAGGCATGCAGATATTTTAAATGATTGTCATGTGATTTAATATAGGGAGTAATCAAATGACCGTGCTGTGTTGTTTTGTGGTTATTAGGGTAAATCTGGTGAGACGGGGCCAAATGGAGATAGAGGCCATCCGGGGTCACCAGGACCACCCGGTGAGCATGGTTTACCTGGATCCGCTGGAAAGGAGGGAGCCAAGGTGATCATCAGAACATCAGAATCTTAATCATTTACCAGCATCACCTTATTATTGTTATATTAGATAAAACCCAAGGACTCTCTCAGCACTGCCTGAATATCTTATCTTATCTCCTGGGTCTCATCCGCTCCCCTAATTTGCTAATAAATAACAGAGGAAACCTCGCTGTGCTGAGTGTATTATGGCTCATAAAAGATGAATGTTCCCTCTTGTGTGTGACTTGCTGGTCGGTGTGATTTATGACTGCATAAGGGCCTGCTGTCTGCTGGCTACTTGCCTCATATCTAATCCTGTGTGTGTGTGTGTGCGTGCGCGTGTGTGTGCGTGTGGTTTCCAGGGAGACCCAGGTCCGTCGGGAGTCCCAGGGAAGAGTGGCCCTGCTGGGCTCCGAGGCTTCAGAGGGAGCAGGGGCACACCTGGGGGCACGGTAAGGCAAAGCTCCATACATCGCAACTCCTCACCTTCACCTACTGTCCAGATCAAATCCTCCTGAAATGTGCAGCGTGCCAATAGCACAGCATTAAGTTTGGAAAAAAAGTAAGACTCGCTGTGCTGATGACTCCGTTGATAGTTAGTTCTTTTAGACCTTGACACCGTTGATCATTTGATTTTAATTGAACGTCTTAAACAATGGGTGGGCATCTCTGGTTGTGTTCATTTAATTGGTTTTACTCTTGCAAGACAAGTCCTTTAATGTACCCATTGGTGAATCCAGGTCATCCAATGAAGTTATGGCATGTGGAGTGCCCCAGGGGTCCGTCCTTGGCCCAATATCATATTCTCCATCATTATGCTACCCCTGGGGCATACAACATTGGTTTCCACTGTTATGCAGATGACACTGTATCTCGTCATTAATCCTAGCAACATTAAGCAAGTAGACACTGTCCAAGAATGCCTTATGGATTTTCAAAATTGGATGTCACAAAATTTACAATTTAATGCAGATAAATCTGCGTTTTTATTATTGGTCCAGAAATCTGGGCGTCAACTTTGATTACAAGCTGAACTTAGACAAGTCCTGTTATCCTTACAATTGAGATCAGATCATGTCTATCATTCAAGAACATGTAAACTGTTATTCATGCCTTTTTATCACATCTTGCCTTGACTACTGCCATTCACCGTACACTTGCTTAAGCCAGCAGAATCTTGCTAGACTGCAATTAGTCCAGAATGCTGCAACCAAACTCCTGACAAGGTCCAAACAGAGAGAACAGTATCCTCCTGCAGCTGTTCTAGCTGCCCTTCACTGGCTTCCAGTTAATTTTAGGATTGATTTTTAGATTCTACTAAAAATCATTGTTAGCATTGTTAAGGCATGCACTGGCCTAGCATCCTAGTTGCAGCGTGAGATCCTTGGACAGGCCGCTTCTGGTCACTCCACAAGCAAAATTAAAGACTAAGGACAGCCGTGCTTTTGCCCCTAAACTTTGGAACGACCTATCCAAGGACATGATATGTGTCATCTTTTAAACTTTAAAAAAAAAAAAACAACAATTTGATTTTAAAATGTATTTTTCCATATATTTTGATTATTATTGATGGTGAATCTTGTAATGACTGTAGGTGGCACCTGATTGTGAGTGCTCTGTGTTTCTGTGTCTCCGCAGGGTCCTGCAGGTCTGAAGGGAGGTGAGGGCCCATCCGGTGTTGCAGGATCACTTGTAAGTCTGATTTTGTCAAATTGCTTTATGTTTTTTCTGCCCCATTCCTTACTCTCCCTTCTGCCTCTATGTCATATATGATACTAGGACATATGGAGGGGGAGGTTGTTTCCATGGTGATCAGTGATCGTGACCACTGCACTAAATCAAAGCGTGAACCATGTGACGTGCTCACCCCCTTTTCTCTACCTCCTCTTGTTTCCAGGGAGCTACTGGAGAGAGGGGCCCTGCTGGGTCGGCTGGCGCTATTGGCCAGCCTGGACGGCCTGGTGGTGTGGGCCCTGCTGGGCCAATGGGAGAGAAAGGCGAGCCAGTAAGATTTTGAACATTGCTAATTTTGTTTCTTAGGTAACACTGTTCACTTGTAGACACATGCTGTACCATCACCTCCCTTCACTGGGTAATAAACAACATGTGCTCTCGGTTTGGTGTGCGTCATTATGAGATAGATAGATAGAGAGAGAGAGAGAGAGAGAGAGAGAGAGAGAGAGAGAAAGAGATATGTGTATGTGATTAAACCTGCTTTCTTGTGTGTTAGTTTCCTTCCAAGCATTATCCATTAATCAATGTCATATTGCTATATGATAACAAGTACTATAGCAGTTGCTAAATGTGTGCTGTTTTCCTGTCTATTCCCCAGGGAGAAAAGGGCCCCATAGGGCCTGCTGGACATGACGGGGAACAGGGACCTGTAGGGCTGCCCGGGGTCACGGGACCCCTTGGGCCTCCAGGAGAGGACGGAGACAAGGTAGTTAACCTGCAACGCTATCATGAACTGTACACACTGTTGTAGAGTGCCAAAGATGTTTGCACTCTTTATTTATCTGTGGTTATATAATTATTGTGTGTGTGTGTGTGTGTGTGTGTGTGTGTGTGTGTGTGTGTGTGTGTGTGTGTGTGTGTGTGTGTGCGTGCGTGCGTGTGTGTGTGTCTGTCTCTCTGTCTGTCCGTCCATCCATAGGGAGAGACAGGAGGACCAGGACAGAAGGGCGGCAAGGGAGACAAAGGAGAAGCTGTGAGTTTGAATTCTCTGTCATTAATCCTAACATCACATCATTACCTTGCATCACCAGGAGGTAGAGGACAAATTGGCTTATAATTGGTTCAGGATAATTCAGAGTAATAACTGTTTGTCTGCACAATAGGCCTGCTGGTGTAATGAGATGTTGGCATGAGGCGCATCTCAAGTTAATGTGTATTGATCTGTTCCTCTGCTCTTCCAGGGCCCCTCAGGCCCTCTTGGAATCCAAGGACCTGTGGGCCAGCCAGGACTGCCAGTAAGTTAACTCAGAATGCATCACCTGAAAACGGTGATAGGTTATTTCGGTGGGAGCATAGAGTGCATAGTGCTGACCTGTCTGGGTATGTTTCAGGGTGTAGATGGTGAGCCGGGGCCTCGCGGGCAGCAGGGCATGTACGGGGCCAAAGGAGATGAAGGAGCCAGAGGTTTCAAGGGAGCCAGCGGGCCTCTTGGACTGCAGGTAAGCATCCCCCTTGCCTCTCCGACTGCATCTCCACGGCTCATCTCTAATCTTATATACATAGTTAAGTCTATATCTCTGCTCCTGTCCGTGCCTTGCCGCTAACCATACCTGGATTTGCAGGGAATGCCAGGACCGCCAGGGGAGAAGGGAGAGAGTGGACATGTTGGTCTGATGGTGAGTACGGGTCAGCGCTCTCTGTACATACAGCACTGTCACTCACTCGGGGCCGTAGGACTTGATTCTGGTCTCAGTCTCGGGTCCGGTCTTTTATGATGTCTCAGTGTTTTCGTCTCCGCTCATCTGAATCTCAAGATCTCAAGATTTTGTGATCACCCATATCTGAAATGTTTCTCTTAGGATCAAGGAGGAGTGAACACAGAATCAATTCTTGAGACTTTACGAGATAAATTTGAAGATGCTAACATGTGACATATATAATGGTAATAAGCTCCTAGTATATGGTTATAGCTTCAAAAAATAAAGCAGAACTGTGCATTTTTGTCAAAAAACATCATATTGAGTTTTCTTTAAGATCTTTCTCTAATCTCATGGTCTTGTGCATGGAGACACATTCAGGAGAGTTAAATGACAATTGATGATAATTTGGAGATGTCTTGTTTTGATCAGAGTGAGATAGACATGAGCTTATATGTGGTTGTTTCTCTTGAGTTGAATATTAGTGTTAAAATCAGCTCATTTTTGTCTAGAAGAAATAAAAGGTATAAATATGAGATCTCTTCTTGGATTTTGCGTTCCTATGGGCTGCAGTACAAACAATTTAAGGGGTTATACCTCTGTATAGTGTGTAATGGTCCTTAAACCTCATTGCTTTGATTAGTCAAAATCCAATGGATTGATTAGCTGGATGTTGAAGAGTATCGTAGAGAGCTCCCACAGATAGATCCACGTCTCTGTTGATCATTAAGCATCGTTTTACATTTGGACAGACACTGTGCTGCACACTGTTTATTGCCTATTTTGGACTCAATTTGCTCTGGTCTCGACTCACTCTGCCTTCTGCATGTTAATGTCTGCCTAATGAACAGCTTTCAACCCAAGTATCTCAGTGGATCTATTTGTTGTGTGATGGAAGTATTTCTCCAAGGCCGATTGTGGATCACTATACAAAAAAGACTTGATGAGTAAGAGAGGCGAGCCCAGAGTGTGAGGAGGTCCTGTAAGACAAAAAAGGGAGAAAAGGGGGAAAAAAAAGAGGGTGAGTGACAGAAAAGAGGCAGTGGAGCGATGGAGTGCAGGGAAGAGGCGGGGCCGCTGATTGTGAGCAGGAAGACGGTGTGACAGCTGCTAATCAGATTAGCCCCAGCCCTGGCTGTCTAATGAGCATCGTCCTTTGTGACAGTCATCTCGCAACGCTGTCAACCATGAACACACGCTCAACCAGATTCTCTATAGGCCCTCTTCTCCACAGCCAGATTAGGGAGGGAACGCATCAAAACGGAAGCAAAACAAAAGACACAGAGAGCGAGAGGAAGAGCTAGAGAAAGAGAGAGAGAGATGCTGTGCACTCAGTGGGGAAGTTTCATTCATGTGTGAGTGTTGCGGATCATAGAATTCTCTCCTCTAACGCTCGAGTATCTCTCCACCAGAAGGATATGTGTTTCCTCTAGTTCCACGCTGTCTCTCTCTGGGCATATTGTCTGACTTTCTGTCTCAGTGTCTTTACAACACAAGGCTCTCACCAAGACTTCAGAGTGTTTCAGAGCTCAGCTCAACATCTGCTCAGCTCAGACTGGAGCTGAGCACAGTTAGGATTAATTGCTCGGCATTCTCTCGAGGTGCACAGAAGAGCCAAATCACGCTTCAGTATTCTCATTTTCACTGTAGCTGAGAGAGAACTCACAGGCTAGAGGTTCCTCATTAAGAAGAGAGAGAATGAAAGAGAGGGATGGGAATGAAAGAGGGAATCAGAGCCTGTGTCATATTGAGGGTAATGACCTGTCTGGACGTCTTCATCATGTCATTATGGTAATGATGGCTGATACTGGGGCCATTGAATGAGTTATCCACCACAGTCTGACTTATAACTCACATTTAATCTTTGAGGCGCCAGCCAACCTTTAGCTCACACGGGGAGTATATTAGTATTTGTGTGTGTGTGTGTGTGTGTGTGTATGTGTAGGATCTTTTGTATTCTAGTTATCTACTCTAATGTCCTACTGAAAAGAAATATCACTCCTCTCTCCACAGGGTCCTCCAGGACAGCATGGCCCACGAGGCCCTCAGGGGCCCATCGGTGGAGAGGTAAAGTGGCACCATGTCTTATTTCATTATTTCTTTATCACACATTTGGACTAGAGAGGGGTAATAGCATACCCAATGGCCAGTACCACTGGGCAGCAGGGTGGTGTAGTGAGGAAGGAGTCAGGTTCAAAGCCCTGTGTCAGCGATCATCTGCCCTGCTGAAGTGTTCCTGAGCAAGATGCTGAATCCCTGCCACCTCCAGGGGTGCTGCTCTGTAGCTGACTCTCACATCCAACCTCCCTGCGGAGGGAGATGGGTGAAGAGAATTTCTCTACAGTGATCAATAAAGTAACAGAGTGTGTTTACAGTACTTCAGCTTTAGTTCATGGTTACAATACGCTCCCAATCATGAAAATAGCTCTATATCCTAATTAAAAACACATTCCAAGCCATTGTAATGGAACTCACATAGATTGCAATAACCAACAGTAAATTGGATGAGGTGTTACATGCCTGAGTAATCCGGCTAATATCGACATATCCCAATTATTATAATTGGTTTTCTCATAATAAATATATACAAATCACTACACACAAATAATGCAGTTCTATAGATGGCGTGATAATTTGTGTTAAGTTTTTATAATTGGAACGTTCCGCTAATCCTTTTGGGTAAAGAATCCATTCAAGTGGTGTTCCCCTATCTGATTAGCTAGCCACGTCCACTCACATTTCCCCAGGTTACACACTGTAGACTACATGAACGCAGTAACATTCATCTGTGGAAGAAAAATGAAAGAAAAGCAAAAAAAATCGCAGCTATGGTGTTAATGTTAATTCTGATGGTATTCTAGTATTTGCCGTAGATGTTTCAGTCACAGTTAGCGGTTCTTAATAGCTTTGCTTTTAGAAAACATGGTGTGGAAGCTAAGCTATAATTTTCCATATCACTGCTGTCAGAAAAAAAAAGCATGTAAAACATCTCCAAAAAGTCACATTTTTAAATTCAATTTCAGAATTAAGAAAGATTTACACCCATGTAATTTGGAAATTATGACTTAGTAACATCAGACCTCATTGAAAGCACCAAAAATGGAGTTACAATGTTTTCACATTACAGCAGCAGCACACATTTTCATATCAGTTAGCTCTAATGAAAATGTCACTGTATCAGCGTCATGCCAGTTGCACTGCTATGCATGCCTGCCATGATGTGTACTCAAGAAGACTGACCGCAATACACAATATTATGAAGCACACAGCAAAATGAACAGCGGCTCATCCTTACACACCACTGATGCATTGTGTTTCCCAGCCCCTCTCCACTACAAGTGAAGCGCTCCTCCTGCCTCAGACCCTCCGCTGCTTTTGAAACTTGAATTATTAAATAGTATTAGGATATAATCCCTGGGAGAGAGTTATATTTACTGCTCTATGAATCATTAAGGAGTATTAGACTATCATCCCTGAGATGCGGTTATATTTACCTCTAGTAATGGCTTTCTCTGTACAGCCTCTCACACCAGTCAATTATTCACCAGTGAGCCGCAGAGAGCCGCATGTGATCCACTGGTGTACCACCGTGTGAAGCGTGGAAATAGAGGGGGTGCGGAGATGGTGGGATCCATAAATGGATTGATACAGGAATGATGGGAGGGAGGGAAATGGGCTGGGAAGGCATGAGAGGAGAGCAGCTGACAGCAGGGGAGTTCAGTAGTAGTGCTCCGCTCCGACGTTTGTGCACTCTACCGAAGACATGCTTTTACTGGGTTTGTCTCTAGACACCCAGCACAATACACTGACATACATGCATGCACACATGCACGCGCACACACACACACACACACACACACACACACACAAAACAAACAAACGGAGTGTGAGAGAGAAGCAAGGGGGGGGTAGCGTACACCCTACTGTGCGATACTCAGATACTATCCACGTAGCAAACCTGACACTCAATATTTTCTCCCTGTGTTGTGATAATGCTGTTGCAGTTTCAGCTTTCTGTGAGCAGAACTGCTGACAAACAAAAAAAAATACTGCACCAAGAACTGGATTTCCAAAAAAATCAAATGAATATTTCAAGCTTGCCCCTGTTTCATGATATTTTGGTTCAAGCTGTTCTCCCTCCTTGTGCCACAGGGCCCATCTGGAATGCCTGGCGGAGTTGGTCAGCCTGGAGTAGTCGGAGAGAAGGTCAGCATTTTCCCATTAGCTACTACACAGTGTGTGTCTGCGGTCATAGTATGCTTTTGTGTGGGCATGTGTGCTGTGTGAGGTGTGTTGGCATCTTACTCAATGTATTGTCTCTCCCAGGGTGAGGACGGAGAAGCTGGAGACCCCGGGCCAGTTGGAGAGTCTGGCATCGCTGTGAGTCAGATTTCCTCCCACTCTCTTTCCTGTCTCGTTCAACCTCTCCATTTCCCAGTTTTCTCTCTAACCGCCTTCCAACCCGTGGTCTTTTAATTTGCTTGTGGTCCCAGGGTGATAAAGGCGAGGTGGGTGAGAAGGGCGACTCCGGCCCTCCCGGTGCAGCTGGGCCTCCAGGAGCCAGAGGACTATCAGGGGAGGACGGACCCAAAGGCAACCTTGTGAGTCTCCATCTATCTGGGCCACTGACAGTGACTTGTCCCGGTGGCCATGTCATGTCATGTGTGTAAATGTCATATGGCACACAAGTCTGGTCATTAACTAGCTCCTGTTGCCCACAGGGTCCCATCGGATTCCCTGGAGATTCAGGATCCCCTGGGGAAGCTGGCGTCAATGTGAGTTGTGCTGCCAGTGTTGTCATCACTTCTACATCATTTTATTTATTTTGTCATTCATGTACAATTTTGTAACGTGTTTTTTTTTCTCATTCAACATGTCTTGTTTTGCCCAGGGAGTGGATGGTGGACCGGGAGCTAAGGGAGACAACGGAGAATATGGCAAAGCAGTGAGCAGGGATTTTTCTTACGTCGACTCGTAACCAGTAGCTTTATCCTCTCTGCTCATGCAGCAGTCTTGTATGCTTAGCTGAAGTCTTTGTTCTCTGTCACATAGTGAGGGCTTTTACTTATTCATCATTATGGCTGGGCTTCCTCCTCAGTACGATTGTATTTCTGTTACTTTAACCCTTTGTTCTGTTCTCTGCAGGGACCCCCAGGAGCCTCTGGAGAGCCAGGCCCTTCAGGACCCCCAGGGCGGAGGGTGAGTGAGTGTGTGTGTGTGTGTGTGCATGTATGTGTGTTTATGTTTTCTGTTTCTGTTTGTGTTGGTTTTAATGACCTCTGTTGCTTTAGCAAAGTGAAGGAAATCAAACATTAACATGAATTAGTCTAATTTCAAAGCATATTATCAATGACTTCCAAACCCTGTCATCATCCGAGCGACACTTTCTTTCCCAACACCCAGGGCCACCTGGGAGCTGCAGGAAAAGAAGGGAAGCAAGGAATGAAGGGAGGCAAGGTAAAGATGAGGAATCCTGCTGAGCTTACAAGTACCTTACCTTACCGTACTCCTTTGCTCTTAACGCCTTGCTGACTGTCACTCTCCCTCTGTTTCTGCAGGGGGCGACAGGAACAGAAGGTCCAGTGGGGAAGACAGGCCCAGTGGGACCCCAAGGACAGCCTGGGAAGCCTGGTACAGAAGGGCTCAGAGGCATCCCAGGTCCTGCGGTCAGTACATATCCCAACATGCTACCTCAGCATGTGTGCATCGTCTAAAGCTGGGTTTGATATTGGATCATTGTGAGAACTGTATGGGTTTCAACACTCTTATGCCGCTGCCTCTGTTGAGTCTTGAGCACCGCATCAAAGCAACTCCAGATAATGGCCAAAATGCATACTTTGTTTGTGGGTCTGCACCTTCACTCAGTGCTATCTGAGATTCATTCTAAGCCGTGTTTATTCTCCAGGGTGAGCAAGGACTAAATGGGCCACCAGGACAGACCGGGCCCCCAGGACCAATGGTAAGACCCTCACACTTGGTTGATAATGAAGCCTAACAAATGAGAGGAAGGCATTTGTTTTTCTGGGTTTCTCAAATGTTGCGATTCAGAACCCAAACCCAATCAAACCATATTCTGGATAATTGATGTGATCCACTAACACACTTCACACTGTTGACAGGGACCAACAGGACTCCCAGGATTCAAAGGAGACCATGGATGGAAGGGAGATAAAGTGAGTGTCACGTTTGTTTAGCCCTTGAAGGATATTGAGAGAACCCGTAATAATAGACTGAAGACTGGGGAACAATGGCGATGAACCATGTTTCTCTCTGCAGGGTCATGGTGGGTTGATCGGTCTGATCGGCCCCCCGGGAGAACACGGAGAGAAGGGAGACAGAGGCCTGCCAGGGAACCAGGGCTCCCAAGGACCTAAAGGAGATGGGGTACGTATGACCACATCATTATGATGCATCTGATACGGTTCACATCAGATGGAGAGTGTTTGGTTTATACAATAACAAGACATGCTTGTCCTCATTCACCAGGGTATGGTTGGCTCCCATGGTCCCACTGGCCCACCAGGACCACCTGGACTGACTGTAAGTGATGCTTACATATACAAACAGTAATAATTAATTGATCGATTGACTGATTACATTTAATAGATACTAATTTAAAAGAAATACAAAATTTAGATCTTAGGGATTTAGCTCATTCTCTTATCCAGAGTGAGTTCAGGGGCACTTCAGAAGGACCCACTGGCTGTTGCAGGGATCAAACCTTCATTTATGAGGGGGCCTGTGTAAATGCTAGGTCATTTTCTATAGCGTTATAGCTGATTTTCCTAATCTCTTCTCTCAGGGTGCACTCGGTGAGAAAGGATCGAAGGGAGACACGGTGAGTCCAGTAATCGTTCTCATTTCCACATTATATCTATTCCTGTTCTCACACCTCAGCCAGGCTAGCAGCTGTCAGGAACATATGTTGGGGAAAAAAGAGAGAGTGTGTTAGCTTAAATATGCCATGCTTCATAATCATAATGCTCTACTCTGTTTATGGCATGTCTTTGGGACTAAAAGCTTGCTGTACAGCCACGCTTGCCTTGTGTGTGATTTTTCCAGTGGGCCCTTTTAATAGGATTTGGTTCTGGTGTGTGATGTTATGAAAACCACTATAGTGTGTCTTGAGAGCCAGGGCTTTGACCTCAGAGTGCTGATGCACATAGCTGGATAATCCTATAAAGCAGCAACCATATCTGCCTGGATAAAGCAAGGATTTAGCCAACTGGTGTGAGAGAGGCTCCAGGTGAGAGGATGATTGACACAGAGTTTTGTCCTCTCCTACTCTCCAGGGTACTGCTGGTCTCCAAGGAGATACAGGCCTCATTGGACCCCCTGGACCCCCAGTAAGTACCTCCAATTATCCATGTCTTGGCCGTCACTTCGCCAGTTTCATCCTCTTCTTTCCCTCCTGACATCCTGTTCACCTCTCCCCGCTACCTCCAGGGACCCCCTGCGACGATGATTGAGCCCCTGCCCATGTGGGAGAGAAGGACAAAGAGGAGAAGGCACTCCGAGTGGGCGGGAGAATCGGGCCCACTCGAGGACGCGGACCTCGAGATGGAGGACTTCCTGCTGGGAGACCAGCCTCTGGAGGACGCTGAGGGCATGGAGGAGGTCTTTGCATCCCTCACCTCCATGAAAAACGAGGTGGAGCTGATGAGGAGGCCCCTCGGAACCTATGAGAGCCCCGCTCGCACCTGCAAGGAGCTCATGATGGTCCAGCCTGACTACAAAGACGGTCAGCAAAGAAATTGCTTTATAATATATAAAGTCTCACCAAGGACTCCACAATTTTGGCCTCATTTCAGCCGTGCACACTCTCATTAAGTCACACTGCAATTTATCATTTACATGTGTACATCATCTGGTGCATGATTGATGTGTTCTCTCTGTGCACGTCTTAGGAGACTACTGGATAGATCCTAACCAAGGATGTCACCGGGACTCCATCAAGGTCTACTGTAACTTCACAGCTGAAGGAGAAACCTGTCTCGACCCTGACAAGAGGATTGAGATGGTAAGTCTCCAATCTCCTGCTGTCAGCCTTTACGAACCTGACCTCATCATATTACAGCAGAGTCCAAATCGCCGGCTATATCCCTTGAGCCTAAAATTGTGCTTAACATCGTCCTTCTCTCCCTCTGTGTGTCTAGGTGAAATTAGCAGCATGGAACAAAGAGAAGCCAGGAAGCTGGTACAGCCAATACAGGAAAGGCAAGCAGGTAGAAAAAAAAAATCTACCCACACCTCCTACCATTAATCTGAGCAGCATCCAAATGTCAGACAGCCTTTTTCATCTAAATTAGTCATCCTTATTGAGAGTGTTTGAATGATGCATATGATTGAGGTGGAGTGGGAGTGAGTTCTTGTGAGTGTGTGTGTCCATCGATGTGCATATGAGTGCGACTTTGTATGTATTTGTAATTCTGCTCACTGTGTAATTAAGTATTAACCTCTGAGACCGTGTGCAGAGAGAGAGTGCTGGCCTGATATTGTCAGCAGCTGCCGTCAGCAGTCACGATGACTCACACAAAGCCAGTGGCAGCAGTGTTTCATTGACTAGCATTCAGAGCAGCACGCTCAGAGCACTGGCCTTTCATGTGTACCTGATCAGAGGTCTCATAACCCACTCAGATAATCACAGAGCTGCCAGCGCAGTTGCAATTCCCTGAATCTCTAACCTCAAGTCCTTGGACATTTTTCTTTCCTTCTAGCCTGTTCCCTCCGCCCCCGCTTACCCATATTCATTTATGAACACCGTTTATAAACAAGAGATTGATGGAAATAGAATTGGAACTCTGATTTATCTGACACTCAGATCGTAGGCTCAGGCCTGTTTTTCCTCCATTATGTAGCTTTTTCTCTTTGAGAAAGATTGGGTGTCATTGAGGGGTCATTATGTTTGGCATTGCCTTTGTTTTGGATAGATGTGATATGTGACTGTAGAGTAAATATCTTCCCTCTGCTCATGTTGCATACTGATCCCCTTGTCTGTGTCATCCAGTTCTCCTATAGCGACAGGGATGGGAACCCGGTACATGTGGTCCAACTGACCTTCCTGAAACTACTGAGTGCCACAGCCAAGCAGAGCTTCACCTACACCTGCCAGAACTCCGCAGGCTGGTTTGACAGCGCCTCCAGCTCCTACCGGCATGCCCTGCGCTTCCGAGGCAGTAATGATGAGGAGTTGACCCAGGCCAAGAGTCCCTTCATCCACCCACAGCATGATGGATGCCAGGTCAGTGCTTGGATGTGCCAGGGAAAGGCACTAGCTGGCCAAATAGGAATTAGCCGTAATGAAGCTAATGTGTTTAGCAATTGTGTTTCTGTTGTCAGCTGGTACGTGATTCAATATGGGTTTTGCAGATGGTAGCCATCAGATCATTGGATCATGTGTGCATAGGGATTTGGCCAGAGTGGGGAGAGCTAGTTAGCTAGATTAGGCAGAGCAGATTCTAACAATTGTGTTCATTTTTTCTCTTGCAGTTCCGGAAAGGTCAGGAAAGGACTGTCCTAGAGATTGATTCCCCTTCAGCAGAGCTGCTGCCTATCATAGACATAGCTCCTGCAGACTTTGGCAACAGCAACCAAAAGTTTGGCTTCCAAGTTGGACGTGTATGCTTCAATGGTTAACATCTTACCAACCACACAGAAAAATGACCTGCACAGCAAGTTCTCAATGAAAGAAACTGGACTTTACCACTACCCCTAAACAATATTTATTATATATGTTCCTATATGTGGTGGGTTTGTGGTATATCTTTTAAGACTCTTCAACAGCCAATGAAGTGCTAGATTCCATCCATGGCTCTACGGCGATATGAACGGCAAGCAGAGGAATGAACAACAGCAGGAACAAAGCACATTTACCAAAGGGAAATCCTCCAGTTAGATGTATTTAAGTTTTGGTTGTTGTTTTTTTTTCTCTCACCATTTGAGTGTGCTGTAATTGGATCCTTTATAATTAGGAGGACTACTACCACTTGACAATGACCACTTTAAAACGACAGACGGGTCCCTCCAGTTGAGGAAAGGAATAGTCTTGTCATTCTGTGGTATGGGTCAGTTGAGTGGCACTTTTCAGGCTTTGGATGCAAACTAGTTGCTACCTAACGGATTACCACAACTGGGACAGAATAAGCCGGAGACACTATCATACTCATCTGCATGCTCTGATTTCACTATAACGACAGTTGCTGAGCTGTTGTCATCTAGTCTAGCGTATTAATTCCACACAAGCACCATATTAATTTCCCTGTGTGGGAATGATAAATTGTCCTTTTCCCCTTCAACTGCAGTTTGCTCAGTGAATGACCTCCATTAGTATTCAATAGGCGTCACTAGTTATTGAACCGGACACTTACTTGAACGGATAAGGTTTTTTTCCCCCCCTTTATCGGACTGCTTCCCTCCACAGGCTTGATAATAAGCATTCTGAGCCCTCCATGTTTCAGCAGACTACAGTACTGTATGTGTCAGCATTACAGCCCTTCTACTGTTGGTGTACACCCGCTATGACAGGCCTCAACGGCTAGGTCGTAGGATGTTTCAGGGCAAGAATGAGATTAGGAGCATGCTGATTAAGCACAATGTCCTCTAGTTTTCACTGTAGTCCTTTTTTATCAAGAGACATCTCACATCTCTCTTGGAACGCATTTTGCATTTGCTGACATGCCCTGTGTTTTGGTTTTTTTTTCCATCCCAACGCAATGGTTTTTGCTTCTACGCTCTCTCTATCCTGTTCCTACGTTGAAATATACTTTGCTGTTCATTTTTGTCATGTTATGCTCTTCGACGGTGCTAAAGATGTTATTTGTGGTAATGTGTTTGTGTGTCTCTGTGGGCAGGATGGCGGGACTAGGGAGGGAGAAAGTTATTGGCCCTTCATCAGCGGTACTTGCTGGGTACGAAACACCATAAGAGACAGGGGAGTAGTCTGCTGTGTTTTTTTTGCACATCGTCTCTGGCTGATTGTGCCAATTTTCACATGGCCAGTAAAAAGGAGGTGAGGGACAGTTTATTCTGAGAGCTGTGTGGTTCATCAGTAGTTTAACAGCAGACTGTGTATCCAGCATGTGTCATTTAGCGTTTCACTCCTGCTGCTCCTTAGTGTTCAAACATTCCAGTAATTAACTCCTCTCCTCCGGTCCCATCCTGCCTGGCCTCCTCCTGTGTATAGTGTTTGTTGTACTAATTTTATATACTGTACAGTTATTCTAAGGACTTGAGTATGAGTAATAACCTGTTGCCTGAATGAAAAACAAATGTACTTGAGGAATATTGAGATGTGCGAATAAAAAAAAAACGAACAAGAAACCAAGGTGTCGTTCCACCGGAGGGCACGCGGCTGTCTGCAGTGTCCACTCAGAGTGTAATAGACAAACACGGCTCTTCATTACCGACCAGTTCTGCAACATTCACTCAACGAGCCCTGCAATCAACATCCCCCCGCACAGCAGATGTAATCAACTCTGATTCGCTCCCCCAGTTCATTTATTTCAATTAGCCTGTGTTTCGTTCCTCAAGAGGGAAGTGGAAAGGAGACAGCGGCGAGGGATTGATGGAGGGATGGAGGGATGGAGGGCGGTAATGAAAATGGCTGAGGATAAGAAACACGGCCGTGGAGATTTGGTCTGTTCACGGGAGATAGCAAAAGCTGTGTGGGTGTGTGCGAGGGAGACGGAAAGAGAGAGAGAAGAAATGGTGGGTATACAAACCTTCCATTGCAATGTCCTATGAATACTCTTTGTGTGTAAAACAAGCAACTCCATCTGTCGCCCTCACATAAGCTCGCTCTCTCTCTCTCTCTCTCTCTCTCTCCCTACCTATCTCTCTATTCTATCTCCTTTGCTAACACAAACACAGACACACAATAATTGCTTTTTGTTCTACTCAACGCGCACGCACACACACACACACAGCCACGCACCGAGGCCTGTTCTCTCTGACACATCAAAGTACGAGGCGCTCATCCCCTTCGGGGCCTATTCTTCAAGGTTAGCGTCAATGGCAGAATAAAGGTTACCGTGTATTTTTTTGCTTTCTTCCACTCAATTGAATTTTAACCACAGTAAGCTCTTGACCAGGAAAGGTCATCCATTGCCACTGCCTCAGAATAATGATCAAGCAAAAGAGCATCACGACCGTCAATACAGTATTCCCACAGCAGTATGCCCTTTTCTCTTCCTCACACTCTACCCTCTAGTACCCACTGCTACTTGTGACCTTGTGTCTTCAGCGTCCTGTCTTCTGACTTTGTATTTTCTCTGCCCAGAATTTTTTTTAAATAGCATCACTGTATTACTATGTGAAATTATTCTCTCTGTTGAAAGCCGAAATATCTTTATTATAGAATTTATGATAGAAGAATAAACACTCATGAATTCAATTAAATATTAAACGTGGCAATCATTTGAAACCCATCAATACACGGTGTTCCCACTGAACAGAAATCAAAAGCCTTGAGTTGAGCAAGGCTTTTTCCTTGCTCCTTAGCCAGCTGATCCCGGGGCTCAACCCAGTTAAACCCACAAAGCCTCAGAACAGCCACCGGCTAATCTGGCCAAACCAAATTTGAACCAAACAAAGAGAAAAATATTAATCACTATGGAGACAAGTAACAAAACCCCCAGTCTCTAAGAAGCTTTTTGCTCCTAAACAGACACCAAACACAGCAGGCTATGAGACCTTTATGACTAAAATAAATGAGAAAATCCTTGCTAATTTCTTTACTATTTCATTGTTCACAAATACAAACCTATATATATAGATATATATATAGATATATATATATATCTATATATATACCTACAACAATACTGGACATTTTCAATACACCTTCCAGGAAAATAAGTCTACTACAGTAAAAATATCCTAAGAATAAACTTAATAAACTGTTCATTGTTTCATTCTGAAATTGCCTGGGGTCCAAGGACAGATAAACAGGACTCTTTAAGAGGTAGTATCATTTTAAAGTGACTCTTCTCCCAACTGGTTCCAACCGAATCTGATACCTCAACTGACTTTCAATAGTCCTACATTACAATGTAATAAAAAGAAAAGGTTGACATCTTGTTAGACCTTCAGTGTTTTGACCCACAGTTCTTTGATATAATGATATATATTTATGATATATTTATTACATTATTATCTGCTACTACTGTTATTGTTGTCATTCAGTTGTTAAAAGGAACCACTGGTTGAATTGTTTGTGCATTTGTATTTTGTGCTAGTAAAGCTTATTTGAAAGTGAATTTTGAATTCAAGGCATGTTGTACTCTAGTATCTGTTCTGGGATCTGATCTGGGTATTTTCTTTAATGAAAGCTGGATAGCATTGCTGTAATATCTTTGTAGTATCTGCTGTATCTCCCTTATACGGTGACACACTGCATCTGACCCAGCTCTGATCTGAGAATGTTATCTGCAGCTTCTGATGTAGAATATCTACGCTCACCTTGCACAGCGTACATCTATTTTGATCTGTCTACTATGTGAGGAGAGTTGCGGCTCTGCCTTGACGAGGTAGTTTCTCCTCTCTCAGGCCCAGGAGTACATTAGTGTATCCCATTGGTGGTGAGATCCTTCGCTGTTGCTTAGTGGTAACAAGATCAACTCCCTCATTCCCTCGCTCTCTCTCTGTTTTCTCTGTTCTCTCTCTCTCTCATCTCTGTCTCTGAAGCTTACTCCGGAGATGAAAATGTTAGAAATGTTCTCTCTCGTCTATCTGTCCCTTTCCTTCTGCTCTCTCTCTCTCTTCCTCTCTGTCTTTCTAGTCTTCCCTGCCCCCAGCTCGCCCCTCTACGAGGTGACATTGATTCTAACTGAGCTGAACGCGTCACCAAGTCGCAGTGAGAAGTTAAACAGACGTTCAGATTAATGAGAGAGAGTCGACGGGGATATCTACATTTCCAGTGAACAGGGACACTCCCTTGGTCTCTCTCCATCCTACTAAGTCTGGATGTTGTGTCACAGTAGATAACGGCAAACATTATTTTCCAGTGAGTGTGAATGCTTGCACTTGGTTTAGCGTCTTGTAGTGGCTGTGAAAAACCTGGTTAATCTCTAGTATGTGCACATATGCATGCTCCTCTGTGTGCATGTGTGGGCATGTGAATACCATGAGCATTCGTGGCCGAGTCAGTGCACGCTTATTAGTGTGCATGCGAGCGTCTCTCCTGCCAGGTCCCATCCACAGCTCCTTTATCTCAGGAAGGGTTGGAATCATTTCCGCGGATGCCTTTTCCATCAAAAGCGGTTATCGACAAAGCTAACATTAGGAAAGCAGTTAAAAAAAAAAATGAGTTGAAGGCGAGGGAGGGCAATGGAATTCCCTGGGCGAGCGGACAAAGAGCTGAGCGAGGGCTGGCGAGCCCGAGGCTCTGTGTGTCTGAGTGGGTGTCAGATGATTATCTGGCAGACAGAGAGCCCAGATTCAAACGCACAGCTTGAGAACCCCCCCCTCACACACACACACACACACACACACACCCCTCCACCCCCACCCAACACACACACACACACACACACACACACACACACCCTGCTCCTAATCTGCCGTCTGCTGCGCCCGCCACTACCACTGGCACTGCCACTGCCGTGTCATCCTCACTTAATTTAGTCTTCGGTAAAAGGAGGACTCAGTCGTCTCCCAGCTCCCCTCAGAGAGATGAGGTAATCAGCACTGTCTTATTAACCAGAGAGGGAGAGAGACAGAGAGAGACAGAGAGAGAGAGGGAGAGAGACAGAGAAAGACAGAGAGAGAGACAGAGAGAGAGAGAGAGAGAGACAGAAAGAGACAGAGAGAGAGAGAGAGAGAGACCCTCATTACATTAGCTTGTGTTGTATGAATCACTTAGACCAATTTGAACATGCACACAGCTGTTTAGAAATCCAAGGCAGACAGTGCTAATGAACAAACCTAGCCCTGATCAGGAACTAAACCGAATCAGTAGGAATAGTCACAGGGGATGTGTGTGTGTGTGTGTGTGTGTGTGTGTTTTCTGTAGCTTTCTGAGAGAGAGCGAGAGAGAGAGAGAGAGAGAACTACATGAGCCCATCGCTCAATAGAGATGATTTTTTCCCCATAAATCAGAGGAGGCAGGGTCAGAGAGAGAGAGAGAGAGAGACAGAGACTGAGTGATTCAGCTATGGGAGTACACTGGCTCAGACCTCAGTTGGCAAGTCAGGGAAACTAATCGTTTCCATTCACCTCAATATGAGTCTGCCTACTCTCCTCTGTGGTCCTGAATACAAAGAAATCCTCATCTTGTCTCCACCTCTCACTCCATCACCCCCTCTCCTCCCCTCTCCTCCCCTCCCTCTCCCTCTCTGGATGATCAATGCACCTCGTCCTGTATCAGTTCCTGTAACAGCGCTGACACGGTTGTTATTCTATCACAGGGAATCAGACGTGGCAGCTTTTCATGGGCACCTGGACACTTTTCATAAATCTTGCAACACAGAGGTGAACCGCAGAGGAGGCATAGCTCTTTCTGTTACCGAGCACAGAAGAATCGGTGCCGCTTGAGAGGTTAATTTAGTCTGAAGAGAGATTTGAGATGTGAGGTGCGAGGGTACTGAAACTCATATAGCGGCAGTCTGAGATAGGAATATGTTTTCTGTCACTTGAACAAAATTGCCAATGTAGTGTAATCTCTATACTTATGGCAACAAAATGGATAAGTCCTAGTAATCAATAGTCTCACCGGTGGGATCAAGAGCACGCCTTTCTCCCCACTTGTCAGTTCAAATGACGCCGTTTGACTTATGCTTTCATATGTTTCACGGTAATGGATACAATTGGGTCTGACTTTGCTGCTCTTCAATAATTCAGCACCAACCTGAGACACGAAGCAATATTCTGAATCTGCGATTGTGAATTATTCCTGCAGCCACTCATTCTTTCTGTCTGACTCACTCTCTGTCACTATGTGTTTTCTTTATTTTACACTGTATGCGTTTGGACATATCAGCCCCCCCCCCCAACCTAAAATTCACACTACAGAAAAGGATTCTGGTGGCTCTGTCTTGGCAGAGGGTGAAGCACACTGTATCACTACTAAACAACTCTACTTGCACAATGATAGTAAGTCACTTTCACTGTTTTCGCTGTGATGAATTGCTTTCCTGATGGAAGCGGTGTCTTCCAGGATGATAATCACTCGATCGAGACACCGGTGGCTTTGAAGAGTGTGACGGTGTTAGCTATCTGCCAAGGCCTTCTCAAAACCTCAGCATCCCAAATGACTGTAGGGGATTCTGAAATGGTATATTATGCAATGTAATGATGGATGGAGGGCCAAGAAGATCACTGAAGAGCGTCCAGCTGACTCAGCGGTCTAAGGCGCGTAACAGCGATGTCATGGGTTTGTCACATGTCATCCATCACGTCTCACCCCCGCCCAATCCTTTCCTTTCTCTCTCTCTACCGTCGCTGACCTGTGTCACCTGTGTCTCATCTAGGCAGATGGATGGGCCAATACCATGGCAGAAAAAGCCGCCCCCTATTAATATAAAGCCACCATCACTGAGAAAAGTCTTCACGCTGGTGTTTCTTTTTCTTTGACCCTCCCCCGTACTGTAGCACAAACAGACGTCTTTAGTTAAACACCCAGCTCTCTATCAATTTCCTCTTGGATACATCACACCACTGTTTCTCGTCAAGTTTCACATGCGTGGCTGTTTCTCCATCAGATGAAAGCGCTGGGATGCACTGATCTACTGCTTGGCTGGCTGAATAAACCAGGACCAAGTGTGTTACGTCTTCTGTTTAAACTGCCGGGGCTTCGATTTGAAATCTATTGAAGACGCAGGCTCCACTGGGCGTGCATTCAGTGTGTCTTGTTTTACATTTGTGCACATATATGCGTTACAAGTTCATGTTGTAAATGTGTGTATGCATGTGAGAGAGAGAGAGAGAGAGAGAGAGAGTGGGAGAGAGTGTGTGTTGATATGTGTGCCCATGCTGCTGTAGAACTAATGAGAGACTAGGGGTTTCAGGGTTTCAGGTGCTTGGTGCTTTGAGAGAGGAGGTGAGTGACAGGGCTCATGAATAGTGATGGCCAACAGCTGCTCATTAACCAAGAGACTGTCTGTCAGCCAGCAGACTGGAACGACAGCCCTGCCCCTATGTGTAGCGTACACACACACACACACAGTTCATATTCCCTTCATCTGGTTACCCAGTGCCTGCTGTGGAGTGAGGGCCAATCCCGCCTTTTTCCCCCCTGATGGTATGAGCACAGTGTGCCTATCACCTCTGTGGCCCTCACCACTCCCACTAGGGCAGGACCCTCACTGAATATGGAAAGATGTAAATTCTGAATGAAGTCCCACGGTGCAAAAAGGTACAGAAGGCTAAGGCTAGCACAGCGCCCACAGTTAAAGTGCTATTCACAATCCCTCGTGTGTAGGAAGTGGCTTGCCTCACTTTCATTTTAAAAACCTAAAAAGAATAGTCACTTCTAACACAAGGTGACCCAAATATTTTGTGTGTGTGTGTTTTACGTTGCACTTGTTCAAAACGTAATTTTTCCTGTTTGAAATTGCACATAGGGGGGATGATAAGAAGTGTAAAAGATAACGTTGGTTATGGATTCCAGCAGCAGCTAATGTCGGAGGATAACAGTTCACGAGCTCAGGGGCGCGTGTTAAAGGGGTATTAGCTAATCTCTGACCATGATCGGTAACCAGTATGAACTGCAACAACATTTGGGAGAACTCGCATCCTCCTACACAACCCTGGCACAACCCCCACCCCGTTCCATCCCCTTGAGGTACGGTGGCCTGCAATTGACACAAGCAATTAAGTAACATTGTCACAGATAAGCTAGCTAATTAGAGCCGCGGTCCAACAGAAATGTTAGCATAGCATATCCCGATGCAAAATGCTGTGGTGATAACATTGCTTTGTTCCAAAACAGACTACAGGCTGGACAGCGAGGTCTTCAAGGCCTTTTTAGGTGATACCAATGAGTAATGATGAGGAAACTGGGAAGTAGACTGAAGCTTCTCTGACCTCTGGGTCATTGTCAAGTCAGATCCAATGCTGACGTCTGCAGGTTGCACATCATGACAGGATTTTCCTGATAGCTGCATGAGAGTTTAGTAAGATGTGGTTCCTGCCACTCTGTCCCAGTTCCTCATGAACGGATCTAAGAATAACAGGTGTGTTATGAAGGTACTTGGTTGGGGTAGCAGGAACCTTCGAGTCCTATGGCAAGGCTGATCTGTTCAGCCTGCCACCCAGTCAATATGCCATGCTGCGTGACTGATGATGGACAGGGAGCGCTGACAGGGCTGTCTCTTGGCACCAACTTCCTTTGCTTAATCATGGAAATTTGGACAATCTGTTTATTTGACTGAAGCAATCAATCTCCAATTGTGCTTCTGCAATATCTCTTACAGAGATGGGGTCAATATGAAATAAAGCTTTGAAGTCTTTCAACTTTCTCAAGCTCCACGTTTTGACTGTCCTCATCCATCTGTCTCTCTCTCTCTCTTTTGAGGGAGCTATTTCAGTATGTGCTTTAACCTGAGGACCCACATAACCTGGGGCCTGTTCCAAGAAGCAGGTTCAGCAAACTCTGAGTCTAACCCTGCACTCTGAGTTGATTCATTCCGAGATGGCCAATTCTGAGTTTTCGGTTCCAGAACGGCTGATTTGAGTTAGTTCAATCAATTTTGAGTATGTTCACCTTGAGTTAAGCGTGTGCGCGACGACAATAAAAAGCCATCATCAATGGAGGTCCGATACTACGATTCACCATGGCAACCAGCAAGCAGAAGGGTCGTAAAGGAGAGGGAATTGGCGTGGGAGAGAATCGCTGCCCGAGTCAATGCGTACGTTTGAATGCAGCAGTGTATTCATTTAACATTTAACCACACTTTCTTATAATATTACCTACATGTGAGAAAGTGGTGGAATGGTATTGGAAAAAAAATATTTTCATTTAGGTGCAATCCCACGGGCGCAAAGCGCACTTGGCAGCAGCTGAAAATTAAATATAAAAACATTACAATAGAGTCATTTAGCAGACGCTTTTATCCAAAGCGACTTACAAAGGTGATAGTTACTATGTGGGGATCGAACCCACAACCCTGAGAGTCTCCTGCTTTACCAACTGAGCTGTCTGGACCAGACATACTTCAAATGGTGTACTTGGGGCGGCAAATTAGAAAGGCAGATCTAGAAATTTAATTACTCGAACATAAGTTAGAGGTGGGTGCATGGTCACAGGTGAAATGTGTTGTTGGAACAATATAAAAATACTAACTGTTGCTTTTGTATTTGTAGGAAATAAAGAAGACCAAATGAAAGGTGTCTTTATTTGACTGCTCGAGGTGGTGGTAGCTTAATCCGTGAACTGTAAACGGCATATTATATCTCGGACAGCTCTTCTATCCTGGACATAGAACATCTAATCGGGGTCTCAAAATCCTCTCCCGACATAAGGCTATGTGAATTACTTCCGCTTGAATATCGATCGGGTTACCGAGGAAAGGACACGCCATGTCCGACAGCTGCTTCAGGTTCAGCAGAGGGAGGAGACAGGGAGAAAGTCAGGGTTTGTTCAAGAAAACCTGCCAGCGAGCAGGTTAGGTTCACAGAGTCAGTTACCATGGTAATTGACTCAGAGTTTGAGTTACCTCTTTCTGGAACGGAAAACCCAGAGTTTCCCTCATCTCAGGGTTAACAAACTCAGAGCTTTCACTAAACCCGCTTCTTGGAACAGGCCCCTGAAGCCTGAGATGCGATTCAGAATTTGCTTCACTGGTTGTAGACACTGTAAGACAATAGTAATTTAATGACTGGGGAAGTCCTACCTGAAATGGAATTGCCGTGATTGTTCTGAGCAGACACCCAAATAATAGTTTCAGGGCAACCGAGTGGTTCATTTATTGTACAACAGTAAAAACATGGATCTGGGCCTAGGTAGCAATTAAGGAGCTCCGGCTTTAATAAACAACCTGACAGGGTAACTACAACACAAAAGCAACAAAGTATCATGCAGTGGAAATAAAAGCAAAGTCTAAAATAATAAATAATAAAACTATTAACAGCGTGTCACAGTATCAAACAAGGAGGGAATGCAAGCTGGGCGGCGACGGCAATGCTACCGTGCAATGACGGCTCTGTGGGTGACCTTACATGCACTCATATATACAACCACGCTCTGGTATCCCTCTGCCTCGCTCCAACTCACGTCCGCTGTACAATTATGGCCGGCCGGCAAAAACAACCCCCTTGTCACTAGTGTCCTTCCTTTATTTTAAACTCTGGGGCTTGGCACCTGGAGGCTCCCCATTGGCCAGCCGACACCCACACTCAGGCTTAATGGGTATCAGCCTTGCCAGTACAGCTCATGTGGAGAGGGGAGATAGACACACCCATGAGCAGACAACACAGACAAACTATTAGTGATACAACCAATCCAGCGACCCACGTCACACCAGTCATTTCCGATATGGAACGTACCATAACCTGTCACCATTTTTGTCGACTTCCTCCGTAGGAATAGCCCTTACCCAGGACCTCCGTCATGAACCTGGAATCATTCTGATGAAATTCCGTATTCCTAATGAACCTCCCTTTCAGGTTTTCCACTCTCTGTACTGCAACCACACGGTTGTTTGGGAACATGGTTTCCTTTTTCTTTCAAGAGTGCCCATTAATCAGCTTCACTGATACAGAATCCATGAATCCATGAATGCTTGATGTTTCTAAACAATGAGAAGGTTGAGAAGTCAAAACTGACCACATTTACAAGCCTGGATCTGACACCTTTTCTTTCTTGAAATATATTACATGCCGTTAACTGTATTGTAGCAACCTGTGATGAACACAGCAAACTCAGTCAGGGCTTCTCCTTCCTCTGGCTTAATTGAAGGCCATTTCAGTGCCTCAGTTAAGCCGATATAAGGCTGTGGCAGTGTATTTATTCCCAAAGTATTTATTCAGACGTCTCTTAGTTTCCAGGTTGCCTCTGTCTGGATGCATATGTTGGAAACTGCAAACAAGCACCTTGGGTCGGCCACAAGTGAACTGCTCAAGGAAGCCTGTCTGTCTTTGTTGCTTTCAGTCCTTTCCTCAATCCCTTGCCGAAGCCAAACTCCCCCAACCACTAAAAACTGCAATATCCAGTGCTGGAAGAGTGGACACGTTTTTGCTTTACAAGAAGCTCCATTCTCGGTCCTCTGCACAAACATAGCTGGTGTCCGGCCCGGACAGCTCAGTTGGAAGAGCATGAGACTCTCAGTCTCAGGGTCGTGGGTGTGTCAAGTACCTTTCTAAGTCGCTTCAGATAAAATCGTCTGCTGAATGACTGTAATGTAATGATGTATCCCGCTTATAGTGCCCTCCATTCCATCAACGTGTCATTACTACCAGCATACATAGCAGCATCTAAATAGGCGTTCATTTCATCACTAGGACCATCAGGTGTGCTGCAAGCTGTTTCACATACTAATAGAGCTGCCCCACACAGCTTCCATCTTAAACCTAACAGATGAGTGAATCGGCTGACAGGTTTTTCCATATTACTTAGTATGGCTGCAACCATTGAGACACTGTCCACAGGCATAATATCAGCATCAAACTTTCTTGCCTCATCAGCTTGATGTTGCACTCGTTGCAACCACTACTCCACACCCCTCCACAAAGTACCTTAAGTCATTAGATTTTTGTTCAAACCACTGAGCCTGATCATTAAAAACGTCCTCCTCTGGTATATGAGCTTTAACAGCATCATTCAATTCACAGAGCGAACTCCATGTAAAAGTTCAGTGAAAATTCAGTGGCTATCTTCGAAGACACTACTTCAGCACTGCCATCATCCTCCAGTTGACGAGTCCAGTCAGTTTCCTTGATCCCCCTTGATCAGTCTAGAGAACAATGCGACCCGTTTCTGTGAAGCCCTTCCATCAAAGTAGTGTAGTGCAGTGTCAACAAAAATACGATCAAGCGTGGCAATTATAATCACGTCTTCTCCCCAAAGCATTTATCAATGTTATAGATTTCAAATGACCTAATAAAAATTACAGAAGTATTACAGGATTCAAATACAAATGAACTAGATATATAATTTCTCTGAGGCAAAAATATGCAACTTTATCATGGTGTACTGTACATTTATAGTTTATATTAATTACATTTTTACAATCATGAAGTTTCCTAGCACCCAGGGGTGTCACTTCCAGTTGCTTTAAAATACTTAGTGATGGAAGAGTCTGCAATGCGAGGAACAATGAGCCGGTACGCTATAGAGGACGAGGCATGCAGCAGCACCTCCTAGTTAACAGCCTCTGATGGAATGCTCCTTTTGTTTGTAATCGATCCAGAAGGAAAGGCATCCACCATATAATTATAGCCCCATTTGATCTCAAATAAACCATGCCGTCCTGCCCGAGCGAGAGAACAAGCCAAGGATAAGCTGGAAACACCTTCATTACACATAACACACTCCAGCACACATGCCTCCTTGGCCTAACTCGGAGGCACGCACTCATTTAGCGCGTTTGCACTCTCCTTTTTGAATGATATCATCCTTCCTCGGTCTGTCTTGTCTCCAGTCATACACAACACAACCACACACATGCACACGGGACCAACACACACACACACACACACACACACACACACACACACACACACACATATTCATTCACTCTGCCTGCCTATTTCGGAATGAGCCTGGGATTGATTCTAGTCACACAGAGCTGGGCGAGATGAGCAGTCACTCTGAATAGGCCGGGCCGTCAAATAATACAGATATGAACGTCGGAGGAATAATTGAAGAAAGTGTTTTATATGTAAAAGACGGAGGAGGGTGGAGTGGAATTGAATCTCGGAGAAAATGAGGAGCGGGTTGGGTCCCGGGAGACCGACTCACAAAGCCTCAGCCATGTTTGAAGAAAATAGAGGATAATTAGAGTGGTCAGTGGCTTCCACGGGGCCCAACACTCCTCAGCCTCACTCTTCCCCTGTCTGTCCTTCATTCTCCATCTCTCTTTCTCCCTCCCCTTTCTCTCTGTTACCTCTCTCGTCCATTGTAAGTCTCTGTCTCTCTGCCCTTTCCCTCCCTCTTCCTCTTTGTCTTTTTCTCTCTTATTTATTCCTCCTTTCATTCAATCTATCGCTTCTCTATTTTCACTCTGTATGTCTGTCTTTTATCATTCTCTCTCAATCCCACCCCTGTCCTGTTCCCCTCCCTCTTTTCCTCCCCCCATTCCCTCCCACCTCCAGGCAGGCGCAGAGCTACATCAGTGGAGTTGATCAGATATTCCAGGCACATATGGAAAGCACTGACGGGCATAAATCATAAGGATTTTGAAGTGCCCATGCAGGGTTCTTCAGACTGCTAGTAGTGAGCAGGAAAAGCTCTGTGGAACCAATGCATAACATCCCTCTCGTCTACCTCCAGTTTCATGCCAAATCCCTTTCTCTTACTTTCCCTTATGAAGTGTCAACTTCTGCCTCCACAGACTTTACCTCACTCTCCCTCTCTCTCTCTCTCTGTGTGCCTTTCATCCAGAGCTAACCCAATAGACGCTAATGCTAACACTTCTCCCAACCCCTCCATCTCTACACAACTCTGGGCAGGCACAAGATGAGAGGTGACTGATTTTCAAAGGAGCTGCAACCTTAACACTCCACTGAGCGAATAGAAAAGTTGTGAGCATCTCTGTCGCCTGGCCCTCTCGACTCATCTCTCTTTTTTTTACATTGTGACTATCCTGTCGGCATGACAACAACAGGTCTCTATGGCAACGGGCTAGCCAGCAGCTAGATTCTTGGGTGTTTGGTTATGTAGTGTTGGTTCAAGCTTTCCCAGGTCCCCGGCTGGCGGGACAGCAGATGACAATCAATATTTCCCTCTGGACCGGAGGGGTCAAACCCAGTCCTCTTCCTTTCTGACTTCCATCATCAGTGCTGCACTTTACTGAACAGCCACAGTATTATGAAGGCCTACGATTATGAGGCACGTAACATCACCGTGAGTAACATTTTGTAAAACAAAATAAGAAATACAATTTCCAATAACTGCAAATCTTTCTTTGCTTAGTTTCCCAATTCCAATCAGCCGTAAGTACCATCATAAACTGAGATTACTCCTGACTAATATACGGCCAGTCGATATCTTACAAAGATGAAAATCATTACAAAATCAATTGACGTGCTCCATAATCACAGAGGAGTATCCTCAAGCTTTGCATAACCATCTGTCTCCCCGTGTGTGGCCACAAACCGGCAGGCAACGCAAATAAATCCCAACACTCTGCTCTGTCCTTGCGCTCTTTCCCTCTCCCTCTCTCCAGATTACTTGTCCTCCATCTCCCTCTCTCGCTCGAAGTCCCTGGGTATTGATTGGGGCCCTACTGGAGAGAGCAGCTAGATAAGATAAATAAGGAGTCAGTGGCCATGAACAGCTCCCTCACTCACCCTGACATGAAGGGAAAGATAATCATCTGCCAGGTCTGAGAAAGTGGTCCTGTATTCCTCAGCCGACCAGTATAACATAGCTGACCCCACCTATAGGTGTAGCCACGTGGATTCCCCCAGTCTCAACCACAAACATGACTTCACTGGATGCACTGGAACCAGCATCATTTGGCCATTTTAGCTGAAATAGAAATGTTTTGTCACTTGGAACATACAGTCAATCATCACAACCATATTTTCACTGAATCACCCTTGTAGTTGTTGGATGAAAACATCTGCAGACCATCTCATTACCGTAGCTGCAACAGGCCTAGAATTCAGTGCAGCTGCAAACATTATAGTACTGATGCCTGGTGCATGGTGCCTCTTCCACTGTGCAGGTTCAAAGCTTAGCGAGAAGCAGCACCATTTAAACAGGTGCCTGTTTCCAGTCCGTGTCGGATAAGTGTCTGTACCGCGTTAAGACAGGTCAGCGAGTCCTTCTAGATGGACCGCCACACATGATGTCAGACTTAGCACTCGGCCCACTTCAAACCCAGCAGAGCTCACTCGAATGCAATAAAGAACAAAACCGATTGTTGTCGCACAACACGGCGTACAGCAAAACACTGCTATCTGCACACCAATACATAGCACACGGGCATGGGTACCATCATCTGCAAACACGAGCACACACAGTGGGGTAAATAACTGCCGGTATCTCTTGCAGCGTCGGGAGCAGTAGCGCGAGGCTTCCCCTCAGATTTTGAAAGCCCTATCTGTATCAGGAACAGCAAACCGAAAAAGCAATTTGCTTTGTCACACAGAGACATGCTTGACTACACTGAATAATTGCACTGCAGCCCTGGAAAGAGCTGTTTTCCTTTTATCTAATGAAGGCCTTCAGGGGAGGGAGCAAGCGTGTGTGTGTGTGTGTGTGTTTTGAGGCTGTACGTGTGTTTTGTGTGTACGTGTGCTTATACATTAGTGTGCACTTGAATGCATTTGTGTATGTGGTGCCTCAGTAAGTGTATCTGCATGTATGTGTCAGTGTCTAGAAGTATGCAAAGAAAAGATATGCAGCCCGCGGAGAAAAAGAAGATATTCATTGCACTGTCCCTTTCTGTTTCACTCCTGCTAATATCCCTTTGCTCCTCAGCTTCCCTCCACACTGTTCCACTGCGATGTATTGACTCGTCAAGTCTGCACGTTGCCTCTCAGCTGTGTCCAGCTCCAGGTTTAAGGCAGGCCCCCCTGATTCAATAATGCAGAAGCAGGCTGGAGAATAAAAGCCCCATTGCCTGACCTGAGACACTAACTCCTGAGAAGTGCTGAATCCACACTCTGCTGCCTGCCTGCCTGCCTTGCCTGCCTCTGTGGAGCTTGGCAAAGAGGCATGGAGGCTGGGGAGCTACGTAGGGACCACCCCTTCATAACTAACAGTATAAAGGTCTGGACGGCAGGGGACCCAAGTGAGAGTGTGAAAAGAGAGGTTGAACACTGCTGGCGAGTGGCGGAAAGAAAAAAGTAGGTCTCTCTCCTTGCTCCCCTGCCCCCCCCCCCCCCTTTCTTAATCCATATCTCTCCCCCTCTCTTTTCTTTTCTCTCTATTTCTCTGAATTATTGCTCACAGTAGTATCCAGAGGCAGACGAGAGAGCAACGTTTGATCGTCAGGGGCAGGGAGATGAGAGCAGGGGGAAGGAAAACAGAGGGGAAAACAATCAGGAGGGAAGAAGGGGAGGAAGCCTCTCCTCTCTCTCTGTGTGCAGGAGCAGGTTTGTGGATTGCAGTAATGGCTCTAAAGCATTTGATCCACTGTGGAACTGTAATTAAGCCGTCAGTGACAGTTTGGAGTCTTTAACTTCATAATGAGGCTGAATGTGCGCAGTTCAGTGCTCTGTGGATAAGCTGCTGTAATCGCTTCTATCTGCTTAATTATGTAAAACCATTCTTTTATCCTACTGGTGTCTCTCTCTCTTCCTCTCTCTGTTTCTCTCTCTCTCTCTCTTCCTCTGTCACAGTCTCGGTCTTCAACTGGTACCAGCACAGGGATACAGTAGGGATGGACGGTATCTACCTGTCAGGCAGCTGTGGGGGGGGGGGGGGTTGTCAGTCCAAATGGCAGCTGGGAGATAATGTACTGAGAACTGAGTGTTAACAGAGGGCACTTTATAAAAGGAGGAGAGATTTTATCCGTAGCTACTCTCAGCAAAAAAGTACAAAGCACTCAAGACTCTGTGGAGCCTTTAATTACCTCTGTTTCTCACTCACATTACAGATTAGACATTACAGGTTAGACATCTTACTTTCCTTTTTCTTCTCCTCCTCTCTCTCTCTCTTTCTCTATCATCTTTTCTCTCCACTTCCAACTTCACTTGTTTCCTGAATTACAATAGGACTATTATTATCATCACCAGGCTGTTGTGGTTCTGCTCCAGTTTGAGGGAAGTGGAGATGTGTGGAGGGTGCTGCAGGTTATATGTGATGGAAGTAAACACCATCTATCTCCATGTCCCTAATGGGCACAACCTGGTTGTACTCTTTTTTAGATAGACCTACATCAAAGCTCTCGTTCCACTTCAGAGATCACTACACTGCTGCATGCCACACATGGACTCACACACACACACACACATACATACACATACAAACACACCCACACATGCACTCACTCTTGAGAGCATGCTATTGGAGAGTGAAATCTTGTGATGCTCAAGAACTTTACACGACAGAGAGCCTGCTATGGAAAAAAAAAAGCCTCAAATGCATGAAAAAACATGAAGCTGCCGCTGTTTCAATGGAGCAGAAAAAACAGCAGAGAAAAATGTCAACAACAAATAGCTGCTGGTTTCTGTTGCCGCGGGCGACATGGACGTTGGTTTCCTCGTGTTTCTTTCCTCCCGCATTATGCATCATCTTTTCATCCAATTAAACACAAACACAGGCTACAGAGCACAACTCAGAGAGCATCTTAGTGCTGCATGTTCAGGGAGAAAGAGAGAGGGGACGCGTGAGGGGGAGAGGGAGAGAGATACAAGATAGAGCAATGGACAGAGAAAGTGTGTGTGTGTGTGTGTGTGTGTGTGTGTGTGTGTGTGTGTGTGTGTGTGTGTGTCTGTGTGTGTGTGTGTGTGTGTGTGTGTGTGTGTGCGTGCGGGTGGCCTAACTTGAAAGATGGCCCTTTTGGCAGACCATCTCTGTGTATCTGCCAGTCCGTGTCTCCCCTCATTTCTTCATGTTTCTGTGAATCTGTGGAGGGCAGCGCTTTGCCGTTGTTTTGTTTTCATACGGCGGCATGAGCAGACTGCCGTGCAGTCCATCTAAATGAAGATTGATGATGTTTGCTGAATTCTGTCTAGGCACAGACATGAAGCATGGCAGGGCCACTGCACAATAGCCCCTAATGAACCTGAGCTGTCCTTGTCCTGGTTACCTTGGTTACGTGCAGGTAGTAAAGCGAGACAGCCCAAGAGAGGGTGTGAAAAGCCATGTTTAATTTCATCTTCAGGCAGCCGTTGAGCCATTGAGGGGGTTTCACACCTCTCCCCCTCTGGGCGCTCCACGGAGAATTACTATAGCAACTGAGCACTTTTAACCTTCTGACCCAGTGGTCGGTTGAGCTTCGCCGCCACTGACTTGAGGTGCATTATTCCAAATACACAGAGAGTGTCTTAATACTCATCTGACATGTAAATGGTATGAAAATGGACAGCTTCATTGGCAGAACAACAGATTTCGATAAGCCTCTCATGACTGGAGGGACTCATTGGGCCTGTCCAGTCAGGTTTATTACAGTAAAGAAATTGACACAGGCCGCTGAAACAGAGGGAGAAACTGTGGCCATCCGTTTGGTAGTACAGTGACATTGCGCTTCAGAGTGTTTCATGCCGCTTACGCTGCCGAGAGGTGATTATGCTTTTATTATGAAGCACGTACTTCTACTGTGAGAGGCACACACTGTCGCAATGTTGGCACAGGCCTTTAGTGTTGGCTTACGTCTCTGTGTTGTATCGGTGGTGGTGTCAGGGATAACACTGTCCATCTGTGTGTTTAGGGACACGTTGATGTCGGAGTGAAATGTGTGTCTGTGGCTCTGTGTGTATTACTGTGCATTAATCAGTGAGTCTTAAATCCAAGCCAAAGATTGAGAGCTCCATCAGCTTAACTCCGTCCCGCATGCTTATTGGACTACCTAATGTAGATCCGACATTCTCCAAACTCTCAGGAGGCATATGGTGTTTCACTCCTATTGCATAATAACTCAGCAGCACCGGTAGCAGCAGCAACATTACGGAGATCAATAACAACCACAAGCTCTGTTATAGGACAGACTCCAATGTTCACGAGATGGATGGAGCATCTCCATACGCTCTAACATTGAGAAATCCAATTAGATTGTCTGTGTATGTCTGTGTGATGATCTACAGTCTAGTCACTCACTCTGCCAGTCCACTTCCAAGTCTAATCTTCCCTCTAACTATGAGCAAAACACTAAGCTTCTCTTTCTCCAGCTGAACTCCTCCACAGTTCACACAGAGAAAGAGTGTTTAAAATTCTCCTCACCCTCCAATTATTTGGATGGAATCAACTCCTGGAAATTGAAAATCTATATAATGATAGGCTTGGCAACGGTGGCTCAATACAAATAGTCCCATCTGGAGAGCTGAGTTTTAATGCTTAAAAGCCATGCTTTTTTTTTTGACAAGCATATGAGCACCCTGTAGATACCCTGCATACTCAAATACACAGCACATGCACACATTGAGAGAGAGAGAGAGAGAGAGAGAGAGACCACAGTTCAAATATAAAACCATGAATTCCAATCAATCAGCCCCAGGTCAATAAGTCCTCTCAACAAAACCATAAACGTTAACCCCGAAGGGAAGCATTAAAAGGAGGTGGGGGGTGGAGAGAGAGAAAGAGAGAAATGCAAGAACAAGATGGACGAGAGAAGCAGAAATGGGCTGGATGGGGGGGAACAAAAATGCAGATTGTAGTTCCATAGGTCCACATCGTCTTTACAGAGTGCAATCATGTGTGAAGAGACAGAGAAAGAGAGGGGGAGATAGATGGAGAGAAAGACAGAGATGGGAGGAGAGTGAGAGGCAATGCCCCTCAGCCTGAGAGGACACACAGCAGCTCTGAAGGTTTATTTTACCCTTTTCTCTTTGCCTTGTCTGGTCTGGCTGGGGGATAAAAAGAGAAACAGGCTGCATCTTTGACAAATGGGTCATGCCTTGTTTCCATTTACCTCGGAAATATCCCCCAGCCCCCCCAGCTCTATAAACTGTAACAGGGGAGACTGCTGCACGGAGATGGAGGAGAGCAACCAGGAGAAGGCAGGACTCTACAGTGAATTTCCTCAGCATGGCCATTAAACACACTGGCACTCTGACCCTGTGCAATGACTCAACATCACTTTTACTCACCCTGGCAGCCCTGGGCTTCTCTATTATTCTCAGCCTCATGCTATACTGTATGTATCTGGGCCGAGGCAGGCTCCAGGATGGTACAGTAGAGTACAATAGCTGTCTGTTTACACTGTGATAAATACAGTAGCACAGGAAGGCAGGGATCATTTCTCCATACGCTCTTTTATCCTCTCCCCTGGAGTCAGGGTGGACTGGTCCTTTGCATTAATCCCATGAAATGTATCTTTCTTTCCTGTTCTGTTTTTCTTTCTTTCTTTCTTTCTTTCTTTCTTTCTTTATTTCCCCGCTCCCTCCCTCTCAGCCTGTCATCTTACCTCCCCATGGCTTGTCCTGCTGGGAAAATAGATGGGTGTGCACCATGTAACTGAGGGTAACAGCAGGGTAAGAGAATTTCAACCTTCTACTGAGCCGTAAGGAGGAAGGGGCCAAGGAAAAGAAATCATCACATGGTCTGATCTGAAGTTTCTTTTGAGTGTGTTATGGGCTAATGCTAATGTTCTGAGTTTAAGTGTAGAAAAATTGAAGTAATAGTGGTTTTTTTATTCCATCTTTTGGGTTTAAATTTGTGTGTAAGACGACACACCTTCTGGGGCAATAAGTTAAATATCTCAGTCATACTTTGATCAGCTGTTAAAGGAAAGCAGCGCAGATGAGATGCTGTGCGTTTACCTTTTAAATGCATGTATTGAGTCAAGCTGGGTGCTATAATGTTAAGCAGTGAGGGCAGCATGGGCAGCAGAGGCTGTTATATTATTCATACCCAATTCAGGATCGCCAGAGGCCACAAACTCGGCCTGTCAGGGAAGCAGGGGAATCACAGGCCCACCAGCCGAGCCCTGGAACACGAAGCTCACACGGGTACGAGTTCACACAGAGAAAGAGACACACACACACACACACATCCTTATAAACACATGAGCCTCACACCCAAACAGATACCTGTCCTCGAAATCACTTATTAGAATTCTTAACCATCATTTCATTATCTCTGTTGGCTAATGACATTCATTATCTTCATCCTAATCAGGACAAGAAGAATCTCTCTCATTTCCCTAAACCCCAGAGAATCCCTCCAATTCATGGTATTAATGTTGTTTTGACAATCTCTATCTGGAATCTTCCTCAATGCACATGGTTATCAGTCCCAATCACCGTGTGCTAATAACAAGGAAGACGTTATCACAATGCTAAATGTCAACCCATTCTTGAGTCCCGTGTATCTGTCATTCTGCTGGAAATCCATATTGTGGAGCAAAGGAGAACATTGTCAATGCAAGCAGTGTCCTCCCCTGCCTCTCTCTCTCTCTCTCTCTCTCTCTCCCTCTCTCTGTCTGTCTCTATCTGTCTATCTCTCTCTGTCTATGTGTCTGTCTGTCTTACATTCTGTGGAGTAGAGAATATTGTCAGTGCAAGCAGAGTTCTCTCTTTCTGTCTCTGTTTGTCTGTTTCTCTCTTTCACTCCCCCCCCCCCCCCCCCACCCCGCCCGTCAACCACCCACACACGCACACAGGCACGCGCGTTCGGCTAAAGCTTGGTTGCATCAAAGAGTGCTACTTCTTTGAATCGGCTCGCAACACATCGATGTGCTGCTCCTAGCGTCGGCACCTCGCAAGCACAGCAGTCACCTTCCAACCTCTGCGACTCTCCTCCGCTCTTCTCGCTCAATCGCATTTTTCCCCTGTTGTTGTTGCAGGAGAGGACCGCTGTCTATTTCGCCCAACTACAACAACACTGGAGAGTTTTCGAGATTTTTGCCCCGTTTATTTGCTGACCACAAAAAGAGTCTATGCTCCACAGAAGGCACAAGGCTGGTCGTTTTACCGAGCCGAAGAGGGCTGCCGTGCGTCCCGGTGATGAGGTTGGTGGCGCACAGCCGACAGAGCATTAAAGGAATCCCTCTATTTGTGAAGAAACCGCCCCAGTAAGGGATCAGGAGAGAGGGACGAGGTGCGGGAACTGGTGTCGGCTGGGACGCTGTCATTTCGACTAGGATGCATCTCTTCAGTGCCATGTTCCTACTTGTGATGTTAACTGTCATGCCCTGCGAGGTAAGGACTCCGGCTTTGCAAACGCTACGAATAAGCATTGTATAAAAGTTCATGAAGCAGCGCCGACCGTCTGTATATGAATCCTCAGATATGGAGAATTCAAACAGATTGTGAGCGTGGTGCAGCCTTTAAACAGGCTGTGAAACAAATTGCTATTCTGGAGGTATTTCCATGTATTCTTGAGGGGCAAGGGCAGAACAGAGAGAAAGTTCATGGGAGATACGACAGCAAAGCAGGGATGTAGTGGAGGACAAACCCACCTAAACTCGGTTCATCTTTTTATCTTGATGTACATCTTGATGAGGTTAATAGTGCAAATCATAGTGAGTATCAAAATGAGGTTAGTTCAAGGGAAGAAAACCCCCATAAATGAACGTTTCTGTTTCTGATGCCTTACGATACTTACCGATTGGAGGTCATAGTTTACCCACCTTCTTTTTTTCTACCACTAGATTACTGGTAGTAAGGCTCAGGGGCTCCATGAGAAACACTATATCCGATTATGCTGAGCAATGAATGGCAGCGCTGACAGCTTGTTTGCAGGATCCATGTGTGAAATGTGGCTGCGAATACGAGAAAGAGTAATTAGTCATGTACCAGACCAGCACCTAGAAATGGTTGTAGATATTTCCTGGACTGTGCGTGCGTGCGTATGTGTGTGTGTGTGTGTGTGTGTGTGTGTGTGAGAGAGAGAGAGACTCGAGAAAAGCCACGTCCGTTTGACTAAAATGACGAGCTTTGATGTAAATTGAAGTGAAGGACGGTAAATTATTTGACCCAGAAAAACCTTTCCAAGTCAACGCAGCAGCATTTTGAACTTGCCGGGGCTTCGGCTGTCCAGCACGGCTGATAATAGTGTCATAGTATATAACCCATGTCAGCAAGTACAACGCGTATGGACTGCAGGTAGGTGGCTGCATGTGTGCCTACCTTTTGCTACCGCACAGAGCATTTGAGGGCCAGTGACTACGCTCTCTCCTCCAGAGAGCACCACCGCGGACAGCGCCGCGTCGCACCTCCGGTTAACAACAGCAGGCTGAGTCAGTTCAGCACCACGGACAGCGCCTCGCCGTATACCTTCATGTTGAGCATCTCCAGTTGGCCACTAGGCTACCAGACAGATCTCAGTCCCGTATGAACAAGAATACATAGTAATCCTAAAGGATACTAAGCAAACAGCACAGCGGCTGTAGACTATATATAATACCTCAGGAACATGATAGTGATACCACAGGAGATGATCACTGTTCAGTACGACAGACACACTCTAAGACCTATGGGAATATTATAGGGATATTATAGTGATTTTTCTAAAGGGCCGATTTCAATGCTTTGTTACACTACTACTTCCTGATGGCCCATATTGACGAATCTTTGGTAATGTTGGCAAGTTTTGATGTCTCAGTAATACAATATTACTGTACTTTTCACCCTAATAACCAAATAATATGTCAGATTGGTCAGTAGTTCATGTAATCTAATTGACCTAGAGATGGGAACTGCTGTAGCATTTAGAAACACTAAAGACCATTAGTGCTGTACATAAAGGTCTTATGTGCCATGTCTACTGGCTGTGCGGAGACTGTAGTTGACCTTTAACAGACGTGGAACCTATACAGTGTGTTTTCTGTCTGGAGGATGTGGACTCCACGCAGTGAGAGAGGTCTGACAGAGACGTACAGGCTGTAGGTGTCGGGGTGAGGGTATAACATATGCTGCACAGATTCATATTATACATATTACAGTACAACCAATTAATTTCATTCTTCGGTATGAAACAAGCTACTGGATATCCCTAAAGGACCTCCTTTTCACTGAGGCTTAATAACTGATTTTACCAGAACATTAGCAGTGGACTTTTTTTTTAAAAACAATTCTAACACTTGAAGTAGAATTGTAAATGACACAACTTGTCTTTATCTTCTACAAAAACACAGTACTCTCAGATTTTTGGATGTACTTCAGGAAACGAAATATTTCCCCAATACTAATCTTAAAACAGCTGCAAATGTGACAGTGGAAATGTAGCTGATGACTTACTATCATCTCTCCATTGGTGGAACCATTTCCCTGCCTCAGAAGATTCATAATTGGCCTTGGGGGACAATTTGTTATAAGTGTTCACATTAAATATTTAAAAGACTGAGAGAAAATATGACACCACCCATCTCTCCAACATTGCACTGCAAACATAAAGAATTGATGAATTCTGGCGTATCTCCTGCAACGAGGGTAACGCTCCCCACCAGCACAGTTGAGATATCCACATATTTTCACACACAGCTTTGGCACAGACCTGTATGAAATATTCAGAGGGCTTTAATGAGACAGATGCACTTGCTCGTTCGCTGCATGTGTTTGTTAAGTACCCACAAAGCCCAGGGGTCCCGGCAGCCACTGATACAGATGGGCACCTGCTTGACCTTGGCACAGATGCCTTGCTATGTTGTGCACATCAAGCCACGCATGACAGGACACACTGACACAAGTGTTCATTATACAAGTGTATATGTGTCTGTGTGTGTGTGTGTGTGAGGGTGTGTAATTGTGTGTGTGTGTGTGTAAAAAACATTTACATGTACTTCATGCATGCTAGACTTTGTTGACATCCACTTAGACAGGCTAACGAGAGATAGAAAACATCAAGAATTCCTTTCAGAAACACTGTAAATCCATTTTGAAAATAAAAGTGTTATCATTTGTCAATCTAAAGTCACCTCCTCTCCTTTAAAAAGTAGCAGAAATTGTTGTCATTTTGTGCTATCAATTATTTTGCCAGAGTAGGTGTCACCTTATTCAAATGGTGGCTGTCCCATTTTGGAACAAAGGTTTTCAAATGCTCCATGTGCCGTGGGAGAAAACTGCAGGGTAATGACTGTCATCACTGTGGTTAGAAACAATACTACATTGGAGATAATGAGGACTCTTAGAGTTTTCCGTGGTGAAACTCAGCTGCTTCTTCTGAATAGTCTGGTTGTTATTGTTCTGCTGAGTATCTTTATTTTTCAGGAAATTAATTTATTGTAACGGCAGACATTTTAATGCACAAATGTATTCATCATGTGGCAGATGCTCCCTTTATGTAGATGGATTTTAATCTAATGTGATAACAGTTTTTTTCTCAATTGCTTTGGCACAATTCTCAAATGATAATGAATATTTTCAAAACAACATGTGCAAACCTCCAAACCACTGGGCTCACAACAGATTTCTCATTCTTTTAAAGAAATTGCAAAAGTTTTAGCAGATCTTTGTCTACAATTTGCACAATTGAATATATGTTGCTGATCAAAACTGAGTATGTTGCTTCTCAGTTGAATAGTTGCATTCTCCAAAACATGCATGACTTCTTTCATTGTTTAAGTCATCAATTGCATTATAGTCCATTCAATTGTCAAAATCTGTCAGGCACATATACCATGAACATCATTACAGTAATATGGATTGTTTTGTAATGCTGCTAAATTGGTAAATTGCCTGTCAGGTGAAACTTGAACTTCACTAACGAATGGGAAGTTTCTCACATCAACCAATCACACATTATGTCAAGTTAGCTGGCAGGTGCTATTCATGAGTATGGATATTGTCAAACATATTGATAGAGCTTGACCACAACAGATTCACTACAATTTCTGAACATGGAGGAACCTGGCTAGGTAAATAATGAACAGGGGCAACTGTGAGGCTGGTTTCAATCTGGCCAAAGGCAGGAGACGTGGCCGAAATGTTATAGGCCACCGAGCCACGGTGGATGTGCCAGGCCAGGCAATATCACTATGTGTGCTGCAATATCTGAGAATGGTGTGAGTACACATATTCCCAATATTGGCCCATACAACACCCAGAAACTCCTGACGTTCTTGGACACCCTCTACAGAGATCTTATCCCTGAGAATGAGAGAGGATTGTCATCAAGGAGTGGTCCACCAAAGGATGCTGATGGTGTTCCTTCCACCATATTCTCCATTCCTGAATCCAATTGAGGAATTATTTTTATCGGTTTCAAGACCAAATGTCTCTGTTTGCTGCAATGGATGCTTTGCTGCTTGTGATGACATCAGAGCAGAACATTGCATTGGATGGTTGCGGCATGCAAGAAGATTTTCCCCCCGTTGCATCGCAAGGGAAAATATCAGGTGTGATGTTAATGAAAATCTGTGGCCAGACAGACAGGAGCGACAGGACATCCAGTGAGGTGGAGTCTTTAGTGAAGCACTCCAGCTTTACTGTGTTACAGTGTTAGGCTATACATTATTTTCCTTTTTTTTATATTGATGTATTTTGTATTATATTGTGCTGTGTAAGTTCTGTTTACTGTGGTGTCAGACAGTTACTTTACGTAAATAAAAACACACTGACAATTACATGGAAATGTGAGTGCAATGTGTAACGTAAAACCTTGTACTGTTGAAATCGGCATCTCAATAGTATTCAGTTTGATGCACAATAGCATTCAGTTAGCTAGACAACAATAACACTCAGTGAACATTCAGTGTCAATGAAAAAATAGGACTGAAGACTGAAATGTGGATCTAAGGAACATTTCCAAGGTCCACTGCCATCTAAACATTTTGACCACCATGCCAAAGGAACTTTTCATTCTGAGGGCATTAACTTTTTATATGGGACAATAACGTTTGTTTTGAAGCATGAGTTGAATGTTTTGGGTGAGTTATGGCCTTTTGAAGGTGAGCTATGGTGTTGTGCTGTACCATATAAGCTGTTTTGAAAAATGCACCTAGAGCTTTGAGAACACTGTTTCAAGAAATGAGCCAAACCAACTGAGAAAAACTGTAAAGAAATTCATGTTAACCATGAGACAGTAAGATATTTTATCCACCAAGAGATGGATGGATGGATGGATGGAAGATAACAGTTCTGCCTGTATAGGAGAATACTGATAGTTACTGAAACGTCTCTTTCATCACAAATTAGATAATTTGAAATTGAAAACTTGGTGAGAGTTGAGTCATGAATAAATATGGCCCCTTGTTCAAAAATGAGACTTTAAGTAATATCAAAGTCAAATTCTCAAGTGGGTATATATTTAGCAAAATGTTGGCAGATCACATAGATCAGTGTTCTACTGAGTCTTGTTCCCTTTAGCCTCTACATTTCTGCTTAAATGGTTGTGTAAAAAGATTGTTTCATGCGCTTGAAAGATTCATATTCAGGTTTGGAGGCAGGGAGCGTTGTTGTGGTCCCACCGGAGCAAGGGAGTGCCAGGGGAAAGTAGTTATTAGTTTAAGATGTCTGGCATCGAAGACTCCCACCACCAGCACGGCTGAAAGTGATGTAAATGAACACTTGGTTCTGTGTTTTTCTGTTCAAACACCAAATGCGGTGGGGGGAGAAACTATATAATTGCTTGTCATTCTCAAAGAGGAAGACAAAACCCTGTGTAAGCAATTGAAAGGCTGCATATTTCAGTAATTTCCTTGATCCCCTCTCTCACCAGGGAGCACAATAAACAATCAGTTCGAATGGACTACCATTTAGGACTCTTTGCGCCCTCGTTCTAGATTGGTGTGATGATTGCACCAGAAACTCACCCAGCCGGGGTCGATTTGTTGTTAACAGGCAGGCGAAGGAGGGAGACGTTGTAAATGTATGTTGTTATTTAAAACCCAATTTAGCACAAACATTTAGCTTACGTTCATTAAACTTGTCATACAGAACTTAAGGTACTTCAGAGCTGTTTCATTTACGTGTTACTGAATGAAGTTATGATAACACTACAGTGAGAGGACTGCCTTTCACTGTGTCAGACTCAAGGTTATTAGCAAAGCTGGCATATAGTAGGTCTGAATCCACACAGACAGCCACAGTGATAGACATCAGAACTACCTACAGTATCCACATATGAGAGGACAGACGTCAGCTCAATCACAGCCAGGCAGGACAAACAGCTGGCTTGGCTGTTGTCCAAGCCAGACAGCTTTAAACAGTCCACTGACCTGGCAGTGAGACCCTTCAGCTGAAAATCTCTCTTCCTGGTGCCAGTCCAATGAGGGTAAAGCAGCACGATCACAATTAAACCCCTCCTTGGACACGAGTGCGATCGGGGGCCAATCCTTGTCTCCGTGCCAAATGCCCTATTACACAACAATCTTACCAAACACAAGGAAGCTTTTCAAAACTTTCAAAAACGACTTTTTAGTTTTTCCCTCTGCTATGAAAGTTTACTATCGGTGAACCTGGCTGTGAAAAGTCCGATAAATCCTGCTGAATGTGACTCTGCAGTTGGACGGCAGTCAAAGACGAGCAGAGACGTGAGAGTCGTCCATCCTTTCCTAAGGACGGAGGGAGCTAGGAAGCAGGCTGGAGAGAGTGTGCCCTGCCAAGCAACAACTTCCACCTAGGGAATTAAGCAAATGAAAAGCTGCAGGAGTACGGGTGTAAATCTGCCAGTGAGAGGCAAGGACACACACACACACAGCAGTTAACCTCACCTTGCCCAGCTAGGGCCAGTCCAATGCTCCTCTGGACCACCTTGGGGCGTTGAATGACTCCCACGGTGCCCGTGCCTTATGGCTCCTAGTCCATGTAAGTAGAAGGCCAAGCTGAGGCACACGGACAGATGCTATCTAATACAATATATATGCAGCTCACATACTGTTGTTTTTCTCAACTGTAACTATATTTTTTAGGCATTTCTTGTGCTGTTCAGACATAAATAACCTCATGTGCCCGTCAGTCAGCCACAATCATGTTTGGCAGCATGTGGGTGGGTGGGTGGGTGGGTGAGCGGGCCCAGCTAGATGAGCCTTACGCCTGCATCCACCTTCACACACTCCACATTAATATACAAAGGTGCTGCTTCACAATCAGCCGCAGATAATAAGGTTGCATTATGTTTGATTCATCACTGCTTGAAGAGATTGAATAGTATGTGCTCGTGTCATGGCTGATTAGTGTAGAGGTTGAATCGGTGCCAGATAATGAAGCCGCATTGTGTAAGTCGCCAATCTCGCCGGCGTAAAGAGATCTGTTCCACAAAAGAGACGCTGCTTAAAGAAGGGGGCTGGAGGAACAGCGAGCTTTTGTGCTGCCTCGCTCTTCACTCCCTCATCTTAATGTTTGATGTGCTTTCATGTAGCCTGCTGTTTCCCCATCAGAGGGGACTGGAAGTGTGTGTGTGTGTGTGTGTGTGTGTGTGTGTGTGGTGGTGGTGTTGGTGATGGAAGAGGAGGGGGGTTGGGCAGCGAGGGGTTCAGCATGTGTGTGTTTAAATGGACAGGGCAGGGAGTGTTTGCGTGCCTGAGTGTGTGTGTGTGTGTGTGTGTGTGTGTGTGTATTGATGCACCTGTTTCTGGGTCACTTTCTAAATGCAGTGTGGTCATGACTCAGAGGGGTGATATTAGCGTGCGATGGGGCGGAGGCGATGGCAGAATGGCGGCCCAGGAGGAAACGGGTGACTGATTTTACTACCGCAGTGCCTTGGATGTAGCGCGACGGCGGGGGGGGCAGGGCGTGGCGATCTGCGTGGTAATTGGCTAACAGATGGAATGCTGGGTAGAGGAGCGCATGAGGTCAGCAGCCTGACTGTCAGAGTAACACTGCGTCCCACCGTCAGGGTCGGGGTGTGTCAGCATGTCTTTACCTTTTCCAGCTCGATCGCCCTTTTGTTCCAGACCTGTGTCGTCAAGTGACCGACTCAGCCGTTTGTATCCGCTCTATGTTTTTAAATGACCACTTCAGCCGCAGACTGACTCTCTGTGCTCCGAATGACCTCTGTTGCTGTTTTCTGTCTTGTCGGGGGGAAAAAACCCCAGAGGCCTGTTGTCCTAAAATGACCATTAGCGTTCGCATGGGCCGGTGCCGGCTGTCTCCGGGGCCGCCCTGTCATCGTCATTACGAAAAGGTCTTTAAGGGTCTTTTGGGACACAGACGCAGTTAACATGGCGGGCTAACCAGCAGCTGTTAACTTTGGGACTGGCAGTAGGAAAGAAAAGCAGACCTACATGTGTCCAATTTGAGCTTACACAGATCCCGAACAACGATGCAGTGACTGGCCGATCCACAATGAATTTCTGCACTCTGATAATGTGTAGTATGTTTATTTGTTTACCTCCTGTCAGCAGTGTAGAGGATCAGCTTGACTGGTGGGATTGAATATCATCCCTATATCGCATTCTCTCCCCCACTTTCTCTCTTTTCCTTCTGTGCGAGTGTGCTGGAGGGTGCAGGACTCCCAGAGGTTTATGTCTGTGACTCTAAGCCGGAGTGACATTTCTCTAACAACACCCAGAACCAGGCGCACACACACACACACACACACACACACACTCTGTCTCCCTCTTCCTCTTTCCCCTCTGCTCCTCTAGTTCACAAACATGTCAGCCTGTGGGTTCCAGCAGAGACAAAGAGCCAAACAACCAGTGGAATCGATACTAAACATGGCCGAGGCTGTCGAGGCGGCCGTGGCGTGGAGTATAAGTGACAGATGCCAATTAGGTGGCGCAGAAAACGTGTGATCATCTGGACACACTGCCACCAGTCACCAGGGTAACAACAGAGGTAACCCTAGTAACTGCCGCCGTCGGGATCACCCAGCCCTTTTTGCGTCCATCTGGTCTTTCTCTCTTTGCAGTAGGCACCTCCTGACCAGCTTTCTGTACGACCTTGCTTTCCCCCTGCTCGATGAATCTTTTATGAGCCCGGCGATGTGGGTTTCTGTGTAGAAGATTGGAATATAAATATGGCTGTTGCGCCTACAGCTCCTCTTCCCGCTCTGATACAAAAGCTTTCATCAGCAGAGACTGAGCAGATTGGGCAAGCTGCTACCTGAACCATGCTTCTCACATCACTCCACTTTAATCGCACGACACACACACACACACACACACACCCCGTATCAGAGTGCCTCATGCATTACCAATCACGAGACGTACGTTTTTGGGCTGCTCCGTGTCATATCACCGGACAACATATTGGATTTCATGTCAGATTTCTTCCTGGACACAGTTTGTACAGCAGTACACGGCATGGCTTGCTCTGTCTGAGAGAGGCTGGTTGATTACAGACTGCACACATACAATGTATTACATCACCTAGAGATGAGAGTACTGTCAGTGTTTGACATTGAATGAGAGCAAGTAAAAAGACGCCGCCGAGTCGTGAGAGTAAATCTTAGCTGGACTCTGCTCAATGTACCTTGCCTTGTTCTCTCTCTCTCTCCCTCCATTCCTCTCTCTTTTATCTCTCTTTCTCTCACTCTCCCACTCTCTTTACTTTCTCTATTTTGCGTGATCCCTGCTACCTATCATTCAAGAGGATGCTCTCTTCACCGCCATGCGTGAGCGTGACGGCGTCGCCTCCCATGTTGAAAACTAACTCAATCGCGGGGCTTTCATTTTGGGGGGGATGAGGGATGAGAGCTATGTGGCGCGACGGAGGCGGGTGGCGAGAGGAAGCTTTTAATCGATGTGTTTTCCGCGTGGCACTGTCACAGCCACTCAGTAGGGCCATTGATGAGGGACGCTCTCTCTGACTGCACCAAGGCTTAAAGGCTCCAGTCAGGGAGGCGTGGGAGCCCAGCAGCCACCAGACACCGCTGCATATCAAGCAGGCTGGCAGGGCTTGCTTTCTGCAGCCCCACAGTGGGGAAGGTAGAGGTCTTTTGATAGAGACACTACATGCAGGAGAGGAGATAACAAGATGCTCCAGTGGAAGGAACGCTAGCTTACATTGCATTATGCTGCCTCATTCTAAACCACTGGGATTCCTGCAAGTCTGCAGACACACACAGAGACAGAGGTGTGGAAACATATGCATGTATGCTGCCAAGTGGATACTAGTAGGAAACATTTAAAGAAAATACAGTAAAACGAATAAATACAAATAACATATACAGATTTCATGGCGGTATGAAGGAAATAGATTTGCTCTAGATTTGATGTATTACAGAATATTGGAGGAAACTAATGTAACACACTGACCTAGGCACCAATATCAATTTTACATAAATCAATACTTTGGCTTGGATTTTGTGAGAATCATAAAATTTGTGGGAGAGAACCTTGGCAGCACAATGAATACACTGAGTATGCAATCAAAAGATGCTTTTGAAACACTGGCCTTGAGCTTTTTCACAATAATCTGCAGCCTCAAGAGGTCTGAGGGCCCAGTTCAAAGGAACAAACAGTAAATCTGTCCTTTAAAGTGGACATACTCTGCACCTGATTACTGTTAAGCTACTGTGTGTGTGTGTGTGTGTGTGTGTGTGTGTGTGTGTGTGTGTGTGTGTGAGAGTAGTATGGGCAAGGAAATTGCTTAGTTTTGTGCACTCTGGCAGCTACTGGTATTCATTTGGCTTTTTCTTACATGACAATAAACACATATAGTAGACACACACACACACACACACACACACACACACACACACGTGAATATGTACGTATTGATACAACTCACACACAGGTACACACCCACAATGCTGTGGGCTGAAGATGCTGAGGTGATCAGTGGTGGTGGGCAGGGTGAAGCGGTGTCAGAGTACAAAGTGGGTTTAAATTAGTGCCCAATGGAGTAGCTGAAAGACAGTAGCTGAGGGAGGGGGGAGAGAGAGAGAGAGAGAGAGAGAGGGAGGGGGAGAGGGACAGACTGTGGAGTTGGTGGAAATTGGAAATTGTAGGCGATTGCGGACAGGGATAGAGGGAGAAAGATAGAGAGCGCCTGCCGACTGTGCCTTCAGGGTTATTATCTCTCCCATCCTAATGAAGAAGAGGAGAATAATTAGAGGCCTATCGCTCCGTCACGATGATTTTATTCCCCTGACTGGCACTGACACTCCTTGCAGATTGTCTTTAATTAGCTCCACATCACTAAATCAATACGGCCACGACCACGACTAAACAACGGCATGTGAATCCTGTCGCTCGGGTGAGGGAGGCACGCCGGGGCAGGAAACGGCGCGAGGAAAAGAGGTTGACAGGCAGGATGAGAGGAGGAAGTGATGAAAACTGACATTTCTGTGAGAGGGGAAAAAGAAGCTTCATGCTCTGATAATAGCTGCTCTCAATATGATTAGATGCTTGCTTTATGTGAGACAGTATGCATGTGCCTATGTGGTTGACGTATGAGATGCTTGTAACCTGCGCGTCACAAGATGAGGCAGGTTGGATGCACATAAATGCCTTGAACACATTCCACATGCCGTCTATAGGGGAGGAAGGTTGATCTCTCCATCTTTTGATGGTCAGGACGCGATGGGATCTGATGCAATAATCCCCATCATGTTTCTGAGTTGCACAGTTGAGTGCTTCGTTCACATTAATGGTGATGTGATTAATAGGTGTTCAGGAGAGGTTTCTCTTGAAGCCTTAGTGCCTTGGGCTACTGACCTTCTCATGCCCACTTCTCATCTCTTGCACTTCCCTTGGTGAGAGTAGCAGCATGCAGGCAGCCGGCACAGGGATCTCCATAAGAGGAGTATTTTGTCTTGGTATGTTCCGGATCGATAGTCATGCCTATGTCTGTGTTGATCTTAACCACACAGCCCTATTACATGTGAGCAGTGAGACTCAGCTGATGAGGGGCGTACTGTATGCTCACTGTGTTTTTGCTGCTGAAACTGTTTTGTACCTACAGCGTGATGTCAAATGCGTTTGGCCACAGGTACACTGTGAACCAAATGTGTGGGGGTGATCTATTGATTGGGTTGAGCCCCACTAAATGGAGAACGTTAATGTGGAGGAAATGTAAAAAAAAAAAAAAAAATGCTGCAGGGGGATTGAGTGAAGAATCCTCCAGATCCATAATGCTTTGCTTTGCAAATGAACACGAGCACACGATTGTTGTTTTGTAGAGGAGGGGTATCGCTATCATTAAAATTTAAATTGGTGATTTATTCTGAGGGTGGCAGAACTGTCCCAAGAATGTGTTACCCTTCTCACTCCCATGATTAAAGGGTATTTCTATCATTGCAATCTCCAATGCTGAGAGGTTGGAGCTTATTTTGAATGCATTCTTGCCCATTTTACCCTCGGCAATCAAGCTATAGTCAACAATGATGTGTCCCAGGAGGGGCGAGCAGCGGTGCCACAGACTGCCATGTCTTAAGGAGAGAAAATGGAAATATTTATGTTGACGATTAGCAAAGGAAGTGCCTCCTTAAGGGAAAAATCATTTCCCATTCCCTCCTCATGTCTGAATGGAATATTAATGGAAGAGATGGCCTTTCTGATATCATATCTCCTGCTCTACCCACAAATATCATCATTAAGCACCATAGATATGTGACGTGCTCAGACTGGGAAACAGACGCTGCATCACAACCTGCATCTATTGTAGTCCTGCAGACAGAGACACAGACATAGACGTATAGAAATCCTCACCACTGTTTGCACTGTGCATGCCTGCACAAGCAAACACACTGCACTGTCATACACACACACACACAAATATAAAACATTGTTGTGGAGAAAAGTAAATTGTAACCATACTGCACAAGGACGTCTCATAACATCATATAATTTACAAAAGAGCATTGTGTGCCCTTTGGCAAACAAGCCTGATGATCCAGACCAACCACCCAGGAAACTAACAGAGGCGTCTTACCCACGCCTATGGGAAAGACGCCCCGCAGCCTGGCTAAGATGCTCTAGGGAGAGAAATGAAATGAAATGTCACGTTAAATTTAGGTAGTAACATTAGCTAACTAGGTTGTGCAATTTTAGCTATGATTAGCTAAACTAACACCATCACCTCTAGCCAGTTTTAAAGGAACCTAATAAGTGAAATGGTTTTGCTACAACCCCATCTGGACAGTTCATCATCATCTATCTGCATCTATTTTGGCCAATAAAGATCATTGAATACCAATTTAATCTGTCAACTGAAGAACGTGACCTTCCTCTTCTGCAGTTCAAAAGTCAAATGAAAACATCTGGTCCATGTGCTGCACAAAATTGCAACCGGGAAAACCCTGACAACGGTTTGATGAAGAATTTGTGATTAAATTAAAAAATATAGTGAATTAGTGAATTTTAGATTAGATTAGATTAGATTAGATTAGATTAGATTAGAGAAACTACAGATAAAATTGTTTTTCAGTCATAATTGTTATCATTTAGATATTACTCAAAATATCTAAATGATTGAATAAAATATTGAATTGTGAACCAAGTATCTCATATTGAACAAAATCCTGAGTTGAATGTATCACACTTAAAATGACTCACCAGACAGGAAATTATCTCAGCACAACTTGTACTGATTGCTGTCTGCCTTGACGCAGTTAAAGCTATTTATTTCCTGCCTTATTGGTACAGGAAACCACACGTGTGTGTGTTTGCAGTCGTACTAGGCAGTTACACTGGAATGTGTGTGGTGGTCTCCCAACATGGCCTCTAGGGGGGCCTAGAACGCTTCTGCCATCAGAGCCTACTACCTCCCCACCTTGCTCACGCCAACACCCCCATGACACTTCTCATCTCACACATGGCTAACCCTGCAGAATAGTACCACCTTATTATACCCAATGTACAACCCTCTCATTTCTGCTCCTCTATACTAATTGTCTCCAGTTTGTTGATTTTTCTCCCTCTCCATTTGTTTGTGTAATCACTGAAAGGATCAGTGGCTCACAATGCAGCCAAGAAGTCACAGATCATATGACTTGAATCATTAGTGTTCATCACTGGCAGGGTGTTGGGGGAAGAGGCAAGGAGCACAACATTATATTACACTGGTTATTTATACGGATAATCTTTTGTAGTCTTTCCATTGGCAAGGAGGAACTCCATAAAAACAGCTAATTTGTTTGTATCTACAAGTTTCTCCTAATCATTTTTGCCTGTAACTCCATGTGGCTGTAAATGTAATATTCAGTTAGGGGCTGTTTTGGGATTTCTCTCCACTGCACAATGTGTCTGTGTTGTAATAATAAATGTCTCCCTAATTAAATGTTACAGCTTCCCTGAACATTAATGACCTGAAGACAGAGGACGGGAATGGAGGGTTCAGTGTTGGCTGGAGCTAGAGACATGACTGCAGGCTGGCTCTGTCCTTTTATTACTAATAGACATAGCTGACGGGTTCTGGTCAGTGGGTTTGGTTTCTGACCATACTTGAGCACAGGCCACGAAGCCTTTTCTTGGCTGCAATCTCACAGTCAACAACAGAGTGGTTAATTGGCAGAATCTCACCACTCCTCTCTGGTCCTGTTAGTTCTGCTGCTGCAGATGTGGCAGAAAGCAGACAAGATGTAAATTTATCACTTCAAATACATCACCCACCCATCTCTCTCTCTCTCTCTCTCTATCTTCTCAACGCTGTGCTCTCTTTTACAACCTCTTTGTCACTCCTTTCACCCACTCTTGTCTTATTCCTTGGCTTATCTTCCTCTGGTGTAACCTCCCATAGTGATTAGCTAATCACTCTAATGCCTTCACACTCTGTGACTGGATGACATGTATAAACATTGACTCAGACGGAGAGTGAATGAGGTAGCTCAGCCAGTGGGCTGTCTCTTTAGACATCTGACAAAGTACGAAGCTTCTGAGATTAGCTCTCAGCTCTTCCTCAGATGCAGATGAAAACATCATTAATGAAACAAAGCACTTTTGACAGTACATTAATAAGACAATGGAACGGTAGTGCAGAGGCAGGTTGAAAAACTCTCCCAGCAGCCATGGCAGCATATAGGTGTTTAATAGAAATCTATGAACACTAGTACACCAAAATAGATGCGCTTTGCATGTGAGAAAAAAATAGTCTTCCAGCACTCAAAAGATGACAAGTTATTTGAATTAAAACCAATTATTCTGGGTGATAGTGACAAGGCCAACGCCACAATCGTAATGAAGGGCATTAGGATGAGGCGAGTGGCTATGGGGGGGGGGGGCAGTCTCAATTATCAGGCTTTCTTTGAGCCTCAAATACCTTTCTGTCAGGCTGAAGACACCCAATTTGCTGTCAGTAATTACTCCATTTACAGGAATAGCTGTCCCTCCGCAACAGAGCGAATGTTTGATTAGCTGGATGTGAGAAAGGGTCAGGATGTGGCAGTGGTTCACTGCTGCTTGGATCCAGAGAAGGGAGGGTTTTGTGGCACCATTGGTAATCAGGTCGTGGAGGTTGGGTGAGCCAGGAAGTGATCATAGTAATTGTGTGTGTGTGTGTGTGTGTGGTGTGTGTGTGTGTGTGTGTGTGTGTGTGTGTGTGTGTGTGTGTGTGTGTGTGTGTGTGTGTGAGTGGCGAATTCAATTGGGGACATTTGCCACAGGATGTGCTGCACTGAGCACTTATTCAGCTGGTACTATTGGCATGAGTAGGTGCAGAACAGTGGGTAGAGTCACGCTGTGCAGCAGAATGCATGGCAGCTGATTGCAGCATTCTTTTCTATTGCTTTGATCGAGGCTTTTCTTTAGTGAGGCTGAAGCAAAGTGTGGCATTTAGTGCCCTGCTTGTCTCTAATTGAGCTATCTGATCAGCCAGATACCATTCTGTAAAACTCTTCAAATTCAATGTCATAAACTGTCAGTGGTCAGTGGGATTGTAATCAAGGGACAAATCAGCGGCAATCAGTCCTGCTTTCTATTGCTTTGCTGGGTTCACTAGTCACAGCAAACATGTGAAAGTGTAGGTTCACATGTGACTTTTTTGTAAGGGTGGGGACGAAGACAGCCGTTTCTTCATCCCAGATCTGCAATCTTCTGATATTTTCTGCATGCGGCCCCTCGTCTTCAGTCTGGGTTGATTGTAGAGCTGTACTGTCAAGACAACGGATGGACTCACTGCTATTGTAGGTGTGTTACAGTCAATACAGCGAAGCAGGACACACTGACTGTATTGATTTTCTTTCTCACACATTCCCATTGGAAGGACAGACTCTCACCTGCTTTGGGTTAACCGGCTGGTAGTTAAGCACTATTAGGCTGATCCCAGAGCACTGCTTTGTTTCTCACTTCTGTTTCTTACCATAGCGGCTGAGGCCTGGCGCGTGTGCATGTCACAGCTCCACCAGCTCTCTCACACAACACTGTGGGCGACAACCATTATAGGGTATAGCATACGTTTCACAGCTGAGTGGAGAGAAAGGGCTGCTCATGCAAGCACACACAAATACAGAGAGGGCAATAAAACACACACAAATACATGCAGGCGTTCACAAAACATAAGCACACAAAACAGACACGTCTCATACACAAATACACAAAGGTTAACACGTTGGCCTTAGTGCTATCTATCTGTGGGTAGGCCTTGTAAAGCTGAGCTGATTCAAGCAGCAAGGTTAGTCTCATTCAACCGTACCTAAGGTCTAGTAGAGAACTTGATCGTTGTGGGATAGAGGAAAAAAGGCCCTGGGCTGTTTGTGTTTCTGACATCCCATCACAGTCGTCCAGGGCGGGGCTTAACTCAACACGCAGTGGCTGTGCCCTTCCAAAATAGTGCCGGGGGGAATGTTTGGTAGGTGGAACGTGCATGGCTAACAAGCTACTCGACACTGTTTGTTTTTAATACAATTTCTCCACAGAATGAATAGCACAGGCCTGCCGTTCTGCCAGATCCAATTCTTGTTCAGAGTTGTGTTTTAATCACTACCTCTAGAGCTAGCTTGCTGGATACATTGTTGTTGTTGCTGTTGGAGGGGAGGGGAATTCTGCTGAAATTCAGCGGACCCAATGGGGAGGACATATACCAACTGCCCACTTCCTATAGGTCAGACTAATGCAAGGTTAACGGCTCCCATGTGAGGTCTGCATGCAGGCCACATATGTTATGTCACATCATATCATCGTTCATGTGCTGTCAACGGCCTCTGTGGTCAGAATGGGACAAAGGTCCTATTTCATTTGTGGTGACTGCCCACTGCTTGCATTATTGAACACGTGCAATCCAATACGATGTGGTCTCTGCACTTTATGACTGCAGGGGTCCGTGCATGTGTATCGTCCTCTTGTGGTCTGGGTCTCTACTGTAGAATATGAGAGCCCAGATGAGTTTTCTTAATTAAAGGCCCACAGGAGTAGTTAATAGATCAAACACTCCATGTTGAAAGCACACCAGCATGTCTCCTGCCTGAACCCCAGGGGGAGAGCCTATTTATGCCATTTGAACAGTTGCCACGGTAATGAGGTCACGCTTTGTTTAAGCTGATTTTGATCTTGATACATTCAGAAGGCAGTGAGCCTCCATGTCCGTCATCTAATTAATGAATTATGACTCAGAAAACTAGCCAGTATTCTTAGAGCCAGATGACTCCAGCATCTTTCAGGGCTCAGGCGAGGGCTGGGTTTGTGTGTGGCCTCCCTGCCTCAGCCATGCTGTGTCTGCATCAGTATGAAGAGTTTCCGTTCGGTATTTCAGTCGCCACCGACACGAAAAAGGATCTGGCTGTGTGTTTATGCTCACTGAGACTGTGGCTAGTGCTTGGTGCCTCCCGCTCCCCAGTATTGTTATCCAACCCAGAGCTAGTCCTATAGCCCCGGGGCTTTGTAGCACTCTGCTGCCATCCATGGGTGTGCACAAATGCTGCCATTTCTGCAGTTGGTGGGCATTTTCACCATTTGAACTGATTAAAAATGCCCTTTATAGAGCACGCCCGCAGGCTAGGATCACAATGGATCTTTTCCTTAGATGGTTATCATAAAGCGCAACACCATGTTGGAGTGCGAGTACCAAAAAGTTGCACAACTTGCAACACAATGTACGTGTGCAAATGTGAGTCCATGCGATAACATAGCTAAGATCACTAATGGGAATTTACAAGCTCAGGACAGAAATAGCAGAAGTGAAAATGCATGCAGGGTAAAGGAGAAACACAGTGATATGATGCCATTTATCCTCTATGCCAGAGGGCCAAAGAGAGGGGACAGGGAGGGAGGGAGAGAGAGAGAGAGAGAGAGAGAGAGGAGATGTTAAAGGCAAAATAAAATTCACAGCAAACGAGAACAAAAGACAGGGATGGAGAATTGGAGATAATGATACAGCCGAGTAGCAGAGAGAAAATGAGGCTGGACGATTATTAGAATGGAAATTATGAGAAATGGCTGTGAAAATTAATCAAAAGGGATTAAATTAATACAGGTTAAATGGATGACTTCCTCTATAGCTAATATTTAATGAAAGCTTGTTCTGCCAACAGACTCTCTGATTAGACGGCTGATTGGCAGAGCTTGGATTTCTTTGAGGAATGGCAGCTCGGCCCTAATCACGCTCGCTCTTCTCATTCTATATGTGGTCCATCACTTTACGGTACATGACATCTGACCTGTACTCTAGGAAGGAGTTTTAACTTTGAAAATAGTTCAGGAGCAAATGAGCTATTAATAGTGGACCCAGATTCAACGATACCTTGAAACAGATCAAGATGCAGGGGGGAAAACCTCTGAGAAAAGCTGTGATGTGGGGATGTCTTAGTGATGGCAGCCTTCTTGGTTTCCCTCATTCACTCCTCCCAGCCCAGACAGCAGACAGCATTTCCTTACTGGCACACATCGATATTATATAGATATAGTCTGAGTATTGCTGTTTGCATTTCACTTGTCCTTACAAGAATACTTTAAAGTCTAAAAAGGTCTTGAATTTCATCTAGTAAATAATTATGTTTTTTATTAAGTAAAACTTTGACATTTTATTGCCAATTAGGGTATTAAACCAGCTTCTACTGTATGGAATCTATATCAAGTCATAGAATTGATATTCCACAAAATATTCACTATTTTACTGTATTGCAAATAGTATTGTAGAGCTATATTGGAGCTCTCTGGCAATTTGTGCCTCTGCTCTCTGTAAATTATGCAGCTTGCCTCTTACAGCCATGCATGGAGTGGTTGGTCTCTTGAAACAGTGCATCAATAAGCACCATCTTGGATGATTTTCTTTTTCACCCAGCCTACTCCCTCTCTGGCGCCAGGCCCTTCTTGAAGAGGCGGAGTGGAGGAGCGAGGTAAAAATATAGACACAAGGTACAGATACTTGTACATCCATGTTTAGGTCTCTGCTGCCACCGTGTGAATGTGACGATTACTGCATCCCCTCTAGATAGAGCCATTCTAGGACGCCTATAGCAGTGGTTCTCAATCCAGTCCTCACGGACCCACTGTCCTGGAGGTTTTAGCTCCAGCCTTACTCAGGCACACCTGAACCAATTAAAGTATCATGAAAACGTGAAGCCTCTAATGCAGGGGTGTCAAACCATGTGCCATGGAGGGCCGAGAGTATGCAGGTTTTCGTTCCTACCCAAGAATACAGCAGGTGATTTCCACTGATTACCACACCTTCAACCAGAGAGGAGGGACTAATCAGTGAAATCACCTGCTGTAGTGTTCGGTTGGAATGAAAACCTGCATACTCTCGGCCCTCCATGGCACATGGTTTGACATCCCTGCTCTAATGTGTGTGTGTTAAAGCTAAAAGGACAGGACAGGACAGGGGGTCCTTGAGGACTGTGGTTTCTTCACTTGTTTTATTTTAAAATTCAACATTACTGCATTCACACAAATATGTTTCTGTGCTATTATAAATGATTGCATGCACTTTAGATTGATTGATTCCATAAATTGTAACTTTTTTCCCTCTGGACCTAAACTATAGCAGAGACCAAAAACGAATCGCTTTAATTAAATATAATGAGATGAGGTAGATGATAACTACAGGGACATTCAGCTTCTCTCTCTCAGGTTTGGAGCCTAAGCTGTTCTTAGTTACCTCATCATGCTCCTTGGCCCTGGGCCATAACAAAGCTCAGAATCCTGCAGCCATGTGTGTGTGAGGGTGTGTGTGTGTGTGTGTGAGGGTGCGTGAGTGTGGAAATGCACTTACGATTTCTGGTGACTAGTAGTTTTCTTGCCTACCTATGTTGAATGCACTTATTGTAAGTCGCTTTGGATAAAAGCGTCTGCTAAATGACTGTAATGTAATGTAATGTAATGTAATGTGGGTGTGTGCTTGCATGTGCATTGGTGCACCACATTGCACGGAACAATTTTTTTGCTTCAGTAGTACTTCTCAGTCAAACATGGAGCACAGTGTGACTCTAAACAGTGATGCCACATGCCCATGTCACATCCCCTCGATGCCCTCACATAAAGTGGCTACTACCTGTCACCAGTTTGATTCTTGTGCCGCAACAATGACTCAGTTGAAGCAGCTTAGTATGAACCAGCAATTTAGTGGATGTAATTCTACTGGTCGCCACGTGAGGGCAGTCTTGCTGCAAAAATAGCAGAGCCAATAGAGGCTGGGCTGATGTGAGAGCCAGCAGGTGAGCTGAGGAGGGCTGACATGTTTTGGATGGGGCTCAGAAAGCTGTCTCCTCTCATATCACATCCCCGTACACCTCACACAGTGACGCCCGTATCACTCACCCTGCGTGACTGGACGGGGAGGGGAGCCCAACCATGGCTGACAAAATGAATAAGTCAGCAGACCAGTAAGCCGGTCAAGAAAGGGAGATGACCTGGCCGTTTTGTCTGAGCAGGCCATTCTGTCATCATTACGCATTGGCTGTTTAGGGTGCAAAATGACACTGAAGCACGTTCCCTGAGGTGAAGTGACACCAAGCTAGGCAGCAAATGGGTAGGTCTGAAACCTGATTCTTGGCTTACCTGCTGTGATTGTGCTGAAACCCCAAGACACTCCAAGATTATAGCGATACAGCAATGACAAAAACAGTTTCATTTGTCAATTCAACATCCAAAGTGTGTTGATAACTGTGTTCTCCAACGAGCCATCATTTCGTCAACAGCCCTACAGTACAATCTCCACGGTAATCTGCCCACACGGGTACTAGTTCGAGAGCATCGGTGAGACATGGTAAGTCGTGAGTGCCAAGTACAACTGTGTACGGACATACGGCACCAGCACGGGCCGGGCGGAGTGGGTAGTGTGAGATAGGAGTGCACATTACAGGCTGATTAAGGAGGTGTCATGAAGCAGAATGAGGGATGGTCTGTCAGGAGTAGCTGTGGGCTGGAAAATGCCTCACCCTCTTCCACATTATTACCCCGCTGAACCACCTGCCCATTTGTCCCCTCCTCGCCCACCCCGGCCATCCCTTCATCTATCCATCCATCTCTCTACACCTTCAATCATCCATGCAGCAGGGACGATGTGAGGATGGTGATGGCGCTGGACAGTCTGCAGACCGCTGTGTTTAGGATGAGCTCCCTATGTCACCCTGTCTGATATTAGTTTCCCTCTGATCCCCGCGCCCAAACACTCACACTCACACACTAAGACGTGAGTCATAAGAGAGCAGGCAAATGTCACAGAAAGAGAGATGGGAAAGAAAAGAATGGATGCATGCATGCAAAGCAGGGCTGGCAAAAAGGGAGCAGAGGCTGATTGGGAGGGGGTGAGACAGAGAGGCAGCCAATGCGCAGCTCTGCATCTTGAGAAAGAGAGAGAGACACAGAGAGAGAGAGAGAGAGAGAGAGAGAGAGAGAGAGAGACGGGAGAGCACAGGAGTTAGAGAGATGGAAAAATGAGAGAGGGAGGGGGTGAGTCTGAGGCAGTCACTCTGAGAGGGAGAATTCCAGCGTGATGCTGTAGGATGTGAGCTGCTCTCCTCCTCTACCCGGTCTCTGGCTTTCCCGTTGACTAAGCCAGTGGTGTCAGTCTGGTCCTGTGCTTCACCAGCTCTGTGTCCGTGCTGCGGTTTGGGTTTCCAGCTGAGGCTGACTGTCTGGTTCCCCTGGCTCGGCTGTCTGATCCCATTGCCGGCAGAGCGGAGTTGGGTTGACTGGAGCCGAGGTCCAGGGTAGGGCAGAACACGGAGGGGCTGGCTGTAGGGCCGTTTGTGGCGGGGCCCGGCAGGCAGGAAACATGAGCGTTCCCATGCTGAAGATCGGGGCGGTGCTCAGCACCATGGCCATGGTGACCAACTGGATGTCCCAGACTCTGCCTTCTCTGGTGGGACTCAACGGGACCACCATCTCCAGAGGGGGCACCTCCGAGAGGATTGTCAGTGTGCGTAACTCCTTTTGCATTATTGTGCAAGTGTGCGTGCGTGTGCACTGTATCTGTATGTCTGCATGCATGTTAGAAAGCAAGAGAGAATGTCACAGAGGAAAGAGAGTGATGTAGCAGAGTCAGAAATAGAGAGAGAGAGAGAGAGAGAGAGTGACGGAGGAGAAACGGGGGGATCAGAGGCATGAGAGGCTGTGTGTGGTTGTGTGTGGTTGTGTGTTTGCATACATTCAAAGAAAGAGCAATGGGGGAGGGTCCTCAGGGCATGGTGGATGGGAGGGGGGCTGGGAGGGTCTGAGTCAAGGGGATAGAGGTGATGGAGGTGGGCATGCATGTGAGCGCAATGTTCCAACCAAGCATGAATGATGCACATGTTGTGGCGAGAGTCGCGTTATCAGTATCGTGATGTTGAATGCTGAATCTGTGACTGTGAGCGATGGTGCGAGGTGGAGGATGTGGTGTGAATGACCACGGTAAATCATACGTTTTGCCGGGATGATGGGGGTGGGGGGGTGGGTGCAGAACTCTTCTGAGTGATGTTCAGGACTGATCCCATCTGTCAGTCAACCTCCAGGGAGGGAAGGATGGTGTTCAGATTCAGAGGTGATGGGGGAGACAGGGAGGTCGAGACTGCTGCTGTAGGATGTAATAGGTCTTATTTCTCCCTCGCTCCATTCGTCACTAAATCCTCTCAGTCCTCCACCCCCTGAATACAGGGTGGCATAGAAGGAGGCGTAGACGGGGGGGGAGGGGGGAGGTTTGGAAGTGTTTAATTACGGCTAAATGGCACAGTGGGGTGTGTGATGATGACGTCCATTGTTCTTTGGTCAGTGTTTCACTGGAGGTTCGTCTTAGGTTTTGTACCTTGAGCAATAATTGTTATAAAAAAAAGATAGACTCTTTTGTTTTTGTGTCATGCAAACACACACACACACACACACGTGCAGGGTCCATAATACACGTGCATATCAGTGTCAGTGTGCTTATGGGAAATGAGACAGGAAATGAGAAATATCAGAGGAATGAACTTGGCTTTTTCTAGATCATTAGCAGTGAATGATGGCCTTTGCCTCTATCTTGAGCGTGTTTTCATGAACATTAGTAAATGCCTTGTTCTGTTGAAATAATTGAACATCCCAGGAGATCTCTGTCCATCTGGATGTGTGTCCGTGTGTGTGTGTGTGTGTGTGTGTACATATTTGTATGTGTGCATGTGGTGTGTGATCAGGCATATTTGTCCCAGGGGTTGAGGTCCATCTGTTTTAAAAGAGGACTCCATCAGTGACTTTTATCATTTATGGTGTTTCATTAAAACATCTATTCCCCACTTCATGTCTGTTTGACGTTGCGGTGAAGCAGAGGAAACATTAGCTTTGGTAAACATGTTAACCTCGGTGACGGCTCAGCCAGCTCACCTAGCTGGAAGAATTGGCTCCAAAATGTTTTGTTTTTTTTAACCCTAACCATCTTATCAGATCTCAGCAGGTGTCTTCAAGTACATTAAAATAAAGATCAAATATCTCTCGCGATATCAAAGCAAAAGGCATGTTTTAATTATTTGCGGCGCTGAACTCTATAATTGACAGTGGTAGGGAGAAAATGACATCTATCCCCTCTCAGAGTGGGTCCCGTTAGACTTCCCCTCTACAGGGTCTTGATAGCTATTTCTTCAACTGAATGCTGTCTGGGAAAAAAGCAAAAAACAATAAAAAAAACAACCTTGTTGCCAAGTTTCAAGCGCTTATTTTCTTTGCAGTAAACTCAAGACTCATGGCTGGCTCATCATTTCCATTTCAAAAGACTGGATGTAATAAAATACAGCTGTGATTGGATAATGCCTTGGAGGCGGGCCTCGTTCACAACTAATGAAGGAGAAACGCCGCTATTGAAGTTCATCTCAAAGTTTCATAAAGAAAAGAGTCGGTTTGATGATGCCTGCAAGCATTATACCCGCTCTTTTGTGTTGGGAAATGTCTTTGCTTTGAGTCGGGAATATTCTTCTCTTGTAAACAACGGCGGAGAATGAAATGTAAAACCTCACCTCAAAGTCCCATCGCCGTTATCGAGACATTTGAAGCAGTCGTGACTCGCTCAGTGTTTAGAGCTCTAATCAAAGACGATCTAGCTTTCGTCTTGTGACCTTGTGACACTAGTGTGGCGATGGCCATGCACGGCTGCTCCCCACCCTCGCATCCCCCATGCGTACTGCGTCCCATATTCTCACAGCTCAGAGCTGCAATCAAAGTCTGCTTCACTTGCTTTCTGCCCCCCCTGTCTTCCAACCAGCTGATCCAAGAGCACAGCTGACAGCTGAGTTGATACGGGGCCTTTCTGCGACGCCACAGAGCACAACACTAGCCTAGATGCTTGCACACGTCCGGATAGTGCAAAATCATGTTCCTTAACGAGCCAGAGAGAACCTGTAACTCTCACACCAAGGCCAAGTTCAGCTCTACACCTGGCAGGCATGCTACATACTGTATCTTATTTATAGCTGCTACTGTAAATGCTGTGGTTATGTGTGTGTCTGTAAGTGCACTGGTAATATTGCATGAGCGTACAGGAAAGTAGAATTGTTTTCTTTTCGTATAGTTGAAGTGTGTGTTTCTGTGTGTGTGTGGCTGGTATCACCGGTGAAGACAATATTCCCTGTGATCAGAAGAGAACGTGAAACAAACAGTGGCAGCACACAAAGAGCTCCGACTCTGACCCAGCCGCCTGCCTGTAAGAGTGTGTGTGTGACTGCAAACTTTAGCGCATCCCCAGTGCAATCTAATAAAGCTGATTGTTAAGATTGATCCCTGGCTATGGATAAAAGATTAAACACTGCTGCTGATTTTTATCTGAGCACTATGCTTTTATGTTGATCGTGCTGCCTCTCTGCCCCCGAGTTTATATGACCCTGGCAAGTGTCCTCCACTGGCTGTTAAACCTGAAGTGATGTGGAGAGCCGAAGAATGACAAGTGTGACTTCAACAGAGGTCATCATCTGGACACGTCTTCGAAACAACAACTAATAATATGACCCAATGTCTGTGGTTGGCTTCGTAACTGGGCTTTCGACAGCTTGTCTAGTTCCAACCAGCCAACCTCAACACCTGAATCACCTGCTTTACCCGTCAGGAGCGTTTGGATGATGTCACCCTTCACACACACCGATGCAATCCTTATTTTCCCTCCGCTGCAAGGCTGACAGTGCTTTCACAGTTCGTACAATGTTTTCTCACACTAGCAACACTATTGCTCTCGCCCGCCCTCTTCTCTTCAGCGCCAGCCGCGATAGAGCTATCTCTCGTACCCGTCTGACAGCGGAGTGGATGCCAAGTGCTTTTCACTGGGGCCGCCCAGCGTGGCGCTCCAAGAGCATGCAGTTAGAGCCACGCGCTGGTGGGCACTGGGCATTGGTCAGTATCAGTCATTCCCCCCTCGCTGCTCCCCGCTGTGAATAACACTTCAGAGATGTTCCCAGCCCCTGACCTCGACTTTCATTCAGCGGCGATGCAGATTGAGACCACTGAGCGGTGAAAAGTGAAGAGTGGGCAGGAGAGCACATAGGAGGGGCGGTGGTAATGGGAGTGTCATCGAGAGGGTGTGAAGGGGAGGGAGAGGTGGAGGAGAGGCAGTGGGTAGGAGGGGGGGTGCGGGGTGATGAGTTTGTGAGTCATATTATTGACTGGCAACCATGCTGTGCTGATTGTAGTAATCTGTTTTCCTCTGGAGCACAGGAAGACCAGGGGCCGGCCTGGGAGTCTTCATTGAGTCTTTTTTTAAAGACCAGCAGCTGGCCTGTGCATTGAGAATTGAGCAATTGTTCATTGGAAGTGTGTGTGTGTGTGTGTGTGTGTGTGTGTTTATCTGTGTTGGGCCAATGGCAGTGTTAGCAGGCCTGAAAATGAGAGAAATGAGATGTGATCTTTTGGCCGTAGTAAAGATTCAGTGGAGCTCTGTGTTTCTTAACCAAGCAGGGACAGATGCTCCGACTTCGCTGTCGGCGGTGCCAGGGAACCGGCAACCAAAAAAGGAAACGCCTGGCAGGACACATCACTCTGCAGAGAGAGAGAGAGAGCGAGAGAGAGAGAGAGAGAGAGGTAGAACTGGGATACACATACAGTTGATATTGCAGTTAGTCGGTGGGAATGGAAGAGAGCGATAGAGATAAAGCCTGAGGCGCCTCTCGCTTTTTTATCCTCACTCCCAGAGCATCTCACCTTGACCCCGCTTATTCTCGCCCAGGTGCTGCTCTCGTCTCTTTTCTCTCTCTCAACAGCCCTTTATTAGATTACGCTCTCTCTCTGGCCTCCGGGGTGCTACAGTATCTCAGACGCGACGGAAATAAGAGAGAGCTGGGATGCACAGCGTGGCGGTCAGCTCTCTGCCGTGTCACGGGGCCGTGCTTCTGCTCTCTGCCTCGGCTTCGCCCCCCTTCAAGCGTGCTGCTTATGAAAGTTGTAATAGACTTCCCGTCACGCTCATAAAGTAGGCAGCTGTAGATTTATGACCTCATTTAGCTCTGGCTTTACAGCAGCCAGCTCCAGGGTCGGTCTAATGACACGCCGGAGGAAGTCTATCCTTGCGAGGCCCCCCCCCCCCCCCCCGGCGCTGACACCCCCCAAACCTAACACCTAATTGGGCCAATCACACTGCCAAATTTGTTAATCCTTTATAGGTGATGTCACCGGGGAGGACGGTGAGGTTTCGTGATTGTTGTCCCGTGATTAATAGATTTGTTGAGTGACTGATCATACATAGTCATTGATCTGGTTATTGGACATCCACTCATATGACCTTTTGTTGTGCGTTGAGGGAATTGGATCCCTGCAGCCTGCAGCGTATAGGAAACCATATAGCCATATATTGTTTAGCTGAGCAATAACCACACAGTCTACTCCCCTCTCCCCCACATTTGGTCTCCTCTTCCCCTCTCTCAGCAGGCACCGTACTAGAGTTGTCAGTCAGCACTGTGATTGGGCACATCTTGACCATTTGAACTAAGCTAAGAGGAAATTGCCTCGCTCTGACCGAAATTAGAGCCATTCCTATTTTCCCTGTCAGCCTTTCTCCAACCACAACTCTCGTCTCTCTGCCTATCTGTCTATCATCAGCTCTCACTTTTATTAGTTTGGGAGGATGGGAGCGTGAAGGGTTGTGGTTAGAGGAATGACAGTGGGGGGGCTTCAGCAGTGATGCCACGGGAACAGAGGGACACACACACACACACACACACACACACACACACACATCCTGTTCTTTTTATTGTCGCTGTCATCTTCATAATGGCCTTTTGCATGGCAGCCATGAGTGTGACAGCTTCAAAGCTGGCACTTACATATTCTATTTCATCCTTTACATCTAATGGAGGTATTAGATGATTAGGGTTTCCTCTCCCCTGAAACCACTGTGTGTGTGTGTCTGGGAGAAAAGGAAGGATTAACCCCTGAACCCCTGGAAGTCCAGCTAGCTGCCACTGATAGCACGACGTCCAGCATATCTCTGTAACAGTCTTAGCCCTGACCTCCCTTCAACTGGGTATAGTTCATTCTCCATTCCACTCTGCAGACCCTCCATGTGAGTCTGGATAACATTGTTAGATATCGAGGAGTTATTCCCACACGAATGAGATATCTGCTGGGTTGCATGGTGTGAGCAATATGTTAGATGAACCAGTGTCAAGGAGCCGCTCATCTCTGCCGAGAGGGAATTTAATAACAATCATATTTACGTAAGTTGACTTCTGCACTGAGAGACCAGCTGCTCATGTGTGCTGATGAATAGATTTTTGCGGCGAGCAGCCACAAAGCAAAAACCACAACGAACATTTACATTTCTGAATTACCTCTGCCCCCCCCCCCACCCCAACCCCCAACCCCCCAGCCCCCGGGCTCACCACTGCAATTGAGAGGAAAAAAGGGAAAGTTAGCGCACAATGGATAGGTGGGTGGTAGTGAAATGGGAGCTGATTTGAATAAGATCTTAATTTCACCCCAGCGTTTATGAAACATTAATGAGGAGAGAAAAACTCGGCTTGGGAAACATTCGGCAAGAGCACAGCAGGGGGTTAACCATGCGGGGGACGACGGCGCTACGTATGATAATGGAGCTGACATTCTTCCAATATTACTTTTTTTTTATTTTATGAACTTGTGCATATGACTGTTCTTGCCCACTGTGCAAACGTAATGCAGCCAGTGTGACTAACGTTGGCTGACACACAAGCTGATAGGAATATGAAATATTAATGCACGTTTCCGCATCCATCCGCAACGACGTTTCTCAGCCGAGAGTGAATACCTAGCTGCTTTCGTGGGCAGAGATCCTCCACATGTATGGATACCAGGTAATGTTAGAGCAGAGTATCTAAACTGGAGTCTGCAGTCTGACGCAAGCCATCTTCCACCTGTTAACACTGCAGGGCATCAGCTGTAATGAGAAGCCGGTGTGTCCTGCTGCGCCCTCACCATCCACCCTATCACACACATACACAGTGCAGTGGCAGCCATTGAAGGAGTCCTTCCCCAACACTGCATATATATACCCTGCACTGGTACTGCATTGTTTTTCAAACTAATCCTCTTGGGAGTAGGTCAGAAGTGCAGCTGCATTTTAAAAAGAGGAATGCATGTGATGGCTCAATCTGTAAACATTCATGCAAACATTTCCATGCATGCACATAAACACATGTTATTGCATCCACACAAGCAGATACTTACAAATAAGTACAGACATGCACACAGAAACACACAGAGACTCAGACAGGCACCCACACACATACTTACACACTTCAATAAATGAGAAGTCTTGACAGTGAGTGAGAGGCAGGCAAAGAAGCAGACAGAAGAAAAGGAATGCCTCAGGCAATGGCAGAATAAAATAGACAGTCAGATATGGTGGAGAGAAATTGGATGAGTTTCTGCTTTGGAGACTTGCTCTTTTGTCTTGTCTTGGCTCCAATCAGCTAACACAAGCCCTGGCCTCTGTAGACCCCTGTCATCTCTCCACCTAAAAGCCTTGTGATGCTGGATTGCCTTAAAGAAAGAAAAAATGATGGTTTAAAAGGCACTGACTTACAGAAAAACTGTTCAGATCACAGTGTGAGATTGGCAGCACAGTGACTCACGGATACTTTTCAATATTAAAAAGAATGGAAAGCTAATTTAGCCAGAGGACCAATAAGTTCCACCAGTGTGGTTGATGTGCACAGCAGATATTCAGTCACGCTGAGATATTACTAACGTGGAAAGTATGAATAGATAATGTAAATCAAATATTACTCTCTGGTTGGATTCAATTTAGATGTATTATTAAGCCATTGTATCAACCTACTTAATGCACCGTGAACATTATGAAATAGAGATGTAAAATGTGAAGAGAATGTGGTGTAGCTAATGTTATTGTCGCGCTTGATATTGCGGCATATATTTGAGAGGGGCTCTCTGGCGCGAGAGGTCACGTAGCTGCAGTCTATTGTTTGCCACAATTCATTTAAGGTGATTCTGGCAGGCAGATTTAAAATTCACTCACACTGAGCGCGTGAGTGAGACTCGGAGAAAGGGAGAGAGGGGGTGGAGTGGCAAGGGATTGGCAGGAGTGACAAGATGTGACAGTGAGCACATTGGCTCGCAGGGTGGTTGCTACTTTACACTCCAATCACATAGTCCTCCTGTCCCCCAAGACATTTTAATCTGATCCTCCGACCCAAGGAGACGACAGCACAGCACAGCACCGCTCACGGCTCGGATGAGAGCGGAGGGGAGGAGTCGGGAGTGGAACGGAGCCGTGGGATTTTATTTCCCAGTCTTTCCCTCCACTTATGGGGATGGGTCTTTAATTGCATCACTGCAATGGCTGCCCCCCTCTCTCATTACATTTCGCTTTCTATTCCGCCGTGCGTGTGCGTGTTCATGCATTGTGAATGAGCAAGATTGTCCCGCACTGGCAAGCGTTGCAGAACTGTGTGTGTGTCCATGTGTGTGCACGTGGATGTGTGCGCTCGCACGCGGCACTACTTTTGATTGGATTAGTCAGAGAGAGACATCCATCCTTTCAGCCTCGCCCCTCCTCCGCCGCTGAAGAGCAGCGTTATCGATTCCAAACAGCTCCATTTCCTCTCTGTGTCCAAACTTATTAGATGCTCGGCTTTCACACTGGTTTGCCCGACCCCTCCTCCTCCCTATCTTCTTTGTGACACAGCCCCCCCCCCCCCCACACACACACACACACACACACATTTTTCTTTGTCTTTCTTCATTCCCCATCTACCTGTTACTCCATCATTGTCGTACCATTGTGTGTTTCATCCCTTTGTGCTTTCCATGCACCAGTGTTCTTACCTGCACCCATTTACCTGTATTTTCTTCCTCTGACTCTTCTCTCTTGCTCTTATCCTCCCTCCCCTACTACTAGGACCACCAGCCCTCTCACTCCCCGACATCTCTGTTTCTCTCTCTCTCTCTCTCTCTTTCCCTCTCTCTGTGATGCTAAAATTAGACTAGAGTGATTTTGGGTAGCGGAGAGATCAATTGCCATTCATTGCGGGAGGGGGAGGAGTAACTTTTTGGCAGAGTTGCAAGAGAGAATGCCAGTGAGAAATTACGGCTCTGCAACTAACTGGCGGTGACAGAATGGGCACGACCAGTCAGGAAATTGAATGTTTTAAACCTCTTTTTTCCCCCAAATGAACAATTGCTAAATAGTTTCAAGTCATAGATAAATAGTATTAGTTTAAATGTTTTTATCAGTGTCCTTTGATTTTAAGATTCATGTTGATAGCGCAGTATGTCAACCCATATTGCGTTTTAGAAATGCCTTGCTTGCCACCAACTTAGATAAACAACAGCAGACAGAGGAAGCCATTCCCTTTGCTCGAGCTGAAATATATGTGTGTCCCTGTCTCTGCAGGCGCTGTACCCGAGCCCAGAGGAGGGCTGGCAGATCTACAGCTCGGCGCAGGACGCAGATGGGAAGTGTATCTGTACTGTGGTCGCACCAGCCCAGAACATGTGTAACCGCGACCCACGCAGCAGACAGCTTCGCCAGCTCATGGAGAAGGTGACAGCTGTCAATAACACACTCACTTTGAGCCACTTGCTGTTACCTCCACACACACACACGCGCGCGCGCGCGCACACACACGCTGTCACATGGTCCTGCGCTCGTGTCGGACGCCGTCTGTCACATACAGGCTGCTGAAGTGAACAGTCGCACTTTCTTTTCGCCGACAGTTGATCAGTCGTGCAGATAAACAGTCACGATGTGGATCAGAAGATTGTTCATTAGGCTGTTCTCTTTTTTGAGCAGAGTCGCTGAAAGTGAATGAAGCATAAATAACCTCAAAAGGGGAAATGTCCCAAATGTATCCATGAAATTGGATTCATTGAGCCTCAGCCTTGTAGTGTTTCTCTCCCAATTGAATTCATTAGATTAAAATTAAGAACATGAAAAAGTCTTGCACAAATCGGTTAAAGAAGCAAAAGTCCTGTTTGCATAGTAACACTGAATCCATTCACTCAGACTCACTCTGTCACACACCTAGGGACCAATGCAAAACTAATGTAAAGCAGGCATAACACCAAAATGAATAAATATAATGTAGTGAGATATGATCAGCTGTTTACACATGTACACACACCAAAAAACCCTCCAGCATGCTACACTGTTACCGCTACCCTTCAATAGGTGCTTTATTCATGTAGATGTCAGTATCATTAACCTAAAGAGGTGGTTCAGGGCACAGCGTATGCAAATGTAATTTCCTGCTGGTCTCTGGTGCACCTCACACACACACACACACACACACACATATACACACACATGCACAGATCAGGGGTGAAAAAGTAAGCGCTGCTCATGAGCTAGGGCTGCTTGTTGATGCTCCTGATCTGGAGTTGCATCGATCGACTGTTTGCATGCAGAATGGCGGTATGTTGGATTGTGTCAGCACCTCTCTACGTAACGCCAAGGCCTCTTCCTGTCTCGCCATCCGTATCCACCTGTCTTTCTCTCCCAAGCATTCACTCACTTGATTGGCTCTGGTTTGCCCGGCTGCCAATCTGAGATTCTCATCTCTGCAGCTGATTCACAGCAGGGCTGTTCTCTGTGGACCCTCAGAGCCTGGTCCACAGCGGGGCCACTGTATACTGCCTGTCGATATGCAGAATGCTGGGATTGAACTAGGAGGGTGGGCTGGGGGGGGGGGGGGCAGGCGGAGAGAGGCAGAGACAAGGTAAATGAGAGTGGATCACAGAGAGAGGGAAAGACTGGAAGAGTGCATTGATGTGGTGTTGTGAGGGGAGGGGAGTGTAAATTGAGATGCTGAATAGGCTGTGAGGCCCTGATGGATCAATGAGACACCTGAATTCACATATTGAATTCATTCTCATTGAAGTTCTCTGTCTGCTGCAGTGTGTGCATGCATGTATTTATATGTGTGTATTTGTACACGTATACACACATACAGCATACATGTTATGTTATGTTATGTTATGTTATGTTATGTTATGTTTGTCTGTCTGTCTGTGGTCCTGTAGTGAGTTTAGGGTTTATTCTGAGGTTTAATTCCCACTGTAATGTGTGTGTGTGTGTGTGTGTGTGTGGGTGTGTGAGCATTAAAGAAAGTACTTGTAACATGTATTTGTGTACATCTGTCTTCGGCTCGTATTCACATTTGCATACACGCACATGACTTTTGAGCTCGTAAGACCCCAGCTGTCAGGGCCAAGTGCTCCTGTCTCACAAAGCCTAATGAGGACACCTGGGGTCAACAGCTATATGAGTGGCATACTCATCTACAAGTGAAAGGAGTGTGTGTGTGATTGTGTGTGTGTGTGTGTGTGTGTGTTTGTGCAGAAAATAGTACCATCCCCACTAAGACATTTAAACGGTGATGGAATTATTTGAGCAGGCAACATCCACAATGGCTCTCCCTGACACAGGAAGCCAAGGATACGCTATCAATGTCAAGACTATCCATCTGCACAGAGAATGTATAGCAGCCGTGGTGCCAAAGCCCCTTCTGACCCTGAAGGCCAGTGGTGTGAGAACACTTCATCTCTCCCTGACCTCTCTCTCTCTCCAAGTTACTTTGTTGAGATGAGATAGGTACATACATACATAGGATGCGGTACAGTGTGAGTCACAACGTTGGACATGAGGAGAGGCAGCCGACAGATTGGAGTCTGGGTAGTGTGAGGGTGTGGAGTGTGTTATGCACCCAGAAGAGAGCGTGAATTGAATGCTTGCTCAGACAATGTATTTGTGTGTGTGTGTGTGTGTGTGTGTGTGTGTGTGGATCAGTTACCACAGCTCTCAGGATGGAGTTATCCCAGCTGCTACCAGTGCCTAGGAGAATGGTGTCCCTGCACTGGTTGAGACTCCAGGCTGGTACACTGGAAACATTTTACTCTTCCACAAAAATACGTTTTAATTGTTGGAGAAAAAGTGTTTTTGGCCAGGTAATTTCTGTTCAGTATATGAAGCTGTGTGGGAGATGAGTTGGGTGTATGAAACAGTAGGCTGGATATGGAGCAGAAGAGTGGGCTGTCAAAGAGTGGGCATTTGGTGAAAAACAAACTGTGTGCCAAACTGTGACCTCTGAGAGTTGAGTTAAGTTTGTGTTGGAGGTTGATCTGAATAAATCTCTACTGCATGCTTGCTTCTCCATAAACATGAGCATGTGTGTTTTTGCGTGGGTGGGTGGGCATATGAGCATATGGTGCATGTGAGCCCCCTGAATATACCGGAGCCCTCATAACATTTCTCAATGTCCAGATGATCTCTGGCTAGTTCAGTAGAGTGCGTGGGAGATGAGTGGGTGTATGAAACAGTAGGCTGGACATGCAGCAACATACTAGGCTGTCAACAAGTGAGCGAGCTTTGCATTTGGTATTAATGCCAAACTGAGCCCTTTGAGAGTTGCAATTGTGCGATTGTTGTGGGGAGTCACTTGAACTATCATCGGTATGCTTGCTACTCCTTGAGGTTCATTGTATATGTCTGTGTGGGCGTCTGACAGGTCCAGAACATCAGCCAATCCATGGAGGTGCTGGATCTCCGGACATACAGGGATCTGCAGTATGTGAGGAACACCGAGAGTCTGATGAAATCAGTGGACGGAAAGCTGAAGACGGCCTCAGAAAATCCCCGCACCCTCAATCCAAAGAGCTTTCAGGTAATTGGCTGTTTGTCATTTCCAGTATAGTGGCCCGTGTGTGTATTATTGTTGACTGAACGTAGATACTATTAGATGTGGCACTGCACTCCATGCGCACAACAGACTTCGCCAGATTTAATGCATTGCAATCTCCCTCTCTCTTCACAGACCATAAAACCTTCTATGGCTCTCCATAGCGTGCCATATAAACATAGGTACGCACATTCAATTCCAGAGCTATCTCTGAGTCACTGAGTCATCCACAGAGGCAATTTGAGCAAATTCACATGAGCCTGAATTATTAAACTCCTGGACCTAGAAGAAGAGTGTTTTCATCGGCTTTCCTCCCTTTACATCCTTCCCTCTCTCCCTTCCCTCTGCCTCTCTTGCTTCTCTATATAGTTAACATTCTGGCGCCTGCTTTCAGATAACAGGCACATATATTCACATTTATCTCTACCTTATCTCTCTACAAGCTAAGGCTCAACTGCCGTTATCACTGAGCCTTTTTGTCTTCCTGTCAGCAGGCTGTCTTGCCTGGCCTTTCTCCACATTTCTCACACCCTCACAGATATTAGATGGACCATAAAATAGTTTGATTAAAAGATGACTTGATAACGGCTAAGTGTGCGCTAGCACCGGGACCCCGCCGCAGCGCGGGGGTGAGCCGTGTGTTGCTCACAACGTGTTTTATTAAAGTCATTCCATTTGAAGGTAATGAATATGTTTATGAAATTAGCCTATTCATCAATAAAGCCTGAGGTGAGTAAAATATGCAGGAAGGTATGTCTGAATATAAATCCACACTCCAATAAAGACCGAAAAAGACATCTAATAGAAGTCTAAAAAAGCAGGATTTGACTGGAGTAGGGTGGCTGATGAATGCGTGCAGCTCAAAGTCGCCGATGGCAGAGTGTGGGGAGATTAACGAGAGTGAATTTTCGCGGCTTGAAAGGGGGAAAATGAGATTTATGATGTGGTGCCGCAGGGCTGAGAGCTGCTCCATCACCAGATTTACGATAAACCTTAACAAGGAGGAAACAGCCCCTCCTGTGGCGGCCACACTTTATTGATACACCTACTGCTCCTGGGCTTTATTGATATACCTTCCAACAGCAGGCAGCCTGGGGCCTGTCGCACAAGGCAAAATTAGCAGGTTAGCGAGCTAACTTTGGTCTTAACCCCTTTTCAGTCTCACAAAGGTGGCTCACTTTATAGCAGGGTAGATCACCATGGTAACTTATGCTGCGCGGCTAACCTGTTCAGGATATCGCATCAAAACGGATAGAAATCCCTCTCCAATCAACTCTCGGGAAAAATGGCGTCGTCACTTCTAGATGATCCTGTGGACTTTTTTCAATCACCTTTATTGCAAAAATTCCCTTAACAAAACCAGATATGAACATAAACATTGTATTCAAATGAAAAAATAAGCGCACAGAGGGATACTGTTGAATTAGCTTTGCGGGGCGATGATCTTTAGAGACCGACAGAAAACCTTTACTTTCCATAAAGATTTATTATAGTAGAGATATAATAAATGTGTGTAGTGTTTCCAGGCGATTTGCCCACTCTGGCTATAAAAGAGGACTTCTATCAATTAGTGGGTAGCTTATAATAGCTTGCTATAGTTATCAATAATTAATTAAATTTACTGTTGCATATATATTTATTAGGATTCCCGAGAGTGATCGGTGCAATAGATTGTACTGTGTACTGTATCAATGAGTAATAAACCCACTGTGCCTTAGTGACAAGCAGTGATGAGACTATTTACTCTTTTTCCCCCAGTAATCCCCTCTTGCCTTGGCAGCAGCAGCTGTGTTACTTTACTGCTGTTATATATGGAGTATGTTCCTAGTATAGTATGTTCTTCTTGAGAGAAAAACATAAATGTTAGTAATCCATTTCTTTCCCATACTTCCTGCACTTCTACAGTCTACTTAACGTGTTGAAACTGTCGGCAGCACTATGTTTATATGACCCCACCATTGTTCATAGTCTAATGTATTGCTTTTATTCTTTCATTATTTTATTTTTTCTACTATTATAAAGAGGTGTGCTTATGTTCCATTTCAACAGTTCATCTTATCTTCTCTTAAATCCGCTGCTCTGGATCTGTCCATGTTGCATGCCATTTGCTATTTGTTACAAACCCCGCCCCTTTTATGTGAACACACTCATAGCTGGATTGACAGAGCGAGTTGATAACCAGCTTCCTGAGACCGGTTTGTCAGTGTTTGGTTTTGTGAAGCCAGCTATTGCAAAGATACCCTGACTATGTTGTCATTACTTCATGAGACCCCTCGCTTTCTTTCTGCGTCCTGCTCACCTGTCCTACACATCTGTCCGTCCACTTCCAAACACTGAGCCACAGACCCCCTTTTACACCTGGCAATAACATGGATTTATTTATTTATAAAATGTTATTATTTATATTTGTATAATATGTATCTGTTTTAGGATAAATCCAGAAGTGGGTGGGGCTTAAGACAGAAATAGGGTGTGGTTTAGACTACAATGTTAAAAAGTTCTCAAATTATTAGTTTTTTTCCCCTTCACATCATTGCCACTTCTTCTGTTGAGATATTAAGAGAACTCATTAAACTCATGGTTTTACAATAACATATCAATAATAATGAAATATAAAAAGAGATAATTTGCTTTTTAAAGCTGCATCTAACAAACAACAACCTAGATGTTATGTAACCATAAGCATAGGCTTTTATAAACATTACCATAGCTATAAACAGTTATAAACAGGAACTTATTGTGTGCTAGTATGGAATGCATGAAAAGTGTACAGATGAAGCCCAAATGAAATAGCATACAGTTTTATAGTATTTATTGTATATTTTTCTATCAACCTATTTTGTTTGTCTGTAATGGACAAAAATCCAAAGCTTCCCTGGGAGGAAAAGCTTTCGCTACTGTGGGCCTACTCAGCTGTATTTTGTGAACGACAAGCTTCTGTATAAGCAGTCTGGAGAGATGCTCTACTGAACAGATGGGAGGACAGGGATTTTTTATTCACTCCCAGTCAAACAAACTCACCTCCGCAAAGTCTATCAGCAGAATATTATTCCTGGAGCAAAAAAAAAAAACATACAAGGAGGCAACTCTCTCTCTCTCTCTGCAGCTCCAGGTGTGAAGCAGGCGCCAGCACCCCTTCTCTTCTGAGTTCAGTGAGAAAAGCCACTCAAGTTATTTTCAGATGAATAGGCTTTGTCCACGTCTAAAGGCATACTATTAAAACATCCAAATAATATTGGAAAAAGTAGGAAGGAATAAATATTTGTTTAGAACACAGTATTTGTGCGTTGCCAAATATGGTATTGAGATAGAGAACATCCCTAGTCGTTAGCATGAGCAGCGATAGCCTGCGATGGCTGAGAAACTCAAACTACTATAACAGAAAATCCAAGGGAAAAGATGCCACGGTACTGGCCACACTTTAATTGTGAAGTGATCTCTAGGAAGTGGAGTGCAAAAACACAACAGAAATTATGTAATATAATAATAATTACCACCAAAGATGTCACTAAAATTGAATAGATTACCAGTTTAATGTCATGTTAAAGACAATGCCAGGTGTAAAGGGAGCTACAGGTAGGACGATAACACCAGGATAGACGAACCAGCCCTGAACTAGAAGCAGCAATTGAAGATTGGAAGGCTAGCACTGTACTGACAAGCCTCAAATCTGTGTCCTCTTTCTTCTCCTGGAGGTTTGATCTCTTCCATCCCTTTGCTCTTTCATGTCTCTTTCTCTGCGGTGGATACCTCAGGAGTTGAAGGACAAGGTGACCCAGCTGCTACCCCTACTGCCAGTGCTGGAGCAGTACAAGACTGACGCCAAGATGATCCTGCGTCTTCGGGAGGAGGTGAGGAACTTGTCCCTGGTGCTGATGGCCATCCAGGAGGAGATGGGGGCCTACGACTATGAGGAGCTCCGCCAGAGAGTCCTGCTGCTGGAGACCAGGCTTCACTCCTGCATGCAGAAACTAGGTAAGAGTTAGGGGCGAGGTGAAACGCATGATCAAATACTGTATCGTTATCACACTAATTACAGCTTGGACCACAGCTAACACAGCGAACAGGCACTCTTTTATGTTGAAGGCAAAACAATGCGGTGAAAAGGAAATAAGGTTGTTAATGGTCAAAACATTTTTATTCTACCCTGTGCTTGAATTATCTGCATACATTACGCACAATTGGCCTAGAGGAAGTGAATAAATGTTCTTCTTCTCATGTAATGTGTTAGCTTAAAGTGATGATTTAACAAAAAATCCTACGCCACATACGTATACAGTATAATCTGATGATTTAACAGAAAAAGACTGCAGCTTGCCTACTTTTGGTTTCTTAGTCTTTAAACTTGCACACAGAGAGAGATGGTGTACTGTAGCTTTAAATGCTAACATAGCCTGTGTTTATTTATATCTAGTACTGTATTTGCAGCTGTACGGTGTGTGTGTGTGTGTACAGTATCACAGTATGTGCATGTTTGTATGTCCTCTGGGGCATATAGACGTAAGAATAGGGTCCATCTGTATCTCTCTTTGTCCTCTTACCATCTCTCTGTCCCTCCAGGCTGTGGCAAGCTCACTGGCGTCAGTAATCCCATCACAGTGCGCGCATCAGGGTCAAGGTTCGGCTCCTGGATGACTGATACCATGATCCCCAGCTCGGACAACAGAGTGAGTGTCTCTTCCTATGCTGACCCCTTGCCCTTTACCCTTTAACGGGAGCACCCCCTTTTTTCAGCCCAACGCACCCTCAGGGAGTTATGTGAAACTGGGCCAAACAGCCAAAAATCTACAGCTCTATGCAAAAAAGCAAAAAACCCTCAGAGCAACACTGTCGTGATATTTCAGTGACTGATTGATTGTTTTGCCTGAGTGGGACTCCTCGTGAGCGCTGGAGGAGGACAGATAGAGAGAGAGACAGAGAGAGGGATGGAGATAGAAAGCTGAGTCACTGATGGATAGCACCCCTCTCCCTCCTCCCTGTCCCCTCCTGTCACGGCTACTCCAGCTGATTAATCACTTCATCATCAGCAAAGAAATGAATGAGCTGTTTGGGCTGAAGATTTGAAAATCACCCAGGTAATTACCAGGAGTGCCAGCGTGCTGGGATGCTCTGGACTCTGATGATATAGTAATGGCTCCAGCTGATTAGAGATGACATGGTGTCTCACGTGAGCAGGGGGGAGCGAGGGACACCGAGGAGGAAGAGGAGGAGAAGGGAAGAAGAGGAGGGGGCCCGGGGGAAAGGGGAGCAGGAGAAGAGAAGACGTGGAGTGGAGTATTGGCCAACTGTATGTATGGAAACAGCTGAAGTTAAAGAGGAAAGATGATGATGGTCTGTCTCATCTCCACCCTGAATCATACATGCTGAATGGATATTGCCGGCAGCAAAGGTCAATTCCTTTAATTACATCACTTGCCGAGATCACGTCAGTCTCTTCATATCAATCAGTGATTACATTTTAATAGCCAGATGCATCAGCAATATCGCATTAACATCCATATCAATCAGAGTGATCACATTCTAGAAATGTCAAACAGACTGGAGAAAAAAAAAAACGTGGTCAAAATGTGCTCGAGCTTCGCCCTGTCTTAGCTCCTGCCTCCCTGCTCAGCTCTAGGGACTCATTTAGCAGGCAGAGGAGAAACAATGCCTAATGCGCCATAATCTCCCCTTCTCCATAATTCAGCTGCTTTTTCCACCCCCACCCCTCCCCTTCCTCTCCCCCCACTGGGATTCTTACTGAAAACAAGTCCATTTTCTATATCGGGGAAGGAGGCGAGACTAGGAAGAAAGAGAAAGCATGGCCAGAGGGGCAGAAGAGAGGAAGCTAAATCCTAGCAAGGCCCTCCTTGATACATTAAGGGCAAAATAAATATCTAAGCCAAATGCTATTTAATTAAATCAATTAAAAGCTGAACTGTGTCTCGGCAGTAGTGTTGAGGGAATGAGATGGGAGCCAGAGAGAGAGGCTGTGGCTGTCAGTGGGAGAGTGCTTGAGGAAAAAAGAGAGAACCGCTAAATGGATCGATTTTCTGTAAATGTGGATTGGAAAGGGCACGGAGCACAGGCAATGGTTGACTGCAAAGCACAGGCAACATTTTCACTCCCACGCGCAGAGGAGATCAATGGTACAGTGCACACACATGCAAGTCATGTAGGCATACACTGGCGATGACGCACACATACACTCAGAGAGGCAGAGGCACTCCATACACACACACAACACACACTTTGCTCAGGTCATTGTCGCCGGTTTTAATGAAACACGGGTCCCACTGCCGTTACTTCACACCGTGCTTGCAGAAGAGGTTCCTCAGATGTAGCACGACAATATCCCCCTGCAGCCTCTATATCTCTCTCTTCTCATCCCTCCCAGTTGGTTGTCCTCTCTTCCACCTCTCATTCCTCTCTCTTCATTCTCCAGGTGTGGTCCATGGATGGTTACTTCAAGGGCCGGCGTGTCTTGGAGTACCGCACCATGACCGACTTCATGAAGGGCCAGAACTTCGTGCAGCACTTGCTGCCCCACCCTTGGGCGGGCACGGGCCACGTGGTCTACAATGGCTCACTGTATTACAACAAGTACCAGAGCAACATCATCATCAAGTACCACTTCCGTTCCCGCAGTGTGCTGGTGCAGCGCAGCCTTAGCGGGGCCGGCTACAACAATACCTTCCCTTACTCCTGGGGCGGCTCGTCTGACATCGACCTGATGGTGGACGAGAACGGCCTCTGGGCTGTCTACACCACCATCCCCAATGCCGGGAACATTGTCATCAGCCGCCTGGAGCCCCAGAGCCTGGAAGTGCTGCAGACCTGGGATACAGGCTTCCCCAAGCGCAGTGCTGGAGAGTCCTTCATGATCTGCGGCACGCTGTACGTCACCAACTCCCACCTGGCTGGGGCCAAGATCTACTTTGCGTACTACACCAACACGTCCAGCTACGAGTACACAGACATCCCCTTCCACAATCAATACTCCCACATTTCCATGATGGACTACAACCCCAGGGAGAGGGTCCTGTACACCTGGAACAACGGACACCAGGTGCTCTACAACGTCACACTGTTCCAGGTCATTAAGACTTCTGGGGACTGACAGCCCCCAGACTGACCCACTCAACTAACGCTGTGATCATTGTTGGGGGTGAACAAAGGGGCGGGGTGGGTGGAGGTTGGGGGGGTGTGGGGTGTGTGGGGGGTGTGGGAGGTGTGGATTGGGGGTTCAGTGTATGGGCATAGGCTCGGACTTTTTTAAAGAATTTCAATCTTCATAGAGTGCTATTATTCACATTCTGAAAAAACACACCCCGATAGCAAGGTCGGTAAAGATATAAGGACTGAGCGCTTCTCTTTTTTTTTTCTTTCTGTGATGAGTAAGCATGGTTCTTTTTATTTGTGATGAGAAATAAATATCGACCTTTACCATTTATGGCTTTGTCTTTCATTGAACCGCTCGTCTAACATACATCATCATTCTCTTTTAAGAGGGCTGGACGGGAATCAGAGGGCAAAACTGGGATGGGGGCTGGTCTCCGGCATAGTCCTGAACCTGGAATACTGTAACATTTGTTTACAGTACTTAAAGTTGGCTCTCCTGGAGTATATGGAGTTGTTACCAAGATAACCACCACTCACCAGATGGTGTTTCAGTCAAAATAGTGAAATATTGATATATTTGTGTTGTTTCATTGGAACATCAGTGAGTTTTGCAGGATCAAAATTAAAACGTGTACATTTTTGAAATACACAGGATGAAACATTCATTCAGAGTAAATAAAATGTACTAATTTCCATCACATTTGAGCAATCTTGACACTAAAAGTCATTATTACTGCCATAACTCACTCTCAACACCATGTAAATACTGATATATCTAAACATTTTATCCTGCAAAACATTTCCATCTAAAAAAAAGTCATTGCATAGGCTTAATCTATGCTAAGGTAATGAGCCGTTACAAATAATTCTCAAAGCTGGATCAAACTTAGAAGTGCAAGATAATGAGCAGAAACAGAACGCTTTCAAGAAGCACAAACAGAGATAACTCTCACTGCAAATGTCACCGCTTCTTTGTTATTATTTCCAAGGTGATATAAAAGTGAAAGCAAAACATCTGCAGTCTGCCGGTAAAAGGAACAGATGAGGTGAGGAGGGCGCAGAAGCAGCAACAGAGAAGGAGCGACAGATGGAAAGGGAATTTGCGAAAAAGCATTTTCATTCGGGGCAAATGAGGCTTCGGGCGCCGAGGATGCCCGCTGTCGGTGCTCCGATCTGCTTCTATCTTTTTACTAGCATGACTCTTCTAAAAATGCTTTCTGCAGAGGACTGTTCAGATACGGCACACACAGTAGGACACTCACTCATATAAAAGTCTGAATCCGCCGACCTTTCATTGCGTCCTATTTATTCAGTACCAGGGACAAATTTTCCCAAAGCCCCATTGGCATTCATGCTATCTCTGCTGCGTAGAGGGCACTTTGGCGGAAAGACGACATCCCACTGCTCTGTCATTTTTATTCTTTTCATTTATAAGGCTCGTAGAGATACAGTGATTCTTTCCAGAGACCGCGGTGGACGTAGACGACATAGAATAAAATGGGCGTTTCTACCTTTTTTCAACCCCCTGCGTAACCATGGTGATCCCATTCATCCTGGATGACCTTTCTATCAATAAGGTGCTGTGCTGAAGAGGGCCCTGATGGGTTCATACACAGTAGAGGCTGACATTTAAAGACAGAGTACAATGCACAACAATTTACAGCTCCCAGCATGACCTCCAAAAAACAAAATACCAACTGACGGTATCCGCTAGATAGAGCGCAAACATGTCAGAGTCTAAGTGGGAAGTTAGTTCATGAACAGAAACAGAATTCCGTAGCAAGTGATCGTTTGTTTTTTAAAGATTCTCTGGACAGAGGAAGTGATCACTTGTTATGTATTGATTATTGAGATTGAAGAAAAAAACAAGATCATTTTGCACAGCTAGAAATGATGATTAACAATGGTTGGAGGCGATAGTAGCACCCAAGTCAATAAACTGAAGAAATGTAACTGTATAACTGCATAGCTCCATAGATTTTGGAGGTAAAGTAATCCAAAGGCAGATTATTCCAAGTGATCGTATTACAGAGCTGGAGTGATTGAGTTGAGTGGCTTTCTCTCTTGTCTCTCTACTTTTCCCGCTATTCTAACTAAAAAACAAAATGATTGGACCGCCCACTCTCCCGAATGTGTGGGCACTAATTGTAAACCAAGCCAGAGGCTTGCTTAAATGAGAAGTGTTTCACAACTCATCTTGAAGACTGCGACGGAGCTGACAAGTCTCACTAACAAGCACAGTGTTTTACTGTGAGACATGATTAAAAAACATATACTTACTCTTTGCAGTCATACAATAAAGACAAAGGAACCACAGATCTCCATGAGCGCCACGATCAAACAAAATGAAAAATAGACTGTAAAGATTCACTCATTTGAGAAGTTTAAAAGGAAAGCAACATCTATCCATTCATGTCCATCTTCCATAGCCACCTATTACAGACTGCCGCTGTTAATGAGAGTGTGAAACTATGGAAGTAACAGTATTCCTACCCACTCAGGACATGGGTCTCTAAGTCATCCACTTCTTGTTTAGCGTCTGTCATTTCAACACCGCGAGGAAAAGAACTCTCTCAGTGGCGCAGGCGCCGAATGCCGCAGCCGACACCAGATCACTGTTTCACGAAAAGGTCTTTGACAGGATGGAAGGGAAGATTTACTGCCTATTGCGACGCAGCAGAGACTATAATTATGCATGAAATGAGTTGGGCACTTGCTCACACACACAAACACAATATTGTAGAGCATCACTTTGATAGGGCAATTAAAAATTCTGATTGTGTGTCTTTATTTTGAGTTCCCTGAAATTGAAGACCAGAGTGGAAATGTACTAAGTATCTTGTCTTGAAACACTATAAAATAAGAATTGTGACACCAGACAATATAATGTGTTACAGTAGGGTATATAGAGCTGACAGAGCTGAAAGAACTGCAATCAATGCCTTCAATGACCTGTGGCATTTCTTCAGTTCACTTTTTCAGGGGTGGTAGGAGTCAGCAATGACTTTGCCACGACATTTCCTTACTATGAAGCCGTGATGGTCCCAGTTTTGAAATGAAAGCGAAACTTTGAAATGCTAGTTCTGAATAATGCAGCATTTTTTATCGGGAGGGTGTGTTAACCTAGAAACATTTCTCCCAGTGTGATCAGCCTGCATTAATGCAAAGGAGCGATCCAAGAAGGAGCGACAGAACACAGTGTGGCTCAGGCGGCTTGATTCACTCAGGAAGTGGCTGTAAACACCTCACACACACACTTGATCTGATTGAGTGCAAGCATGGCAGCAATAAGCGCCAGTTTTGATAGAGTGCATAGGGGTGAGCTGGATAGACGGCAACAAAGACAGAGACAGACACAGCAACTCAGACCCCAAGAAGCACGCCTGTAGCTCCCAGATTCATCACGCAGCCGGATCCATTCTGATGAAAACACAACCCTCTCTGGATTTGAGACGCTCCTGCTTTCCGTCCCTCTCAATTATTACATTAGAGATGATTGCCGCTATCCTCCGGCAGCAGGGCCCACAAACATTGCTGCACTTTGCCTGCTGGTGTTCACCTGTTCCTTCACTGTGTCATTCCTGATCAGCTCCCTGATGAATTGTACCCTCTGCCATGCTTGGAACACCACAACCCTCTCCTCCGTGTTCACAACACACTTCTCCTCAACTCCCTGGCCCCTCCAGGTGACACAGCAGCACTCTGAGCAGGGCTTTGAACACTTGTTTCCTCATGATTAAACATAACTTGCAGTCAGTTTCCTTATTTCCCCCACATTTTATATTCATGTTTGAACTAAAAAATGTTTTTAAAAAAAGCATGTAAAGGTGCAGAGGTATGGAGATGGAGTAACGGGAGAAAGGGAGCGAGAGGAGGAAGTTTTACTCCACTTATCTCCTCAGAGAAGCATGCTCTCTTTAATTGGCTCTTTAATTGTGTTTTTTTGAGCCTCCATTGATTCAGCACTCCCATGCCTAATCTCATTAGCTAGTGTTTTGTGAAGGACAGTAAAGCTGAATTATTCTGGGCTGCAACCACGGGTCATTCGGTTTTATAACGCGGATGTCCTGACATCGCACACCTCATTGAAGCAGTAAAGATTTACCATGAAACACGGTGCTACAGGGGTTCCTGGAGCCTCGGTCTATTTCTGTAATTAAAGGTGCCGCCGGTGAAAAGGGATGATGGTTTAGCTCTGCTGTGTGGGTTGAGAAGAGGGGATCAGAAAATACAAATACAAACACCACACGGCATCACCCAAACCACTTCCCATTGTTTACATCTTAGCCTATTTGTAAAGGCGCCATAAGGAGCGAATATCACAATATTGTGCGGTAGAGGGAAATCAGGATGAGCCATATTAAGGCAGTCAAGGCAGTGAAGCATGTTTCCATTTAAGGCCAAGTCGTAATGATGGAGAAGGGAGAAGGGGGTAAACCTCCTGTCAATCAGCAAAGCTCAATTAGTGGTGATGTAATTGGTACAATGGCATTATGAGCGCTACACATCCTTCCAAAGGAGCAGTCGTAATCCTTTCAGCTCGCGCTCCCTCCACTCCTTCCCGCTTATTTTACTCAAGTCTCTTTTCAAAGCAAATGCATTCATTTGTGAAGATGGAAGATGTAAATGAGTATCAATCATACAACACTTCCTTCCATATCTGCCACTTACCAATTCATCCTTTGTCTTTTCTCTCAATTCGCTCTTTATTTTTTACCCTAAACGCAGCGGCAAGTCGGAACACGGTGGATGTATTCTTTGAAAACCAAGTGTCAGTTCTCAGGCAAGGTGGAGGCATATGTATGAATGTGAACCCTGCCGACGAAGAGGAGACAAGGCAGGGCAGTGTCAGAGGTGTTGAGCAGCCGTGGGAAATGACAAAACTTCAAACGCTGCGCTGTAAATTGAAAAGGTTCAGGCGAGGGAAGTGAGGAGATGTATATGAGGAGGAGACAGACGGAGTGAGAGACGGAGTGAAATCTGTCAGATCACAAGCCGCCTCTACTGTACGTCAGCGAGACAAGATTCTATTCACTCCCAGAAGATCAAAAGAGGAGGAGGAGGCCTATCATAGGAGAGAGCGAGAGAGAGAGAGAGAGGCAATTTCCTCCCATGTTTCCCTCTCTGTCGCCTCTCTATTCCATGACAAATGGAAGTTTTCTATGGGCAAATTAGAAAAGAGTGCTCTGTCAGGAGACCACAGGGGCAATGGCCGGGGGGATGACAACAGGAGAGAGCCAATTTTATAGACCTGAAGTGCTATGTGACTAAAACACGGAACTAATTGCAGCAAGACCTGAAGGCCAAGCCTCTAAGGACACCTCTCTCTCCCTCCCTCTCTCTCTCTCTCTCTCTCTCTCTCTCTCTCTTTCTCCCCGCCTACAGTATGTGTTTCATTTTGCTCTAGTCTGTGTGTGTGCATTCACATCCCTCCCCTAAAAGCTGTTGTATAATTCATGCCTATAGAATAGAATATGAATTATGTTTTAAACGGTGCATAAATCTCCATTATGCCCACACATTGATAAAAACGGTTGCACCATACTTCACACGTGCGTTCAAATAGATCCAGACGTCTAATCTAAGGGTTTAGATATTATTCAGTTATGCAGGGACACACAAAGGTCTCAAACTGAAAATCACTGAAGAAAGAAATCGATGGGGGTGGATTTGTATTTGCGTGGTTATATTTTTATTCCGCGTTGTTCAGGAGACGTTCCCACACCGGTTCTGGTTCTTTCGGGGGGGGAGGGGACATCAAAACAACGCTTCAATAAATATGCAGAAGCAGTGGAAAGTTTCCCCCCCCCCCCAGGGAAATGTCGCTGTTTCTTGCCTCCGTTGCGCCGCGGCAGGGCCCCGCCCCCCACCCTCATCACCTCCAAAGAAACACAAAGTAAGGGTAATTAAAAACAGTCGCCTCAGCCCCGCCCGCTCCGTAAACATCGCAGGCTGCACGCACCACGCTACATTAATATGGAAATTGGGGCGAGGGCTGTGATCACGGAGCTTTACTGATCCAGTTATTAAATTAATTTCCCCAAAATGAGCGGCGGGGAGCTGCTGAGGTAGTCGATGGGTTTTCCTATCCGCACATATTAATGAGGCTTTATCAATTTTACATTCATCACAGCAGGGAGACGGAGGGGGAGAGGGGGGGAGTGGGTGGAGGGGGGCCCACTCTGTCAGCAGCAGGGCCACCCCGCTCTGCAGTCACAACCACTCACGGGGTCGTCCATCACCAGAGCAACCCAGAGTCACAGAGGACCAGGCTCTCCATCTCACCTCGCTGCCCTCCCCTCACGAGCCCCCCCACCCCGTCTGGCTCTGGCTCTGGCCATGCACTGATACGCGCTGGGACGCAATGATCAAGTTGTTGCAGTGACAGCAACAGGTGATGTCACACACCAGCCAAAATGCTGCAGTCTCAGTGGAACAGCTTTGGCAAACCACTGTACTCACAGGTGAGAGCAATAGATTGCAATTCAGTGTGCAACACACACACACACACACACACACACACAATGAAAAGAAGCCCCATGCCAGTGGCAGGGGAGTGACAAAATAAAATGAAACGGACAGGCTGGTGGCAATATTGCAGTACAGATACACACACAAGCAAAATGGTCCAAGCACCGGACCAGCCAGTATGGAAATAAGTGACTTCCTAAGGTCACGTCAAGAAAGAGGAGAGGAGAGGAGGTGGAATGAAGGTTCTCCAGGGTGCTCTGTGGAAACGATTGGATTGTTTGTTTTGCCTGCCTTCTTTTATTTGTATCTGCAGTGACCTTGGGCAAAGACGAGAGTAAGGGGACACCAGCAGCCCAGTTAGCATCGCTATAGCAATTATTAGGAAATCATGGGGCCACAGGGAGCAATTATATGCTTTGTGTTTACAATCCTCCACAGGAGAGCAGAGGAGCAGAAAAACTCTGAGAAGAGAAAAAATAGAAAAAAGGGGCTATTGGCAAATAGGGGATAAGGAGAGAGAGCAGGATGAGGAGAGGAGATGAAAAAAGAGCAGGGCGGAATATCGGCAGAGGCAGCAGATGACGGGCTCGGCATAATGGTTTGTGAGAGGATGAGAGGAGAGGAGGAATGAAGAAGAATTTCACCAGGAGAAAAGTGGACTCATGAGTGTAATTGAGTGAATACTTCTGAAGAAAAGGAGGAGGAATAAAATAGCCAATAGCTCTTTCCAAGGCTCCGGAGCGTGCATTTCCTGCCACTGCGATAGCTCGGATTTCTAATCCTGCATCTCGGTCCTCTGAGGCATGAATTTCAAACGGCTCTGTTTCCCCCCCGTCTCCAGCAGCCCACACCGCGAGGAGTGACGAGCTGGCCTGGCGACACCGCCGGGCTTAGTCTGGGTGATAAGAGCGAGGTGGAGGAGGTCACCGGGCGCACTGTATTGAGACATACAGCCGGTCCATTCAATTTCCTTAAGGACACAAGAGTCCAAACCACAATCAGAACATTTCCTACCACAGCCAGGCCCCTCTTGCCCTTTGCCCAACCCCATCGGAGGAGAGAAAAGTAAAAGAATGAGAGAGAGAGGAGGTGGGGGTGGAGGGAGTTCGGAGGGTATTGCAATGAACGGAAGATCTTCATTTCCTGACAGTCCTATTGTAACCGGTGATTAGGCTCCAGCTGATCTGGAGAGGGAACGAGGGGAGGAACATCAGAGAGATATGGTGAAGCTTGAGATAAACAGAGAAACAGTGTCGGGGCAGGGGGGCTCTGTGAAGGAGACGAACCAGCAGCTCCCCCAGTGCCTTCATTATTCATACCCAGTGTGCATTTGACTTTCAGAAGAGTTCAGGAGCCGCAGACGCACGGGCCACCGAGTGGATCAAAACACCGCCGCCGAGCTGCAGCAGGGAATTCACAGGCGACGATGCCGAGCCACCCTCTCTGATGCTGAGAAACAAAAGGACGACGGGAGAGGGCTGAGGGACACAACAGCCATCTGACACTGACAGGAGACTTTAGGACCCCCCAGCAGACAAGCAAAGGACCAGGAACAAAAGGGAAAGATTTAAAGTTTACATCCTTGGGCCACTTAGAGCCGTCGAGCCGTTGTTATTTTTCCACCGCTCCAATTTTCTCAACTTATTCCACTTTAAATTTTATATTTGGATCCCTCTGAGGATCCCTCTGACAAAACACTGTGTTCATGACTTCATTAAGCCACGGCTACAGCAGCAGCGGGAAACAAAGTGGGAGTAAACTAATGAAAAACCTCAGCAGCAGCGCAGATCTTGGACTGGACAAACAACCAACGAAGGGTCAAATCCTGCACTTTGGAGCCATTACGCATTGCACTGTGCAAAATTGGGATTTAGCGAATTTGGGGGAGATTTTTCTGTCGACAAAGAGAATGCCAAGCCAGCAAGAGAGAAGTATAAATTCTCTTGACGTTTCTCTGTCTGATCCATCTCATTCCACCGACGAGATAAGGAGACCGGCCCAGCTTTTAAATGTCTCCTCTGGCAGACAGTGAAATTATGTGACAGAGTTGGTATTTGCGAGCCAGATGCGTAGATCATTATTTTGGACAAGGGGACACGAGCAAGAGTGGGACGTTTTTTTTCGCGTCACTGCCTTTTCTCTCAAGACACGTGCACAGTTTTCACAATACGTACGGCACAATTGCAATAGCTTATGTCTTTGTGTACATACGTGCTTTTGCTTGTGTGGGCATGTGTGAGCATGCTGCCCCATGGGCGGGGGGGGGGGGGGTAGCAATAGAAGAGAGACACACAGTTGGATCAAAATTGCAGCTTTTTCTTCCTGTAGTGCAGACTAGACAAAAAGGAAAATCAATCAAGAATCCACACACACATAAAAACCTCTTCAGCCGTTATCAACTTTATTGCCTATAATGGCACCCGGAATTTTATTGATGACGCAAATAAAATGCAAATCCGAAACAATCGGAAACTGTTTCTCTGGTCATTTGTCAATTCATAAATCATGCAGATGCAGCTATTCCTGCGGTTGGCGAATCAATAGCTTGTGGGATTTTGTCAGACTGCACAAACAAGAGGTTCAAACCAAAGTGAGCAGGGCTGAAAAAAAAAAAAAAAAAAGGAAACGTTCGAATGAAGAGACCGGAGGTTGACGGAAATGTAAATAAGCCCTTTGTCACGACAGCGACTTCACCGCCATTGAAAATGCAGAGCGGAGAGATAAGTGGGGATGAAGAGGTGGTAATGTGCAGTCGAGCAAAAGAAGAGAGGCTGATGAAATGATTGGAGCGTTTAGAAGTGGAGACACGAAAAGACACAGGCTGAAAAAGTGGAAGCCCGTGGATCCAAGTGCCTGTATGTCTGCTAATTTACAGCTATTCAGAAAAGTGGTACGGACCTGTGAGGAAAAAGACTCATTCTCTATCATTCTCTCTACCTCTCTCTCTCTCACACACACACACACCTGCTTTTATACTGAATGGTATAAGTTCATGCAACATCTCAACACCAAAAACCAGGGGAACGAGTAGAAGAAAGCTTAAGACCTGCTGGGTTTCCATGTGGATCAGCTTCAGCGTGGGTCACGTGACCAAGACGACAGGCGCAGACACAGGAGGGTCAGAGTTGGAGCTTCAGTTATATTTCTCATCAGCCTACAGCCACTCCCACTCACTAATAATACCACTCAACTGTGGGGGTATGTAGGACAGCAGATGATAATGATTATGCAGTGCAGCGTGTTCCCAGTTTTTTTCTTCAGAGGAATAAAAACAGAGAGAGGGTGGAGGAGAGATAGGGAAGAGAGAGGAAGAAGCGAGAAAGGCAACAGACTCTAACGATGTCACTCTGAAGCATCTCTGGAGCTTTATTACCCGACTTCAACGGCAACAACTCAGCCGTGTGGAAGCAAACATTCTGCACAGGTTTTCCCTCCTCTGCCTCACTTCACCCCCACCCCCACCACCACCACCCCTTGCCTCCCTCCCTGCCCTCCTTCACATCCTCCTCGCTCCCTTATCCGGCGACTCCTTCTTGGCCTCCTTGGCCAGCCCTCTGTCTCATTTGCTCTGTAATGTTGTTGGGGATGCTGCAAGCCTTCCGCGGGTCACTGCTTTGAGGCTGAACTGGCCATCTCGCCGCCTGACAGGTGAGGGGAAGAAGGAGGTAGAAGGTGAAGACAGGGAGGAACGAGAAAGAGATGGGGCTCTTTCATGCCCAACGGGAGGGAAGGATGGAGAGACAGAGGGAAAGGTGTGTGTGTGTGTGTGTGTGTGTGTGTGTGTGTGTGTGTGTGTAGGGTTCACAGAAGAAGTTCTGAGGTCTTCACAGAGAGAAAAGAAATATACATCCACAGCAGGTTCCCCGCTCTCTTACAAGCATCCATCGCACTAAAATACTGACAGCAGCTGACAGGCTCTACAGCAGGAGACAGCGCAGAAGAGCACATACTTGTGTGTATGTCTTGCATGTGCACACCCATGCATGAAATAGGGTTTACAGCCGACGTGACTGAAGTCTTCGGGGCGTCGTGCATAATGAAGAGGCTCCTCTCGTTGAGATATTGCATTTGCATTACGTTTTGTCGGACACAATTTCAATCTGAAGCCTCCACGCCAGCTCTTCCTGTGCACGCGTGTGTTGGGAAAAACCGCGAGAGGCGTGAGGAGTTTCAACATGCACAGTAAGTAAGTATGTAGCATCCACCGGTTAAGCAAGACGAGACAAAATATGAGCCGGAGCATCCGAGTGACGTGGGGATAAGATGCCAACAGGGGGGGCGGGGGGGGGGGGCTCTCATGATGACTGAGAGATTGAGGTCGTCCTGCATCTTAATCTTTGTTACAGATGCAGGAAGCCTTTCCAAAAGCTGCCACTTCATCAACCAGCTATTTAATCACTGTGCTATCTCCAACACATATCTGAAAGGAGATGACATTACTGGGACAGACCTCTTTGACAACAGCGAAGCACAAAGGCCTCTTTGAATGCTGCCATAAGGCACAAAGAGGTGAAAAGAAGAAAAAAAAAAAAAAAAAAAACGATATTGTTTTTGATCCCCAAAGATCATCATTCATCATTAATGGAGCACTGTTGCTTTGAGACTGCACGCTGCTGTGATTTCAAGTATATTTCTGTCTGTTCAAAAAAAACAGATGAATGGACTAGGCCGTGAGTCTAGCTGTGTATTACATTCTCCTAACTTTGCTTGGTCAAGCTGTCCTGGCGTCAAACTGATGGAACGGCTGCTCAGCTCACAGCAATGCGCTTATTTTTGGGCCAAAAGGCTGACAGTAGATAAAGTGTTGAACCGCTACTCTGCCCTGATGGGAGTTGGGAAGGCCAGGGTTGTGACTAAAACATGAACTTCTTTTCCAGCCGATTATAGACGGTTACATCCTGCAGTGCCGAAAGCTGCACTCCACCACGCGCGTTTCTCTCTTGACATCTGTGAGCTTCTGCTGGCAGAAGCTCACAGATGTCAAGAGAGAAACTGCATCATGAGTGTTTCGCTGCACACTCAGATCCTTAATTATAGTGTACTTTTAATTAACAGTGCCTCTCAATGAAGCATTTGGCCCACTTTCTATATGTCGTTTCTCTATTACACAACACGCATGCATACATACACACACATGGATGCACACACACACACACACACACACACACACACACACACACACACACACACACAGCCTAAAGTGGGAACAAGATCCAAAGTAATAGAGTAATGGATGGCAGGTGTGCTAGATTTGAGCGGCGCCTCGTGGGAATTCATAGATTTAATTAACCTCCCAGCTGTCCTGTTCCCTCCACGCACATCAGGCTGGAAATACAAAACACACAGATGGACCCGGTTTCCAAACGCTCCTGCATAAGGAAACAATGGATGGGCTGTTTCTGGAAGCCAGCCTTATGTATGCCAATAAAACACACTCCTTCTGAGAGAAATGACACTGATTCTTGAGACCTGACCTGACCTGGGACGAACCAGGTCTTCATTCTGAAAAAATAATTGGAAATTGGAAGTTCTCAAGCTATCAAGCGATGTTTCGGTGCAGCCTCCCAATTCTACCATTTTCCACGCTTTCCATGTCATTACCTGGTTTGTGTCAACACCGTCAGACAGCATCATTCTGCTCCATAGTTACACATATGTGGAATTAAATGTTGATTGTTAATGTTTGTTCATTTATTACACCGCCCCAAATATATCCCTTTTAAAACTCCTTATACTACTTTATCTCGAGGATTAAAGATATAAGACCATTTCCAACATCGAAAAGCACATTTAGAAGTTTAAAAAGAGATAAATGCTTTAATACATTGACACTATTGGCTGAAGATAAAAGCACATTTATTTTAAATCAACTAAAAGTCCATCTGGAGAGGAGATGGAGAGCCGGTACAATAGATAATTGAATTATTTAAACCACTTAGCTGATTTCTGTTCAGTCCAAAGGATTACGTAAACCTTCAAATTAAATAAATACTTGAAAATCACCAAAACTTTTTTTTGACATGACAGCCCTTACTATGTCACTGCAGAGTGTTTAAAGGTAATAAAGTCATGTCTGACTTCAAATGGAATATCTGGGAGCATGAAGTAAACATCATGTACAAGCCTGCAACAGATTTAGGTACCAATGTGTTTCTAGTGGTTACAGGTGGACATCAAATCTCATGAAAACATCAGGTGTATCTATTATGTAATGTTTACTTTATGTACACGTTAATGAAACATGACACGACATATTAGTATTTACTATGATCATAAATGATTGTCAAACCACGATGAAAGATGCTTTGGAGATATCGCCAACACCATCAAACAGAAAAACTGATGGTGTTGACGTCTCACAGTGTTGACCAAATACAACAGCATTTTCCATGCTGCTGCCTTAAAATACAACATTTAATTCAGAATTTGAAACAAATCTTTTCATTATAGAGAGATGGTGTCGACATATCATGGTTAAGTAATATCAGTAATATCAGTGGAAATGGTCTAAATGATCAGAACATAGCAAATGTACTAGAACCTGTGTGACCTTGATGCATTAAGCAGTGACAAAAACTCAAAAAATATAGGGCAGCATATCACACAGCATCACTGATTCTTGAGACCTGGGACAAAACATGCTGCCCTACATTTTTTTGAGTTTTTGTCACTGCTTAATGTATCAAGGTCGCAATTTCATACAAAGACCTGTGTTTTTTCTCTTTGCTTCGTCTGGCACTGAGATGATTACTGAGCAAAAAGGAAAGGACAAAAGAGTTGCCAGTAATTAGAAATAGGCAGAAGAGCAAAACCACAAAAATATCAAATGTGAAAAGGAGGTTGATGAAAGGCAATGAGTTCAGATTAGGTAACACTAAAAAAAAACATCATGCACATCACACATACAGCATTGTGATCCAACAGCAACAGCTACAATAATTGGTATTGTGAATCCACAGAACCACAAAAGTATTATTCACAAATGTTTTCATAAATCCTAACGTAAACAGTGATGGATGATAGCCATTCCTATTTGTGCTGCTGTGAGCGGCTTAGTATACGCCTGATGTGGAAGCATGTGAAATTTAATTGAATTTGGTTATAACAGATAAGAGCTTTGTAATTCTTTCATTTTTTTGATATCTGATGGAGTTAAATTGAATAAGAATAATACAGTTTCAGTGAGAAAGAGGGGTTAGTCGAGGCTCCTCAGCCAAGCACCAAGGACAGCACACACCAGAGAACACACACCTGCTTTTTACATGATCCGCTCTGCATGTTCTTTGCTGTGGCGCTAACACCAGACAATACTTAGTCGACATAAAGACTACCTGACTGATAATAGTGCAAAATAAGAACTGTGCATCCTTAGCACTGAAGCAGAGCATGGGCAACTAATCTCAGTTTTCAAGGTATATTGTGATAAACGGAACCAGACATCTGTATCTATTAATTTGGTAGTTTTTCTATTTCTCTCTCAGTTCTAAGACACTGGACTGCCTGACTGTCACCGAAGCAATTTGTACCAATATCAGCTGCAACTGCAACAGGGAATAGGGACGTTTGTGAAGCAAAAATACAACTGAATGTTCACCGAAAGAAACTAAAGTAATATAAAAGCCAACAAAAGATGTGTTGTTAAATTTCCATTTTATCTCATCTTAACTTTTAAAGTCTTTGTTTCAAAGCACCTCAAAATGATTTTGCAGATGCATAATGGTTGTTGTAGGTGCCACTGTGGCTCATTTGAATTTCAACTTGGTGTGGAGGAAGGCAGTAAGAAGAGAGGAGCGAGGGAGAAAAATAAGAAAAGGAAGGAAGGGAAGGGCAGGGCAGCAACAAGTTCAATCAGTCATACAAGAGAGTAATTTGTCTCAATCTGAGGGGCACTCATTCAATTATTCTTTAACTGTTTGCTTTGAAGCAAAGCAGGTATTGATTCGCTCGGACCATGAATAAAACGGTCTCACCGAAGCCTCTGCGAAAAAAATGCACCATGCCTACAGTTGGTGGACATTAAAAGACTGTGAAGACTAGCAATAGCATCTCATATGCACATTATGTCACACACACAAAGGGCTTTCACACCATCATACACTACCAGAGCTTGCAGATTTACCCAGGATAAAATCAAACGGGTTCCTTGAACGAGTCAGCAGCTGAGCAAGACGTACTAGTGTGATTTTATCGTAAGCCCACAAAGGCCACTGCGTCAAGACCCTGCCACACCAAATGACAGTGGGCAACAAGTGGGTATACCGACCGAGCCATCGAAATGATTCAGTTTACAGTAAGCATGATGTGCATAATCAGAGGAACAAAAAGCCCCTGCGCTCTCTGCAGCTGGAGAGGTTGTCTGACAGGATGAGGAGAAGAGGAGGTTTATTTATTGAAGTCACACCATTATGGATGCTGCCGACAGAAAGAACAATGACAATATGCAGGATTTGTAATAGAATGCGTGCATGTGCGTGTGCGTGTGCGTGTGCGTGTGCGTGAGAGAGAAAGCTTGTCAGTGTATGGAAGCATAGATTAAAGTGTTTGTGTGTGTGTCTTGTCTGTGTGTGCGTTTGTTAGTGGGTATAGTGTTCATACCTGTGCATGAGCAAGGCTGAGAGAGAGAGAGAGAGAGAGAGAGAGGGAGGAGAAGGAGAAGACGAGCGGGAGAGAGTGAGTCAGAGCAAGCAGAGTAGGATTGCAGTAAATTGTTAACGGTGAGAACAGGCAAAGTTGCTGACTCATGTAAGGAGCCCAATTACACCCCAAGAACGCCTGGCAACCCCCCTGTGATTAAACTGCTGTTTGCGCTTTTCACAACAATTTGTTATTTTTTATGTGCTCATTCCTAACGCAACCATCTCCAGGTATAGAGAGACAAAAACATGCCCCAATGACAACCACGTTTTTTAAGATTTCCAAATGAAGTCCTCGTTGGCAGTTCTGTTTCCTCTGAATGTTTTCTTGGGTTTGTGCCCTTGCTTTACCTCCAAACTTTTCCATCACATTTCCCTCTGTGGAAAATACAGTCTCTCCTTACCCCAGAGTTATAAAAAGACACTCATTTAGAGACCAGTGCTGAAAATGGGACAGAATGAATTTGTTGTGAAAATGGCTAGGATGTACTCTACAGAGAGAGTTCTAATAGTAGAAGTGATTGTTCTGACACAGAAGGACCAGGAGGGGATGCGTGCATTTATAGGTAAATATATAAACAGTTGTTATTTTCAAAATCACAATTAGAACCTAGAAATCTCAATTTAGCAACAGCTAAAAGCAACAAATAGTTGGCTCTGTAGCAAGGGAACATGGAAGAATTAAAAGATGGGGATCAAATGAAAACAATAGTCTCTGTGCTGAGAGAGAGAAAAACAGTCCCAAAGCAAAAAAATCTTTTTAAGACATCATTTTCCAGGACATTTCCAGAGTTTTTCTTGACAATACAGGATAGAAGTTGCTCGCAAATGGTGATATAATTTACCAGTGGGCATTCCTACTGGGTTCATGATGAAGTGTGAAGTCTGCTCTCAGATTGAATAACCATCAATAACGTAACATTACCTAGCCAAAACGATGCATTATGTTGAAGAAAGTTTGCCAACATGAAGTTGATATATTTTAAGGTTGGGGTTCATTCATCAGCAGCACCGTCGTACATTACTTTATTAGTGCCGTTAGAGCCGTTCTCTCTTGAATGATCTCATACTACTTCTCACTGACGTTGTCGAACTTGGGATGTTCACGCTGATCAAACGCTTTGAAGTTTCACAGCTCAGCAGCTGTCAGGCTTCGCCTACCTATCAGTCGTGTTTAAATATAGGTTTAAATACATGAGTGGTCTGAGGGCCTAGAATACAGTTAAAAGTTTTCCAGGACAACGCAGATATTTCCAGGACATTTAGTAATTTTTATAATTTTCCAGGTGTTTTCCAACTAGTCTCTAAATTTCCAGGTTTTCCAGGACGCGTGGGAACCCTGAAAATATAAAAAATATGGATATAAAATGGAGCCACTTTGGCCCGGGGGATATTTACACAATAACTCCAAGCACAAATTCTGAGTTGAAGTAAATTGCCAGCGTCTGCACGCTGCATTATAAATCTGATTGTAAAATGGGGCGGCAGTCTCCACGTGTTGTCAGTGAAGCTAGATAACTGAGCTGTGTGTAGTCACCTAAGATGAAGAGGAATGTAATCTGTTGAATGGGACAAAGCGTTAAAATAAATCTAATTTCTTCCCCCTCGGCATTGTGCTTTGTCTGCAAAAATGGGGATTTGTGGTGAGTTTTCCAACACTCAGGGCCAGTGGTGAACAGAAAGAGTTATTATTCACATCACACCAGGTCCACACAGATACATACACACAGACACAGACCGAGGGGTCTCTCCGCTGCACTTGTTCATTCATTGCTATTCAGCATCTCCTCCCTCTTGGTTCTTTATGTCTCTCAGAGCAGCTCTTGGGCTGTGCGGTTACAAGGGGTACAAGTCTGCTTAACAGCCTCTGCATATTCAAAGGACCCAGAATAGAGGAGGGTAAGAGCAGTCAGACAGTGGGTGGGAAAAGCTGACATCAACACCTCCATGTGGGACTCCTGAACCTGCACACACAATTGAAGGGGGGGAGGGGGAGGGGGGAGGAAACACTTTATTAGGAATCATAGTTGATAGCCTCTGACCAAAACAGCCCTGGACAAAAGCTGCTCTGCAGAGTCTTTACTAACTGAGTCACGTTGCAAATAGAAACTTAAATGCTTGTATATTTCAGCCAGAACATTATGCTGTTTGCAGTCTAGGCGGTGTGTGTGCATACTGTGTGTACGTCCGTTTCTGTGATTCTGAGAAAACTGGCACAACAACAGGAAATGCAAAGGGTAAGCGCATTCATAAAATTGCTAATAACTTCCTGACCACATGAAAAACCACATATGCTATACCCCATCCATCTGAAGGAAGAAGGTGTGTGTGTGTGTGTGTGTGTGTGTGTGTGTGTGTGTGTGTGTGTGTGTGTGTGTGTGTGTGTGTGGCTGTGGGTGTGTGTCCATTTGTTCATGTGTGGTGAAATGAATGGATGAGAAAATAGGGACCTTGGAGGAAGAGAGCAAGAAAATAGGAATTTTGATCACCAACCGATATGATCTGGCTCATGCATTATGAATGATGTGGAGAAGGGCAACTGGCTGGCTAAACCATCACTTTGAAATAGTAGCAATAGTTAAGAAATCAAAAGTATGGAAAGGAAGAAATGAATGTGCATATGGGTTTGAGGATTAATTCATGGGATAATCAGGGGTTACTTGCAGCTCAGGGTTGTTTAATTAATGCCAAGAGGTTTTTCAGATGTTGTACAATAACGTGGTACATTTCACGTGGGCCAGTCAGGCTGGTCCCCGGGGCTTCAGGGCCTCCAACAACCCTTCTTAGTAAATTCAACATTAGCTTGTGTATATTGTGAGCACAGGCAAGAGCTGCATCACCACGGAAACCATGGTCGGCTGGGATGGGAAGGTATCGCCATGGGAGCAGAAAACTAATCGTTATGAAAACAGCATCAGACTAAATATATAAGAAATTGCATAAAGCAAAGCTTTGAGGAGAAATGTGTTAGGATATTTTAATCATTGTGGAGTTTTTTTTCTTTTATTCTTATTATTCTGTTCTTCTCAGAGAAGATTCACTTTATTAGTTGGTGGGATGAAAAAAGACCAGAGATGCATGCAGGGGTGTAAAGTACTTAATTAGTAATTGTACTTTGTTACTATACTTAAGTACGATTTCGGAGGATTTGTACTTCACTCGAGTATTATTCAATTTGTATACTTGTACTCTTACTCAATTACATTTTCAGAGAAAAAAAAGATGCTTTTTACTCCTTACATTTAAAATTCAGACTTACCAAGTACAAGTAAGTCTCGCAGGTCCAACAAACTTTAGAAACTTTAAATTAGTATTATTTTTTTCATTGGCTGAATTAATAACCCCACGGCCGTAAAAAAAAACCCAATAAGATCCCTATCAATGGAAAATGAACCCGCCCATACCCATGCTTATTGGTCCTTGTGCAAGACCAGAAAGCGAGGCTCTTTGATGAAACCTGCTATCAGAATATGACAGTCAGCGAAGCTACAGAAGATGGCCTCTAAAGTTATGAGGAATGAGGACGAAACGATCGGCAACCATGGCCGATGGGGTTAGCTAGCCAGTATCTGGTTTGGTAAATACTGGCTAGCTGAAACCATTCGTTTCCACTTGCATTGATACAAAATGCTAACAAGCTTCCAGTGGACAGTAACCATAGTGCCAATTTAAAAATCCTTTTCAACTCTTTGACAAGAACCTGAGGATGTGCGATATTGAATTGGCTTTCGTGGTATCACAATTGTCTTTTGTGATGTCACAATTGGCCTTTGTGATGTCACAATTGGCTTTTGTGGTGTTACGTTTGGCTTTTGTGATGTCACAATTGGCCTTTGTTATGTCACAATTAGTTATGATTGGCTTTAGTGAATTTAGTGAAGTAATTTTAATGCAAAAAATGTCCCCTATGCTTTTTTATTATTGCAATGGATAGACAATTCTAAAACATTTTAATACTTTAATACTTTTAATACTTGAGTACATTTAAAAGTAGAAACTTTTTGACTTTTACTCAAGTGTATATTTAGCTAGATACTTCGACTTGTAATTGAGTAAGATTTTGAACCAGTACCCATACTTTAACTTAAGTATAATCTCTGGGTACTTTTTACACCCCTGGATGCATGAGGCAAAAGAATTGCTTGGGACAAATGGGATGTACATAGAGAGGGAGAATTAATAATTACAGCCGGGCAGCAACTGGAACCAGTGTGTGTGTGTGTGTGTGTGTGTGTGTGTGTGTGAGAGAGCGAGAGGGAGGGAGAAAGAACAAGTCACAGAGCGAGATAGAGAAAATAATTTAAAAAAGGAGAGCCAGAGAGCCAGAGAGAGAGAGATATCCCACCTTGTTTCATGATGGACCTCATTGGAAAGGCAAACTGACAGGCATGTTTAATTTCCTTGCAATAACAGAAAATTGAACACAGTGGAGAAATACAGAGAAGGCATCAGCAGTAAGAACACAACACAGGCATGCTGATTTCATTCACATAGCCTATACACAGTGAAACAGCATATTCTACAAAAGGAACATAGCTGGGTGCATAGTAGTGAAGTATGAAGTTGACAGCGTGCAATGTGTTCATAAAGCAAAGACACCACTTTGAAATGATCTGTTAAAAGCAAATATTAAAACATGATTTCTTTTCAATTTACTATATAACCATGTTGCCACAGCAGGTAGCTCCGTGCTGCTCACGACCCCGCACAGCGATCTATTTTCTGAAACAGCAAATGAAGAGAGATGAAAGTGTTTCAGCTGTTGATGCAGAACAGTGAGGAAGATGAATATTTATACAGAGGCACACGTGGGAGCACTTCACTAAGCAGCTGAAAGCCCGAAATGCAGCCGACTCACTCTCCTCCCTTTTTTCTGTCAGCCCAAACAGCCCCTCAGTCAACTCTCGGCTAAAAACCCAAACACACCCGTCTCTTCCCTCCGCTGTGAGTACCGCCGTGGTCCTGTTCACTCGTCAGAAGCAAGGAACCCACTGATATTCACTCTCCCTCGGACTCTTCAACGTCCCTTTGAAGAGTCCGAGTAGCCCCATCCATTCATGTTTGCATGTGAGTAACAGAAAGCCCATGCGATCAGTGGATATTCACAGCTTGCCGTTTATCCTCAGACAAAAGCGCTGGGCTGAATGAAAGGGAAATTGGAGTGCTTACCGAGGCTGCTGAGGGGGCCCTTAGCCGAGCCACAAATTGCTTCCCTCCTCTCAACCACACAGCCCTAACATGGCTGAAGCCATACACACATTTCCCAGCCACTTCAATGGAACATCTCTGCCACTGCAGTACCCTTTCTGGTTTACTGCCAAATGAATGCTGCATCCACTCCACATCATAGAAGTCAAACGGGGCAAAGCTGGAAAAGCAGGCGCATTGTAAATCTACTGCCCATCCAAAGGAACTAAGTAGCTGTTGACAGGTGCCGGTGGCATCTTGGAGTAGTGAGGGCGTGAGTTGATGAAAGTCTGCAGAACCAGAGCATGATGCGGCTCACTGACTGCGCATGCTGCCCTCTCACAGTAATGATGAGGTTTTGAAGCCTTTTCAGCGCCCAGCTTGCCAGGCAGTTTGTGTGATTGCTCTCTCTGTTCATTAGAGAAAAACAAAATAGCCCCCCTGCTTTGAACAAGCGTGGCACTCTTGTTCCAATCCCCTGTTCCCAGAAACAACTTAGTTCTGGGCATTCGTCCATCAGAGTCAAAACACAGAGGGAGGGAGGGAGGGAGGGAGAGAGAGAGACAGAGAGAGAGAGAGAGACACACACATGTACAGCCATTTTGTCCAGCCTTCTACAGCCCCAGCCCTCATCTCTTTCCTGCTTGCCTGCCAGACGAACCAGCAATCCCAAGGCACATGCTGGTCTGCCTCCTGTCCTCTTCAGCTACTAGTGTGTGCACCCCGTTTTCCCATCTCATCCCACAGCCGCCAGTTACATCTGCATGAGGACATTTTGTCACTGCCTCCACCTTTGATGGAGTCCAAACTGGGCAAAAACAAAAGCGGGATGAAGATTTAAAAAATCTGGAACGTACGCGACTGCTGGAACTGTTTAGGGAGTTAAATGATTGATGGCACACTGCTCGCACTAAGATGCTTCCAATGTTTGTTTGTTTTTTAACAGAGCCGTAATGGTTGTTTAGGCCCCTGGGTAGACACGCACTCTCTTTATGGATCATGTGTCCCTGCATAGCCGTGCATGAGCATGTTACTGGAATAGCAGCATGTTTAGAGGGGCTGACCGGAGGTGGGAGGGCGTAGCGTATACCAACAGAGAAGCCAATTAGCAGTTTCAGTAGTTGGTTGTTGAACCACTGTGGTGCAGAGGTCACGTTTAAATAAAATACAACTGAGGACTTTGCCAAAGACGAGACCAGAGTGATTCTTAATCACATCACAGCCTCTTTAAGCAATCAGACAGAAGACGAAGCACAAAGACACATCAAAGTTTTAAAAAGCAATGGGGAACAGGAGTCCTCCTCAAGAGACTGAGGTTATAAAAACACAACCTGATTCAGGTGTTCACATTGTGGAGTTTGATCTGATTCCTTCACTAGAGACTCTTGTTTAACTCTCATAAATCTCCCATGCTCTCACCCTTGCACGCCCATTTCTCTCCCGCTGCGTTATTGCCTGCCTGCCTGCTGTCTCTGCTGCTGTCTGTCTGTCAAACTGTGATCTTCCTTATATGTAAAGCCTATTGGTTGAGGATGGGCTCCCCGTGAGAGAAGCATTGTGGCTCCTGCGAGGGGCCCCTCTGCTCCGGTGTCGACATTTAATCCATGCTAATTTATCACTACTATAGTCCACTAGAGCAAACAGAAGCTTCAAAATTGACCGCAGCCACAGACATATTGCAGATGACAGGTGTTTTTTTAATGTGTGTGTGTGTGTGTGTGTGTGTGTGTGTGTGTGTGCATGTGTGTGTTAGGTGAGGTTATATATGAGAATAAATAATACAGGAAAATCTCATAAAGGAAGCTGATTGTTTGTACCTTTTACAACCTCATGGAAGCTGGCCAAGTTTAGCGTTTGACAAAGATGTAGTAATGAATCTCTCCAACAGCCTATAGGGGACATAAAGTTCTTTCAAAGTTTCATTACCATATTTGCTGCAATAGTGGATGATCACTTGGGTTTTAAGTGCATATGGCGATTGTAGAAATACGCATTAACTTGTTTATGAAAGAAGCGATCATTAAGGAAAAGACCCTGATAGGAAGCGTCTATGTTCACAGGGCGAAATCTGTCAGCCGTGATATTTTCACAGAATCTTCGCCCTCAGGAGCTCCTCTGGTATCTCCTGAGATAATAAAAAACACAGATCATATTAATTTTCTGTCAGTTTCTCCACACTCCCTGCGCATCACCGTGATTGATTTTCAGTTTATTCACCGCAGGAGGATGATGAAGCGTTGGTCCCAGAAAGGTGTTACACCAACCGATTACAACAGGTGCAGTTTGTCTGCCATACAAAACCATATTTAGGGTGATGTTGACATCCAAGCTGTCACACACTCTGAGAAAAGCACATCGACTTTCTTTTAAGTGATGTGAGGATACGGGGAGGGATTGCAAACAGGGAGGAGGAAAGAGAACGGGTTTTATCTAGCAGCCAGCATTGAACTGCATGCATCTTTATTTGGACCCACCAACACATGCTGACAAATAATTTGATTCCTACATGTAATCCACACAAAGTCAGGATTTCACTGTATTGACTTTAACCTTACTAGGAAGCGGCTGTGAGATGCTGTATGAAAAGTCACAGCTACTTCTGCAATGTGTTGCTGTTACTCTGTGACAACGATTCCTGCTATACCAAACCCAACACACACCTGGTAATACTCCTGCTGCACAGAGCTACAAAGCTGGTGGCACTGCTGTGTGCTGTCATACAGTTTATACTGAGATGAGAAGAACACGTTGAACCCTGTTGTGCTGCATTCTCAAACAAAAAATAATACAGATATCGTCTTAGATTTGACTTTTTCCCCTTACTCTCACCTCTACCTCCTGACCACCTGAACTGGCTTCCTTACTCCCAGCAGCTGGGCTCTCCAAGGCTCATGACCCATCAGTCCTGCTAAGACCTCTGAGGGGCCATCCATCACCAGGGCCGCACTGTAGCCTGGGGATAGATTTCCTCTCCCCTTGCCCACTCATCAATCACAAGGGGCTGCCCTGCATACCCAAACAGGCTGGAGAAGGTAGGAAAGGCCAGGCAATGTCACTCACTAACCCAAGCAGTCAGGCACTTCCGGAAAGGCAATATACAAGACTACCCCAGCAGTGAAACAACAATTTAACTTTTGCATTTCTGCTTCAATTAGAAAATAAAGATATGTGTATTCACTATCTAGATAGGCACAATAGGTGAGCAACTCTGTGCATGCAGGTAAGCATCAGGTAAAATACTTGGATTAGTGAGTTTGATTATGCTTTTAGCTTCTGTTTTCAAGTGTGTTCACAAACAAATCCTGTAGGCATGTTTTGATTCACTCTGTTCATTTGAAGCGGTAATGAGCGGGACAGCAGGGAAGCAATCACAATCACACACAGACTCACAGGTAGGAGTGTTTCACGGCTCAGGCAACGGTGCATTCAAAACAGTCATTCAAAGTCATTCAAAACAAGTACGTAGTTTGTGAATTGACTAATTTGAAGATAATTTGGGGAGGAGGAGGAGGGCGGTGGGGGGGGGTTCATTGATAAATAGTGTGAATGGAGATGAGTGGAGCCCACGCTGATGCAAAGCAATGCAAGGAACAATGAGAGACCTGAGAATAGAGGGACATTAATCACACACACTACAGAGAGGCAAGGAGGGGTGATGCAACTGGGTAGAAAGAGCAATAATAGGAGAAAAGGGGGGAAAAGCAAAGCGTGTATATGGGTGAATGTGCAGGGGGGGGGCTGTAGGGGGTGCTGGGTGGATAACCTACAGTCAGCAATTCATTGTGGCCTACCTAAAGAAAACACACTAGTAGTACATCTAGACACCGCAGAGACTTAAGCAGAGTGGCTGATGACGTTGAGTCAGCCAGTGCCAGGTGTCCCTTTGACATGGGCATGACCCCCCTCAATAACTGTCTGAGCAGCGCTACCACCAACACCCATGCAATTAAAACGTCTAATGAATCAGAGCTATTTAAGGAAGCCCATTCATCCTCCTCGGCGGGTAGCAAAGATGTTCTGATTTACCTTTACTCCAGCCCTGTTTTCTGTTTTCCTCGGCTTCTCAGCTGTCACAGTTACAGCGTAACGGAGGAGCGAGGAAGGAAACGTATACACTTTGGAATGGGTCGATAGCATTTTATGGGATTTGGTACAATTATGATAGACTCGTGTCCTTTCCCAGACACATACTGTACACAAGCATGACATACATTTGTTGTTGATTTATGTGGCATGCTTACACACCGTGCAGTAGTTGACCTAACCTTTCATATAAAAACATACACACATTGGTCATCAGGTGAGACACTTTTTGTTTAATGTGGCTGTAGCATCACTCGTCTTAACGATGGTTCCCCGCCCTTCACTTTAAAAAAAAAAAAATTACAATTGTTGAGGTCTGCATGCCAGCCAAATTGCCTCCCTCAGCCAATCACTCCTATCTGCACACACAATCTGAACTCACACGCGGCCACTTATCCATCAAGCACCTGGCAATTTGACTGAGTAGCTATTAAATTTAATCACTCCTGGTACACAAATATGTAAAATTGGATGAACCCTCCTGTACGTCCCGTAACTCAATTAAGAACTACAGTGCATCACATCACTTGGGGTGAATAACTCAAAAGCTTCTTGAATATGGAGGTGAGATTCAATTCCAGATTCAAGAGAGGATCCTGCATCCTGTAGTAAGTAGCATCCATGTGAGATTAGGGAAAGGACAAAATAACTCCAAAGTCACTGATAATGCCTGTTTTGCCTCCAGCTATCACCCAAAGCTACCTTGGGACACCTTCAGAGGTTGCTTCATTCACAATAAATAGCAGGTGGACTGTGTTATAGTACTCAGGGTGATTTTTCTGGCATGTGGGTATATTTTCTGGTTCCATACTGTAAGCACTACAGTGAAAAATGGTTTATTTTCTCCGGCCTCCAGAAAGAATCTCTTGACGGCACCACCGATTAGAGACTAGAGTCTGAATCTTGGCTCGCTGGATTCTTTGAGTGATAATTGAACTACCCAAGATCACAGTAATAACGCATAACACATTTGAGTCTGTTTAATAGTTTCCCTGTAACCTGAGGCCATTCTTCTGTTTTTTCTAAATGGGGTCTGCACTGCATTTTAATCAATCCCTAAAATTGAATGGCACAAGCGAAGAAGGGTGGAGGTGACAGCCATTGATTAAATGTATTGAGTCAATATAGCAGCCCTGTAAATTGCAACTTGCAGTAGCTCCAGGGGAGCAGGAAGGGCGTGGCTTTGAAGCCAAGTCTCAATGGAGCAGGGGAATGTAGTAGCAGTGTCCAGACTCAACACACACTGATGTAAATTTAATGTTGGTAAAAGCACAATTTAGTAAGTTAATCACCTAAAATTTGACAAAGATTTGATTCTATTTGGGGTTTTACATTCCAGTCTCAATTAAATCATTGCATGGTTCAAAATAACGCGTTAGACCATGATTCACCTTGATGCTAGCGCTACATTACTTCTGACTGGGGAAGCTGACTACACTTGATATTAGTGTTGCGTTACGTATGATTGGCAGAGCTGATTACAGGCTCATGGGGCTCACATCCCCAAAATGTCACCAATGTGGCAGGAACAAGACATGGTAGAATGGCTGCGAGAACACTGAAGTAGTAAATAGACAGAAAATTGGCCTCAAGCTGCGCCAAAGGAATGAACGAGAGGCAGTGATTCATCTGAGGGACTTTTATTTTTAAATAGTCATGATGAAAAAGATTGCACTAAAACAGCTGCAAGTTGATTGTTCACTCGTGAAGATGTGAACCTGTTAAGAAGGTGCTACATAAACCCCTCTCCAAATTAAATGTCAATTATTCAGCGATTGTTCCACAAATCTTGCAAATTGTCTCACGGCTTCTTTCCTTAAGGACCGTAGCATCCTTGAGACCGTATGCCGTTAGACCACACACAATGATAGAAAAGCTTAAAGGTTTCTCTCCCTCCCTTTTTCCTGCAGCAACTGTTAGAAGATCGAGCTCTTAAATCTTTAATCACCTCTGGTGCACTAGGCAGAGAAATAATTGCTTATTTTGTAGCAGCCCCGCCATAATAAAAGGAGTATGATACATCACTTGCAGTCTTACGGTGTGAGTGACAAAGAAAGCAGTGACTGAAGTTTTACGAGATATTACCGCGCTATTCAACCCATCTACAAGGATTGCTAATGATCATCAGGTTGTTGCTCATTGGTACATCAGCCATACTGAAAATGTAAAGAGCCTTGGCCTTAAAATGAAACGAGGACAGCAAAGTGGGTAGGTGAGCCATCCCCATCCATCACTTCTGCCAAAACGGTGTGTGTGGATCAAAACATTATCTAAACGCAGACATTCTCTGTAATCACGGAGGCATACTCGTGTCAATTACCTCTGGGGTTCATCAGAAATGTTTATCTACTATGATACGTGTCAAGGGCACATTTCATTCTACCAACAGGTTTTAATCAACATAAATTACACCACCTTCCATTTACCCTTCTTACCTTTTCCACGCTCATTTCACTCTCACAGGCCTGTAGTGAACTCCATAACGCCAAGTTAGTTTCTAAGCATGTGACAAGTGATTGATAAACATATTTGGGTTGATCCTAGGAGAGCAAACACAGAAAACATGCATTTAAATTATTAAATTAAAGTCATATATATATATACACATTCTGTATCTATGTAGGAAGTCAACAGTTTGTTAGTTATTTTGCCCAGATGGACTGGTACAGTGCATGAGTGAAACCCAGATTCCATTGACTGACACTCTGTCCATATTTAAGATCTTAATCCCATATTAATCTGTCAATCATTGTTGCACGTTAAACTATTTTTTTTTAATAAAAAGATGGTGTGAGATATTTTAAGAGGTGGAGATGTTATCTATTAGTTGCTGAGAAATAACTCGGTACCTATACCTCCTTGGGAAAGGCATCTCCAAAATCTTTCCCAAGGCTGTACTTTCCAAACCACTGGAGCAACCCCATCCTAACCCCCTGTAAGGTGAGAGAGATACAGATATGGTTAACATATGGTAAGCTGTGACAGCTGAGGTCAAGTTACCCCGTTTCCATTGACTATAATGTCCACGCCAGGCTGATCTCGGATGCCAATGCGCAGTGTTGTTCTCCGGGCATAGGACGTTGGTTCCATCCAGCGGTTTTATTGAAAACCTGACCTTTAGCGTATCTTGAGACTAAAGGCTTTGCATACAAATGACGATCCTCAATCAACTGACCAGTCACTCAATGCCACACCACAGCACTGCCGGTTGCTCGCTAAGCTGAGCACAGCAGCATGTAGAAGCAATACATGGTAGCCTACCGTCCCCCCCCCATTGATTTTCCTTTCTGTTTGAAAAATGACAGAATGGTCCAATCTAAACACCGTGTTTGACAGAGCTCAGTTTGATATTCTTTTTTGCTTCTCTGGTCTAGTGAACAGGGTAAGAGAAGAGATTTGCCAGTTTGGTATTATTTAAGTAGCCATTATAAACAATATGGTTTTGAAGTGAGCGCAATTTAATCATCCATGCAAACTCCTGGCCTATATTGTTCTGGTATATTAGTATGTATATATATTAGTCAGAGAAGAGAGATGAAAGAGCCTGTTACTTCACAAAGTAGTGAAGCAACATTGCCACCTGCTGAGTATAGGCTGCATATACTATGGTCAATAGTCGATTCTTAAGTAACAAGATGCAACAGGGTGGCTGCAATTTTCATCTGGCTAAATCTATGTCTTATCTTAAAAGTCTAAACCTTAAAATCGAATGCCAGTTAATGAAATGAGAAACTGTAATTCTATCAAAGAGCGGCTCTGTGTGATAGGGCTGATTTCCTACTAGAAAATCGAAGTACCAAAAAACAAATTAAGACCTCTAAACCTATATCAAAGACTTAAAGGCCATTAAACTTTAAAAGCCTTGATTTTAGCTAATAAATGTACATTTTATGACGTTTTAAGGACCAGCAGACAAACTATGTCTTGTACCGACCTCATTGTGAATCTGGAAATACACAACGGGAAGTCGATCACAAATAACACAACCACTTCCAACTTTGAAATGTGCTTTATATTTTTATATTTTGTATGCAAATATGGTATATACACAATGCTTTTAACCAGAAAGGCACCAAGACACACGAGCCAGTTACATGAAGAGTAATCCTTCTGTCTGGCTCGAAAACGACGTAAAACAAGACGTGGATCAACACGAGAAGGTGTGAAGCGAATCCAAACAATATGAAAACAACCTTATCACAAGAGACTTTCAGTTCTCTGTTCACAATGTAACAATCTTTATTTGAATGGTTAAAAGCTAATAAGACAATAGTGGTGTTGTGATAGCTAAAATATATATTATTTATTACATAAATACGATAGTCTTAATGTTGCACATTTCATGTCTGTATTATTTACTCCCTAGTGTGGCTACAGACTGTCCACTGTGTGTGCAAGGAGGAAAAAAAAAAAAACAACGTGACAACATCCTTAAAACAAAACAAGAATTTCTGTTAAACTTGAAATTCTTATTTATGGCAACGTACACATTCTTAATAAATTATATTTTTTCAGTACAAATTTGAGATTATTAACTATTAGAAAACAAGAGCTGTGTCCTCCTAAAGAAGGTCAATGCTATGGGTTGAAGTTGAAATATGATGACAATATGGCTGTGATTGTCTGACCATTTAAGTGTTATTACTGCTGTGTGCATGGACCTACCATGATGGGAGTGCTGTCAATACCTTTGGCCTCTCAGATGGCTGGAAATTCAGAATAAAGCCTTCTCACACTCAAGTCACTCACTCTCAGTCTGTGAGCATTCAAGGTCTTACCTCCAAATAAGCAACGTGACAGTAGCACAGATAATCACAAGTGTTATTAAAGCTGGACATCGACACACTTGAGAGAACAGAGATCTGCATTTGATCACATTTTCCGTGTTCATTATCTGTGCTAAGTGGATCGCTGCAGGTTCGATGGAAAGAGAGCAGGTCTGTTTTTAAATGAAGAAAAGTGAACAGGTGAGGTAACTTTCTCCTAAGCCTTACTGGTATTAACACCCAGTGTAGAGCTGGCAGCAGCACTCTTCCTCCTCTTCGACGACCACCTCCTCCTCCTCCTCCTCTCACATTCAGAAGCTAATGCCTTATTAGGCTGTGGCACAAGGCAATCCCTTGTACCATGACAATGCCTCAGATCCATTTACAATCCTGCAACTCTTTTACCAACCACAACCACGGAAGCATTGTGATACAATATCAAAAAGTATAAATAAACACGTGTGGTTTAGGTGGCTTAGGTAACTGGGATTACAATGACTCAGTCTAGTTTTGTAAGCCATGAGGAACATACTGTTAGCACCATTTCTCTCCCCAGATGGTAGCAAAAACATGAGCACACCTCTATGAAGAAATCAAAGCACCTCATTTGGCCATGATCCTCTAATGGATACACTGGTGGTCCCACCCTTAGTGCTGTGGCTTCTTTATGATTGGTCCTATGGGGAGAGCTGCACGCAGTATTGTGAAATGATCATCTTTCGTCTATTTCCTCACGTGTCTGTCACTTGTTTAGGGTGATGGTGACATAGGAAGTGGGAATGTAGCCTTCATCCCCGTTGTTCCTGCGGACGCGGGTCCAACCATCCCCTTTGTCCTCCTCTACCACTGCCAGCACCTCTCCCTCCTGCATAGAGATGGTCCCTTCACTGGCACCTGGATGGAAAAGGACAGAGTAAATGATGGCAAATATCTCAGTGCCAGTTTCTCAATTAGATAAGTGAAATGAGAAGAGGAACACCTTACAGCCGACATGAAACCTACCAGGAAAATTGTACATGGCTGTGCATTTGCCAATTGGAACAGTCAATTCTTCCTCCTCAAAATCATCATCAAATTCAGCGTAGATGGCTTGGGAGGGATCGGGAGTGCTTTCATCAGAGTGGGCTCCATCAGGGCTGGAGAGGAAAAGGCAGTTTTCTCATACAAACCAGACAACACTTAATGTGTCGTACATAGTGACCATTTGTGACCAAGGTAACTCATCATCAGCGGCATGCAATCGTACCTGTATACATCGAGAGCTCCGTTGTTGTTGAATGTGTGAGTTCTATAGCGCAGTGTATCTCCTCGACCTCCTGCCTCAGCCAGCCAAGTCTACAGGAGAGATGAAAATAGAACCACAGGGAAAAGGAGAGCGAAGAGAAAAATACCAACATCTTTATCACTGTTTATTGTGAGATGATTTACATTTACTGTAAAATATGTTGCATTGAACAACGGACGTCCTGATGACTTCATAATATGTTAGGTTGAACAAGGGCGATCCTGACGACCTCATAATGTGTTAAGATGAACAACTGAGGGCCTGATGACATCATAATACTTTAGGTTGAACAAGAGAGATCCTGACGACCTCATAATGTGTTAGGATGAACAACAGTGGGCCTGATGACATCATAATATGTTAGTTTAAACAACAGAGAACCTGATGACCTCATAATACTTTAGGTTGAACAAGGGAGATCCTGACGACCTCATAATGTCTTAGGATGAACAACAGAGGGCCTGATGACATCATAATATGTTAGTATAAACAACAGAGAACCTGATGACCTCATAATACTTTAGGTTGAACAAGGGAGATCCTGACAACCTCATAATGTCTTAGGATGAACAACAGAGGGCCTGATGACATCATAATATGTTAGATTAAACAACAGAGAACCTGATGACCTCATAATACTTTAGGTTGAACAAGGAAGGTCCTGACAACCTTATAATGTGCCGGGATGAACACTAGAGGGCCTGATTACCTCATAATGTGTTAGGATGAACAGGCCCTGATTACCTCATAATGTGTTAGGATGAACAGGTCCTGATTACCTCATAATGTGTTAGGATGAACAGGTCCTGATTACCTCATACTTGTTGAGCTCTCCCCTGAGCCGTTCTATGTTCTGGGATGTCTGGCTGATCTGTGAGGCCAGACTGGCAGGGTCTCCCATTTGAGGGTTTTTCTCATAAACATCCTTCATCTTCCCCAGAGCCTCGCTGTAGAGAGGGAAGGGGGTGGGGGAATTGGGGAGGGAAAGAGTACAGTCTCTGTAGAGCACTCTCTGTAGTCCCTGCAGAGCCCATGGCTGGGTAAACAATTCAAACACTCACAGACATTACAGAGATATACACACACTGGTGTGCACTGCATACATATATCCACACTCACACCAGAATGGTTGTAAAAGAGATAGTTCTATACGCAGCAGGATACACACAACCACACACACACACAACCACACACACCTCTGATCCACTTCCTTCTGCAGTTCTTTGGCAATTTCTTCTAGTTTCTGTTGTAACCTCTTCCTGCGCTGCTCTGGGGGCAGATGGGTAAAGTCCTCCGCAACTGTGGGCTGTGAGCGTTCACAGGAAGGGAGGGTTAACACTGAACATCAAAGTACACATCAAAATAAACATCACCACTAACCAGTCTATGAGAAACACACACCTCAGGAGGAAATCCATGCCTGCAGTTTGGGTTCAGCTCAAGAGTGGTTCAACTGACAAAACATCAGTCTCAAATCTCCTAATGAACATTTGTTATGACTCAAATTAATGTAATGAGACTGATTTAGAACAATGAGCTGAATCCAAAAGCACCACTTTTCACCCATGAAACTAACGAGTACCATGTAATTCAACCAACAGCACACTCTAATACATTTTTAAAACAAGCTCAAGAAATAAAGTCTCTCATGGAAATGATGCCAAAGTGGACCCAAGAAAGTGCAGAAACGATTATGATTATCTGAAAATTGGTCCATAAATTGCTCCATTTCCTGCTGTGCTATCAAGCATCAATCCCTTCCTCCACCACCAGGTGGCCACCTCTTCAAAACAAACTCAGGAGGACAGGCCTGCCACAAAGCCTGATGGTGGATGCTACATGTTGTTTGGCTAAACTAGAACACAGAAACTCCATCACACATTAGTGAGGGCAAAAAAGCACTGGGCTGATGATACTAAGACTAAGTTAGCTGTAGCAATGGAAAGGTAGCCATTTATGTGTGACACCCTGTTAACACCCCACACCAGCCTTGTTGTCAATATTACCGTGGTCCTCTCTGGTGTAAACTTCTGAGGGAGAAAGAAACAGATAGTATGTGTATAGTAAAATATATCAGGATATCCTTAGAAATGGCTCTTGGTTTCCACCCTAAAAAGATGAGCGTTATGTTTTTGTAACACATGCCATGTTAAAAAGAAATATGCATTCCAAATTGATAGAGGGCTTCTGAGCAGTCAGATCTATACTGCACACATGTGATTTATGTCCTGTATATAGTCTTATTCATCTGAGCTGAGCAGAACTCAGTCCTTCCTGCAGAGGTAAGAAAACAGGATGATGAAATCAGGATGGGCGGAGGTCTCCCCGCATCTGATCAATCACCTCTGACCTTGGTGACTCACCGATCTCCGGAGGGTCCGGAAGGAAGAGATTCTGGGTTTGACTGTCTTATTGATCTCCTTCAAACAGTACGACAGTGGGTCCCGGCCAAACTTGGGGGAAGGGGGTCCGTTAGCAGGCGAGGGGGCGGGGGGTGTAGAGAAAGGAGGGTGTGTTGAGGGAGAGAGCTGGGGTGGGGTGAGACCAGGTATCGACACCCAAGTATGAGGTATGTAGGGTTGGGGCGGCATAAGGGATTGGGAGGGGTAAGGAGGAGGGGGGTGGAGAGAGGGAAGACAGGGGAAGACAAAAACAAACAAACAAGGTGACAAGGGAAAGAAAAAGACACTGTCAACACCTTAAAGCACACCACACAGCCAGGAAGACAACACTGGAGCAAACCCAGCAAAGGAGCCCAGAGAGGATGAGAGAGCACACGTACACAAATCTGTTTCACTTTCAAGAACACACACACACACACACACACACACACACACACACACACAAAACACACACACAACACACAGCACCCGTCCTCAGCTCCCACATCAGTGCCACAGCAGCCCAACACCTGCCGTCTAACACAAGCCAGGATGAAGGGTGGAGTGAGCCTCAGTGAGGAACAGGGGTGGGGCAGATCAGAGTTAACCAGTGCAGTGTTTCATTGGTTAAGCCCAATCAGCTGAATCATGAAGGTGCTGTGTGAAAAATCATGTACATAGTTTACAGTTCTTTCATAGTCCATGACCCTATAATACCTTCAAATCCTGACCTATATAGATAAAAGATCAATAGGAATTCAACTGGCAGTGGGGTAATGTAGGTTATTATAAATAGGCTGTTCAATTGCTGCAGTGGATTTGCGCACATAGATTTGATGGGCTTGATGAAATAAGCCCTGTATGACCTCTTGGAAGGAGGTTAAATTATAAACAGGCTGAAGTGAACTACTGTGTTCTGGTAGGCCAATCTGTCAGTGTCAGTTGAATGACTACATGAGGAGAGGTAGGGGAGGGACCTAATAGCTAAATTACACAGGCGGTTGATACCTTCTAGTCTGCAATACTAGCCCTACAACAAGTTCTCTTGTGTAAAAACTCAGTCAGAGGTGGAAGTATAGGACTATCATTATGTGCACATCTACTGGGAAGGCTCTACTTTGCTTTAGAGTTATGGGGATCTAAGTATAGGAGAGCAGTTAAGATCGTTCAGGGGCCAGAATGGGCCAATGCAAACCAAAAGCTCATTCAAGCCAATACAGGATACAGCCCCGATACTCAGCCCCCTATTCATACAGCTACAGGCCTAATTGGGAGAGCATGACCAATGACACAGTAGTGCGCCACACACATACACAGGATAGGAGAGTGCACAGGAGAGCACAGCCAGTGAGACATGCAGAAAGAGGAAAGGCACTGTAACAAGGGAACGTCGCAGGGAGGAAAGGAGTGATTATTTAGTGCCAGGGCTGGGGGTGGGATAGGAGGAGGGGGGAGGGGCAGTTAGCTGGTTAGTGGTCAGCCACTCATATCTTCGGTTTAATTTCAGGACTGCCTCAGACAGCTCAGCAAGATATCTTAGAATGCTTCTTTGAGATATGATCCATGATCTCCAATGTGGTGAAGCACTCTCGACCCCCAACAGGGGCTGAAGAGCAAATACAGCCACGTCAATGAAAACATCGACAACATGGATGTGATTGGACCGGAGCCAGTTTTTCTGACCTCCCAAACCTGGTGTCATCCCCGATAGTTGGTACAAAGATTTTATTGTGATGTGAGACATAATGCTAGGTTCTGGCCAGTATAATGGAAGCAGTGTGTTTGTGGATGCCTGTAGAGGAAAATTCAATGTTTGTGCCCCGTGCTGATGAAAGCACAAGCACAGCAGAATGCTGACTGCCAGTTGACCTATTGGAAACCACGCTGCCGAGAGAGAGGGGGGGGGTGTGGGGTGGGGGGGTAAAGGCTTATTCAGTCACAGCCAGAGTCATGCAAAGGACCTGCTCTAGAAGTGTGTGTGTGTAATAATGAGCCAGGCTCATGCATTATCATACAGAGCTTTAGAGATGAGGCAGTATTTGTGTGTGTGTGTGTGTGTGTGTGTGTGTGTGTGTGTGTGTGTGTGTGTGTAGTCACAGGTCCATCATGAGAGCTCTCAGTAGAGGGGATTTCCTGGGGTCTGACTGCTGGCTCCTTGGCTCATCCCCTCTGTCTCACTACTGACTAACACTGTCCTGTAAGGAGTCAGCCGCTAATCTGACTGACTGCCCATCGGTTTTCAAATCTGCTCATCAGTCACTGATGTAGAGGGTTGCTTAGGCATCCATTGCACTTATATGCACAATGCAAAACAACATCTCCTCTGTCAGTGCTGGCCATATCAGAAGTGGGGCTCTACTGGTGTGGAGGCTCCTACCTTACTCTTCTTGCTGAACAGCCAGAAGTTTTTGTTCCTGTTCTTTCCTAGAAGGTCCATGGGGCCTTTGGGGGTGCCCAGGCTGCTGTCAGAGGACGCCCGGTTGATGCCCTGACTGTAGTCCTCAAACTCCAGGTCCCCAGGACGCTCAAAGCCTGACTTGTTCTGCTCTATTACAGCCATGGAGTCCTGCATTAGATCGAAACATGGACAAGAGCATTCAACAGTCTGGGCAAGTTTACTCTTATTGGACTGAGACAACTAAAACAAACATGCTGTATGAAGCCTTAGCCGTACTGTATTTCAGTACATATGTTGTGTATGGGCTATTTGGCATCTAGTTAGTATCTGTAACGACCGACTCACATTCCTTTCGTTAACATTAGTGCCGGCTTTAGTAATTCCCTCCAGGCACTTGCCAATGATGGGCATCACTTGCTTCTCTGTGTCTGAGAACAAGATGTAGCCCTGGGCTAACTTCCTTACTCGCCTCTCGTCCATGTCCTGCAATTTCTAGAGGACAAACAACAAACAACTGTTCAGACATTGCCACGGTTATCACCGAGTATGTAACAAGATAATAAAGAACCACTGACTTAAATAGAGGTAAATATGAGGGGAGGGATAACACCATGATAACACCAAGGTAATTCACTTACATTGAAGATGAGTGGCATGTCATTAAAATAGAACTGGTTCTGCTCCTTGTTGTACTTCTGGAGCTGTGCAGCGTAGTCGTTCTTACATTCCTCTGCTACGTGTGCCCTCATGTGAGCCTGCTGTTTGGCCTAGACCCCCACGGAGAAAACGCAGGTTAACCAGGTAGATCTGATTCTACTGGTGATGCTGTGAAACAAGCAAAAGTTTATGATGTTGATTTTGTTTTGTTTTTTACCTTTTCAACATCTGCCTTTGTGGCATTGATGTCTTGATCAGTTTTCTCTGCATTCTGTGCCGCACGCTCTGCTTCTCGCCATTCCCTCTCAAAACGCTTCTTACTCTGGTTGGCAGAGAGAGAGGGAGAGAGGGAGAGAGAGAGAGAGAGAGAGAGAGAGAGAGGAAGCCCATGTTCACTTCAGTTCATCCAATGTATGCTACGCTGTGAGGCCATTGTCTGAATGAAATATGAAGAGGTTCTACTATTTTGAGCAGAGCATTTTTCACTGTCATTCTAAAAGGATGGAGAGAGGAGGTTTGGGGCCTTGGGACTATAAGAACTCCAATCATCACTTAATAGGACACGGATTTATGATACCAGTCTAAAGTGGGGAACTGAACTGTACAGTAGGGTGGCAATGTCATAGATTTTTTTGAGCACTGGGTACATGTTGCTTCTCCTTTCCTGCTTACAACTTTGCCCAGCTGTTTTTACTATAGAAAACTATAGACACCTGACCAAACACACTGAACGCACAGCCACTGACTGACAGTGAATCATTTCTATCCATTAACAATACACCCAACCCAAGAACAGATAGGAACACTAAATAAAAACACATCTGATAGCTTTATTTGTTACAATAGATAATGTAGGCATTGGAACATACAAGCACGCTGGAAGCTTCTTTAGGAAAAAGGCGTTTTAGGAGAATCTTTCAATCAAACCTAAAAATCTAAAACTCAACTTACGCTGTCAAGCTGTTTATATGTGCTCTCCAAACTCTGCTGGGCTTTCTTGGCCTCGGACAGATACTGCAGACAGTCATAAAAATAGAGACAGAGTGAGGAGGGAGGGGGGGGGGGGGTGGTCAGATGACAGAGAGACAGCAATGCATAGTGGCAGACACTACTCAAGTCAGGCAGTCAATGGGCGAGGGGACAGAATAAACAATGACCTCCAAAAGCCACAAAACGAAATAGACAAGAAAACAAATACCAGTGTGTCTGTTTGAGACATCACGTCTGCAGTGAGAGGCCGTACATGGCTGCAGCGTTACGCATTCCAACGGGACGCAGCCAAAGCATTCCTCACCGAGAAATGACACACCACTACTGTGACCATACCCTCCCCCAAGAGACACTGAGAAAGGCTTCCTTCCTGCCACAACAGTGGGACCTCCACATCTCCTTTCCATCTCCTTCTCTATCCTCCTCCCACCCTTAACACTCCCCCTCTGAGTATTAAAGACAGATTGTATACAGCACTGATCCACTTCACTGCTGCCCTCCCTCCCAAATCCAGCTCACCGTCTTCCGTTCCTGCTTGAGGTCCTGCAGATACTTGGTGAGTTCGATGCAGATGTTCATCATCATGTTCTCAGCAATCAGCTCCCTTTGCCCCGCGTAGTCGTTCATCTCATTCAGGACCTCCAAGAAGGACTGGTAGTTGGAGAACCTACCGGATGAAGAGGAGAAGGGGAGAAAGAAAGGGGTGTAGAAATAAGACAGATGATGGATGGCACTGATAACAGGTTACACACACACACACAGGCTCAAAGAGAAGTCAGTGTTGGGCCAAGCAATGATAAGAAGCTCATGACTTCCTTATTCCTGCTTCCTTCTCAACGGAAATAGGGGCATTTACATGGCTCCCACTGTGGCCTGACACTCTTTTCCTTCTGTATACATCAATAGTGTGTAATATAGACAGAACTAGGTCAAGCTGGGTCAATAAGCAGAATTTTGGATGATATTGTTCTGCAGCTAAATACATTTATGTAATTACTCAAGGCTTAAAATAGTTCCAGACTTCTTTTTTCAGTCTTGAGAAGAAAGACTTTGTACTCAAACCCACAATGGCTCACCTGCAATCGGGTTCATCTTTGCAGCCTCGTTTAAGGTTGTATTTCTTTGACAAGTTCCTGTGGACATTGAAAGAGGGTCAGATGGCTCCGTAGACAGATAAATACTCGGAGGGAGATCAGGGACAAGGTGGATGACAGATAAAGACAGCTCACTAAACCATTTTTTAAGCAACCACTGTCTCTGGATTCAAAACAAACAACAGTCCAGCATGGCCATTTTAAAATAGCTCCTTCCTCCTGTTCTCCCTTCTTTCACTCTCCCCCTGACCACATCCTGTCTATCATGTGCCAGTCTGCTCCCACTTCCTCTCCTCTCCAGCAAAGCTCAGCACTAAACAGATGTGGGCCTGCGGACTGGGAGAGAAAGCTCGGCGGAGAGGGGGAGAGAGAGAGAGAGAGAGAGAGAGAGAGAGAGAGCAGCAGCTGGAGAATGAGGCCAGTGTTCAGTTCTGTCCCAAAGAAGTCATAAGACCCCACATATACTTCATAAACAGCCTTTTAACATGTGCCCATGCAAATACTAGCAAACGTAGAGACAAGAGATACACAGCCACACACACAAAAACGTTTAACGCAGCTTATACAGGAGAACTATGACAGGAACGAGACCTACCTCAGTTGCTTGGCATAGTTCTGTTCTATCTCTGTCCTCTCCTTCACAAATTTCACATACTTCTCCACCAGCTCCAGGCCAGACTGTGTGTGCCTGTCAATGATGTCATATTGGTCCTGGGGGGAAGGAATGTAAGAGAGACAAACAAAGAAACGATGTTAGGTCTACACAGTGCAGGATATGGAACATATGTTAACCACGAGATAACAACTGGGATGCTCCTCTGGTTGAGTCCAGGTGATCTAAAAGAATCTTGGATGTAGGGTAATAAACTAAAAGGATTTAATTTGCTCCTGCGTGTCGCGTTTTGCATTCCACAAATGCACTCTGCATGTGCACGACGCCGTATTACCTCAACATCCGCCTAGCATTAAATCATGGGGCACCCCGTTTCTCCAGAGAGAGGACAGGCAGAGGACACAGGGTCACAACAAGGGTCACAACTCTCAGGCAGGAAACAGGAGGAGACTGTAGACTGAAATGTTTCGGCATAATAATCTTACAGGGTGATAGGATATTTAGTTATTTACAGCCCAGCTTTAAATTGATAGACCTCTGGCACAACACAATTATACAAAGTCAAATTTTCATATGCTAAGAAGGAGGTATATTGTGTCGTCTCCTCTTTTGTTCCTTATTTGGCCAAGTACTTTATGACACCTTCAAGCTCAGACAAGCCCGTTAGAGTCAGAGATGATATCTAAGCCAACCCTCCCTCGCTCCCCCACTCAGAATACTTCCTCCAAGCTCTTTTTGGTGATGGCTTTTACAGTACTGAGCAGGGGGCATCTCTGAAAGGAGATTCCTGACAAGTTGGGCCATGCTGTTCTTTACCCTTCCTGCCCTTCAGGTAAAACAAGAGACAAAATGAATGAGACAGCGCTCAGCCTAATTACAGAACACATTCAAGGTTTAGGACAGACGCCTAAAATTTGTCTCCACAATAGGGCTTAACCGTTAGCAATGTTGCCGTTTAAATTCAGTGTCAATAATCGTTAAAAATGGTTGATATAGCCTATCACTAAAGATTTCCTAATGTTCGTTGGTGGCTGTGTGAAAGATAGATTTTCTCCTGCCCCACACATTTGACTTGCAAATATACAGAGGACTGCACTGAAATAAGCTAGCAACCGAGACCTCCCTTAGTAGGATTTGTTGGATCATTTGCAAACATATTCTGCTTGAAGCTAGAAATTTACAATTACTTGGTTGTTAAATTGTTGGAATGCAAACAGTAGCAGTTTATGTCCTGTCCACTCACTTTAGGAGAGTTACACAAGCTAACCATGTCCAGGACTAAGGCTGGAATGATCTGATAGTTACCAGTAGTATCTGGCTGACATTGGCCTAAAATACTGGATCGGGTAGCAGAAAAGTGAAGTGTTGCTAAGTGTAGAGAGGAAGAAACTTTGTATTTGGTTTGGTTTGCTTTTGTACATGATGGTTTTGGTTTTGTACATGAAGGCGAACAAGTCAGGAAAGAATTAATACTGCGTAAGCATGAGTTAGGATAGCTAGGGGAAGCTAGGGAAATGCAAGCAGACATAGGCTAGCAACTTAAGAGTGCTGCCAGAGATGGTCAAGACCAGCTTAAGACCAGACCTGGTGTTGTGGTCCAACACCCAGTTTACTTTATACAACCCACTATACCATGGCAAGCTGCGATAAATGAGGCATATGAAAGGAGGAAGCTAAATAGCAGCCAAGGCTGAACAGCACAGCCGGAAAGCCAGGGTATGCTCTGTGGAAGTGACATCCACTACCACTCCAGGAGTTAGGGATTCATGGTAAGAGCTTACATCAGGTTACAAAAGGCAGCTGGGACAGCTGAAACGTGGCTCTGGCTAAAAAGAAAGGACACCATTTGGGATTCAAAGTATAAAAATCTATCTTACAACTAAGACAGAGCTTATGTATCATATTATGAGCTTTGTAGTAGAAATTGGTTGTCATATATTGTCCTCAGCTGCTGGCAGAATTGTTTTACATAGTTATGTCTATTGTTTACCTATAGAATTTGGTTTCTGAACTGCTGAGCGGTTTGTTTCAAGCAAGACGGGTCAGCCATCCCATTATTGTTGAGATTGATGGTGAGTTCAGAAACTGTTGTGGGTCAGATGTTGTGACCTAAGTGTATGTCCAAAAAATGTGTTTGGCAGTGTCTTTGCAAGTGAAGAAAATTACAACAAATACAATTGTGAATTGTTTTCCTATCGGTAATTTTTTAAACGGTAAAACATTTTCCCAAAAATTGATGGGATTAAAAAGAATTAAAGCAACCTAACTAGTTGCCTCATAATGAATGGATATCATGCTTGTTTGTGACCCTCAGGTGTCCATTGATTCTACAAGGAAGTAGTCAGGCTGTCCTTAGGGGATATAAACCTACTGCAGACATTATGCATTTTACATAAGCACAAACAGCAGTGTTTGGAACAAATAGAAGAAAAAAAAACTTAATTAGCATGACCTGTGATAGCTACTATGGCTGAACAGACAAAGAAAAGAGCGCCTAACTTCATCCAACAGAAAATCCATTACGTCACCGTAATGGCCACACTGTTTGGTGCTAAGTGGTCATTGCTGTGGTGTTTCTGCACTTCTCAGAGATCACTTGTCAATCAAAGATTTGTTTTTAATCTTACTACGTCAATAGCACAAGGGATTGTTACATCAGATCCTGTGTATTGGTAAAAGATCCAATGACATAAACCGATCCATTCCAGCTCACAAAGAAACCTTGAGTTCATATATTCCAAAATGTTGCAACTTAAATTATGAAGGAGTTGTTAATTAAAGTAAACTGACGTTAATAAAAGAAAGTTAAGTGGCACAATTCAATCACATTGTAAGAAATGCAGTTCTTTGTCTTCTGTGAGAATATTCTATGTTTCTCAGCTCAAACACAGTATTGTTGATTAAGAATGAACCAAAAAAATGGTTTATTGACAACTTCTGTTAACAACTCTGTAGTTAATAGTGAGAAAAAGTTAGTCTATATCAATTCGGTACTTGGTACTGGCAGACCTTCAAAGTTCTATACTACTCAGAATCGGTACCAGTAATGAAAAAGTAGCATTGGTTCATCTCTAAACATGAACTGTGACTGCTTGATTCAAAAAAGGATGCTCCAGATAGGACAAAAAGCCAAGCTCCTTAATACTTGCTTAAAAGTTGTCAAAGCAGCATTGCAGACTTGACAAGAGTCTAGACCAGACAAACACTGAAGGCTGTCAGACCACTGGAATTTATTATAGAAAATAACCATAGCCCAAGTCATCTTTATGGATCCCTGTAGAACAGGTTTGTGCAGAATTGTCTTTTCCATAAATTATTTGTGTGAGTAGAAATGGAGCGCCACTGCTCTCCAGCAGTAACACATCCTTCTTGAAGACTGATAATTGCATCGGGATTCAAATTAATCAAAATCAAAAATGAGGGACGACACTACAAAGAGGCAAGGAGAGAAAGAGGATCAGAATAGTAATGTCAACTGGTTGTGCTTTTCATTTAAATGAGGCTAATTTCTGGTTGAAACAAAACTACAGCTTGCACCCTAGCCAGTCATTAGTATTTGGGTGGTAGGTGGGACAGCCTTCAACCCGCCTGCCCTGCCTTCACATTTGGCTTACTACTATCACTTTTAAAGTATTGTAACCAATTCCTTTAGAAAATTAGGTAGCAATTCCCTCTCCTCCACTCTGCATACCGTTAGTGATTGGTAAAGTAAATATTTGAGTTCAGCAGCCGTGGCAAATAGCATAACGAACTTCCAAACAAGGAAGAGATAAGCTTATCTTTAGGGCACAAATATAGATGGCATAATCAAAGACCGATACCCCATGCCTCAAAATTGTAGTCTTGATGGCCTTGTCTAAACCTAGCACCCATCTTCTGTATCCCCCACCCTTCATCTTCCAACACTTACAATAATGCCAGAGGGCAAACTGGCATCAACTGAATACCAAATCATTTCTAAAGGAGTCACCCTGAGAAGTCATCAGCCTACAAGGTCTGGGTGGATGCTTCTGCCCTGAGTCACCCTGTCTTCCAGAAACTTTTGCCACACTGCAGTTCTCAGGTTTTGAGTGATGAAAAAGATTGGCCTAGTAGCACTCACTATCAGGGCTAATGCCTGGGCACTGATCTTGCACACTGAAAACGTGTGTCTTAAAATAGCCATTGGATTAACAGCAAGGATAGCAGGGGACAGATGCCATAGAGCAGACTTGGCCACAAGGGACGTCACCCCAGTCAAACACTACCAAAACCAATTACACTAACTGGGCATTGTCTAGCCCAGAACCTCTACAGAAAGGAAAGGCCAATATAGACCCAAAAAAACTTTTAGAGTTAGTCAAGCAACTTAGAATAAAATCATTTTGGTGTCACACTGAGTGAAGACAGTCTGCTACCTTGGCCTACAGAACTACCTCTGAAAGCAATGAGAAAACTACCTCTGAAGTGAAGAAGGAAAGAAAGACATGAAAGATTCCTATATTTGCCAAACTTCAAATTCATACTGGAGTATAGATGTTTCTGACTCCATCAAATTAGGGCAAAACTAATTAGGCTGTTGCACCGGCATGGAGGATGGAAAGGGGACAGGGGGAAGAGGCCTACGGGGAGGCTATGTAATGAGGTCAGAGCCTCCCCATCCTCCTCTTTGCAATGCTCCATTTACATATTCTGGTTCTGTGTGTGTGTGTGTGTGTGTGTGTGTGTGTGTGTGTGTGTGTGCGTGTGTGTATAGCCATGGTATGGTGTATTGTCACATAAACTGTAGCAGTCATCAACGTAATAAGTATGTTCTGGTGTTTAAACTGTTTGATTAGATACAGGATGGTCTCACTAGAAGCCTGCTCTCCACATACATTTCACTTTGAGCATCAAAGGATGTGACTTGCAGTCTGCTACTCAACCATCTGAAACCCTCTGATTTATTGCCACGTGATATCCATGAGACTTTGCTGTGTCCTAGGATAACAAACCTCATCTTAGACATTAACAGAGCTGATGCAATTATTTATTCTTATCACTGGGAAAGACAAAGGAATAGAAGAAATAAAGGATATCGTGGTTAGCCTATTTTTATAGACCTTGACCCAACAGAAAATGCAATCAAATTCCATCCCAAGATAAAGACCTCTTAAAATCAATGCACAAGTGATGCTACCGGGTTGCCAGGTATGACACTCATGACACACTCATCTCCATGGAAGCAGGGAGCATTAGCCAAAAGTGTAAACAGTGAAACACCCCACCGTATGGAAATAACTTATTAACCCACCTCCACACAGTTTAACCACCTTTTTATTTGCAGATCAGAGTATACCCACTTTTTTTTTTAGCCTGACATCTTTATGGTAACTTCTTAGTGTACATAATATTAGGTAGCATCAAAGAGGTGTCAGTTAGATGAGGATAAGTTCTTTCAAGGGAACTAAAACTATTAGTGTTATTGCTTTTCTGAGCAATATAATTCATTTTTCGTTTTGGTTTGTTTGCCTTCTGACAGAGGTCAAGGTTAACCCATCGTTTTCTTTACCACTACTACATCACTGCCTGTATCTATATTTACTTCACTGAATGAAGTAGAGGATTTGGGGGAACATGTATCGGCAAAGACCCCGAATACATGCAATTTCGTGTATCCAAACAGATAACAAAATGTAAAGGACTGTCCACACGATCAACACATCGGTGAGGGGCTTTTGAAAGCCCAACGCGTTTTTCAACTAAATAACTGTCCGATAATGGACGCGTTTTCATTAGCTAACGTATGCCGCCTCTTCTGAAAACACACAGGACTCAAGCGGGCAGCTAGCTTTCTGCTGCTTCAACCGTGCGACGTATTTATCCCTCGAAGCCGAGATGCATAAGATATTTTTTTCTCAGCAAACACTGATGAAGAAATGGCATAACCGCTATCCCGACAAATTACTAACTAAACTAGCCAGTTGGTGGACTCACCCAAAGCTCGGTGCCCCAGTCCATGTTCAACTTGTAGCCCAAACTGTCTATCCCTGAATACAAAGAACTTCTTCAAAGTTATCCCAACAACTCGGAGGACGGCTCTATAATCCCCGAGATGATCAATAAAGCCGATGCGCCTTTCTGTTTTGGTTTCTTTAAGAAATGATGTGAAGCAGCACCATAATTAGCTAAGTATCATGGGCTGGCAGCCGTTAGTCTAGTTTGTCTAAATATTTTTCATAGCGAAGGAAAGAGGGATAAACTAGCTTTCATATCCGCGTCACTCCCAAATCCTAATTCTTAAAGGGACAGTGCACATGTAAGGCACGCAGAGGGACACGACGCCGGCACTGGCAGCAGCACTGTTGCACATGACAATTATATTACATCCTTAGAGATTTTTTTTTTTTTACTCTATACTATTCCCATCCTTCGTTCAAGCCCCCATACATGCACACATCGGAAACTGCAGATGTGTCCTTGAGCAGAGCACCAAATCCCTACCAGCTCCAGGGGCTCTGTGCTACAGAAGACCCTACACTTTGACCTGTGACAGAGAGGTCAGATTTACTAACTAAAATCTAATACTAACACACTGACAAGGTTTAAGAATACAATTTAAGAATTCACATACAGCCCATTGACAATCCAATTTGTGTTTGTGAACACTTTCCCAAAGCTGAAAACCACAGAAACAAGACTCGGCGTGCAGCTGCTTGGAGCTAAATTGTTGTTGAATTTATTCATTCAAATTAGTCACACCGGATCTGAACAAAAAACATACTCTTTACTGAAGAGCATCATCCAGGATACTGTCAATGCAATACGCTTGAGCATCTTTTCCAATTTAGATGATGGGACAAACATTTCTGTGTTCATGGAAGGCAGAGGTGGATGTCCCAGGGTATGGTATGTGGTATCTCATACCCCACTTCCAATTTATTCAATGACACTCAAGAGAATTAACAGAATCTGCACTGATAATGGTCAGGGCTACATTGGGAGAGCTGTAAAGATGACAACCTATAGTTTTTCTCTCTGGCTATGGTCTCTCTCCTCTCAGTCAAGCACTGACTGAGAGTTTCCATAAAAACGTATGATTGTTAGATTGTTTACAAAAGCAAAGACTAAGTAGCCTACATCATAGTGGAAAATGCATTTGATTTTTTTTCAGTATGGGTTGGGATACGTCAAAGAAAGCTAAAATTATATTTTAATAGGTTTCCACAATAACATTACCTCATTTATGAAGCACATACTGAGCAATTGTCAAATGAAGAATAAAAAATAATAAAGGTCAGTGGTTAAACATAAATTGCAAAGCCTCACAGTTAAAAATCCAATGTGAATATAGCTATAAAAGAGACGCACTTCAACAACCTTATACCAGTGCTAAAAAACTCTATGCATATTGTGCTTGCCTTAACTCCCAACACTAGGGATAACTTTTGTACAAAAATACAGTTTTTTACTTGTGTCTTTTGCGGTGTAAAGTTAGGAACAAAATAAATAAAAATACAGTGTTAAATATGGATACAGACCATTGGCATATACCAAAGTCCATGTTCAAGACAAATGTAAACTCTGATTGACTCCTCAGTCCCAAGGCTAATTTCATCTTCTATCCAGCAAGTAATTCATATCTTGTTCGATGACTGTTCAGTCATAGGGATATTTGCATCATCCCTGGGGTTGACACGGGAAAAAGTATACTGTCCTTGTTTTCTTCTGCAGTAGTAGTAAACCATCGAAAGGATGACAATGATCAATAGAATTGGCACTATCCAGGAAATGATTGTAATGGTTTTATCTGTAAAACAAACAAGAGAGAACAAATCAAGTCAAAATGTATTTTCTCAATGCTTCTCAATGTTTTTGTCTTAATATCTAAAAGCTATGTTAATATTGCAACATCAGTCACCTCTTATATGTCTATGTTTCCGTAATGTGTTCTACACAGAGTCAATAATAATACCTTTCATGATCAGTGTGGTGGATCTTGTCACACTCCCAAGTTTATTCGTGGCAACACAGATGTAAATCCCAGTGTTGGTAGACGTGGCTCCTGTGATGCTAACATTCCTCTGGCGCCCCCCAGGGGTCTCCCTCACATTCTCTGCAGAGGTGTAGTGCCACTGGAGCTCAGGGGGAGGGTTGCCCTCAGCACTGCAGACCAGAAACACATTACCGTCCATGGTCACTTCCACAGTGTCATTTCCCTGCTGGAACTCAGGGGCATCTGTGGGGGAAAGGGGGAGATTTGAGACCAGATCAAGAACGGCAGTTGCTTGAAACAAGTCGGACTCATTCTGTCCACAAAAACAGCATACGTTGGCTATTTTTGTAATTTTCAAATGTTAAACTTACATAAAACATCAACATATAGTGTGTGATTGACTGTTCCGTGTTTGTTGGTTGCTCTAACTGAGTATTCCCCACTATCGTGCCTTGACAAACGCATTGGAAAAGACACCTCTTTTCCATCTTTAAGCCAGGTGATGAGAGGCTCAGGTTTTCCCTCAGCTTTACACTGACTTTGGTGCTCAGCATTCTCATTAACCTCATCGAGGTTATGGCAGGTAAGTATGGGGCCATCTGTGAAGATTGCATTAAAAGTTATCAGTGCTTTGATCTAGTGCATTTAGGAATCATGGAAAATGTCAATGTGTTTGGATATCTGATAATGAAACGTATGGTATAAAATTCAGCGAATCTGATACACTCACATTCCACTGTGATGTCAACAGAGGTATTGCTACTTCCTATGGTATTTTTGACTTCAAATGTAAACATTCCCGAGTGCGTCCTGTTAAGCAGCTCAGAGGCATTGATCAGTCTCCCCTGATGGTGCCACTGAACAGTGATTGCAGGGTTCCCATCAGCTCGGCAGGGCACGCTGCTCAGAGTGAAATAGTGCTCCACGCCAGTGTAATGGGTTGGACAATCTTGGATCAATGGCTTATCTACAAACAGAACAAGGACAGAAACTCAAGATGAGTTAATCACACCCTCTAAATGGAGACTACCGAGCCTGTCTTTGGTGAGTAACAATCTTATGATAATGAATGGATAACTGGAAAACTCACAGTGCACAACGGTGACGTAAGGCTCTGAGATCACAGAAGGTGGAGGCTGCGGCCCCTCTGGTCCTAGATACAGCAGGGCCTCGCATCTGAATTTTACTCCATTGTCCTTGCTACTGGCAGTGATATTCAAAGAAGACATCACATTTACTGGGGTCTGTCTGGTGTCGTTAAACGATTGTGTCTTCATGGTTTTATTCCCTCGGTACCACTTCACAGTGAGGTTCTGCACAGGAGCCACGTTGATGATGTCACACCGTAGCTGGTTCTCTGTGCCCTCCAGCATCAGACGATCTAACTGAGACACCGACACAGCGTCCGGAGGCTCTGTAAACGAAAGGGAATGGAAAATAAACATTAAATTATGATCACCATTGTAACTATATGATTAAGAAATGTATATATATTATATACTTCATTTCCACATTTATATGAAGTGACACTGTAGAATTTTACTTACTGTAAAGAGTGATGGACAGACTCTTTGTGCACTGCTGATTATCATGGAAAGTAATGAAGCATTGAGCTTTGGTCTCCCAGTCTTCCAGTTTTTCTACTGTCCAAGTGACAAAAGCGACATTGTCTTCCAACTCTTTGCCTCCAACTGTAGCCTCCCAGCCCATTCCGCTTTCATTTGTGGACGACGTGCTGCAGTTGACTGAAGCTGGGTCTCCATGTCTCACCACGACTCTGTCAGGCGTGAACTCAAGCAGGCAAGTTTCTATCCAAAAGCAAAGCGTGAACACATTCGATCAAATTAACAGTTTGATTTTGATGCACAATCCTTTTGTAAGAAGAAAGTTGATCACTATGGATCTTAGACCTTAGCCTAAACAAAAGCATTTCATCTAAATAGAAAGGATTTACCTCCTGGCTCAGAAGCCACTGGAGTGGGCAGGTCTTTTGAGGCTGTTGCTGTAGAGGTCGTTATCACATCAATGTCGAACTGCTTACTTGTGATCCCCAGTTTATTGGAGGCTATGCAGTAGTAGGTTCTGCTGTTAGTCACTCCTGTAATATTCAGAATACTCTGGTTCTCTGTATTCTTCAACTTATTATGTCCTGCAGCATCAGAGGCCCACTGGAGCTGGGGGGCAGGGTTCCCGTGAGCTTCACAGTCCAGAGAGACATCATTGCCCTCAGCCAGGCTGACAGTGCTAACTGCCTCCTGGAACTCAGGAGCATCTGACGAGGCAAATACAGGCTTTTTGATCATTTAACTAGTATATAATAAAGAACCACAGGGCATTTGACTTGAAATAATAATCTGACAATTTAAAATTTGGTAAGTAACAATCTTATGATAATGAATGGATAACTGGAAAACTCACAGTGCACAACAGTGACGTAAGGCTCTGAGATCACAGAAGGTGGAGGCTGCGGCCCCTCTGGTCCTAGATACAGCAGGGCCTCGCATCTGAATTTTGCTCCATTGTCCTTGCTACTGGCAGTGATATTCAAAGAAGACATCACATTTACTGGGGTCTGTCTGGTGTCGTTAAACGATTGTGTCTTCATGGTTTTATTCCCTCGGTACCACTTCACAGTGAGGTTCTGCACAGGAGCCACGTTGATGATGTCACACCGTAGCTGGTTCTCTGTGCCCTCCAGCATCAGACGATCTAACTGAGACACCGACACAGCGTCCGGAGGCTCTGTAAACGAAAGGGAATGGAAAATAAACATTAAATTATGATCACCATTGTAACTATATGATTAAGAAATGTATATATATTATATACTTCATTTCCACATTTATATGAAGTGACACTGTAGAATTTTACTTACTGTAAAGAGTGATGGACAGACTCTTTGTGCACTGCTGATTATCATGGAAAGTAATGAAGCATTGAGCTTTGGTCTCCCAGTCTTCCAGTTTTTCTACTGTCCAAGTGACAAAAGTGACATTGTCTTCCAACTCTTTGCCTCCAACTGTAGCCTCCCAGCCCATTCCGCTTTCATTTGTGGACGACGTGCTGCAGTTGACTGAAGCTGGGTCTCCATGTCTCACCACGACTCTGTCAGGCGTGAACTCAAGCAGGCAAGTTTCTATCCAAAAGCAAAGCGTGAACACATTCGATCAAATTAACAGTTTGATTTTGATGCACAATCCTTTTGTAAGAAGAAAGTTGATCACTATGGATCTTAGTGCCGTCAATTCCAGACCTTAGCCTAAACAAAAGCATTTCATCTAAATAGAAAGGATTTACCTCTTGGCTCAGAAGCCACTGGAGTGGGCAGGTCTTTTGAGGCTGCTGCTCTAGAGGTCGTTATCACATCAACGTCGAACTGCTTACTTGTGATCCCCAGTTTATTGGAGGCTATGCAGTAGTAGGTTCTGCTGTTAGTCACTCCTGTAATAGTCAGAATACTCTGGTTCTCTGTATTCTTCAACTTATTATGTCCTGCAGCATCAGAGGCCCAGTAGAGCTGGGGGGCAGGGTTCCCGTGAGCTTCACAGTCCAGAGAGACATCATTGCCCTCAGCCAGGCTGACAGTGCTAACTGCCTCCTGGAACTCAGGAGCATCTGACGAGGCAAATACAGGCTTTTTGATCATTTAACTAGTATATAATAAAGAACCACAGGGCATTTGACTTGAAATAATAATCTGACAATTTAAAATTTAAGTAGGTAAAATTATGTTACTCACATTCCACTGTGACAGCAATAGTAGCATTAACTTCGCCAACGCTGTTTTTGGCTATGAAGTCATACTCTCCTGAATCCATCCTGGTCAAGGGCATCGAGGTATTCATTAGTTTCCCTTGATGGTACCATTCAACATGAGCAGGGGGGTTCCCATCAGCTTGGCAGAGCGCCATGCTCAGACTGAAATTATGTTCTATACCAATGAAATTGGTTAGGCACTCAGCCACTGGTTTATCTGGAAACACGGCAAGGGAAAATTAGTCACAGTCTCGCAATCTGCATTACAAGAATCTTGGATACACAAACATTGAAACAGATTAACCAAATATTGTAAATAATTCCCCACTATGAAGAAAAACAAAACCCATTACCATTACATTTATTACATTTTAGATTGTAAATGCATCTCCCAAAATACTTGACCTTTACACAGAAATGTTTGTTCTATTGTTCTAATGTTCTATTGCTCATCTACTCACAGTGCACAGTGGTGATGTGTGTTTCAGATGAAAAAACAGGAAGTTGTGGTCCCAAGTCTAGTTGAGCCTCACATCTAAACTTGGCTCCATTTTCTTTTTTGCTCAGGATAATCGGCAGAATAAAAGACTTGTTTACTGGTGTTTTAGTCATGCTGTTGAAGTGGTCTGTCTTGATGGTTTCATTCCCTTGGAACCACCTCACAGTGAGATTTTGTACAGGAGCAACATTGATAATGTCACACTGTAGGTGGTACTGTGCCCCCTCCACCACAGGATTAACATAGAGAGGAGACATGACGATGCTCTCTGGATTCTCTGTCGAAACAAGAATTGTGGTTATGGAGTTATTTAGTGTGTTCACTCTTATTTTCCATTCATACCAGTCATGCAAAATCACACTTACTGTATACAGTGAGCAGGAGGTCTCTGCTGCATTTAACAGAAGCATTCAGCATGATGTTACACTGGACCTGTGCATTCCAGTCTAACATCTTGGCCCTTTTCCAGATGACAAACTCTTCGTTGTCAGCATCATAATCATCATCATCTCCCCAGTACAGCTTAGCATGATTAGAAACTGTACTGCAGTTGACCTGTGCTGGCTGTCCATATTCCACCACAAGCTCGGGAGGTTCCAGGGTGAGAGGGTTGAGCTCAGAGGGGCAGACCTCAGCATCTGTTGATACACACAAACAGTGATGGTTTCATTGGTCTTTAACAATGGACTCTGCTGCACCCTGGTGGCTCAGTTTGCTTATCACATACATGTATATTACACACTCACAACAGCATAGGATTGAATTCCCGCTCATGCTAGGCTGATGCAATATGCAATAAACACCCTGTAGCTGTCACAGCAACTCTTAGGGTGGTTTCAGTGCCTCTGAAAAAGTTCCCAAAAGCAACAGCATGTGCTAATCTAAGATCAGTGGTCTGGTTATTATACAGTTCACTATGGTCCATGGCAAACACAGATCAGTACTCTTGACACATTATGAATATGGGTGTTGAGAAATACACTGCACCAGGTCTTTTTAGATGTAGAGGTGGGAACAATTCAAACATTAAAAAAAGTTATTCTGTAAATTATATTTCTACTGTGTAGCATCTTGAAAAACGGTGTAATTTCACATATATATAATTTCCACAGGAGTCTATTAAGAAAAAGCGAAATATATAGCATGTTTCACTTCCTCTTGAAAAGTGTTTCCGAATGCATAAGAGAAGACAAAAAGAAAAAGAAAAAAAACCACCTCCACCACACCCACTGCATTCTGCCCAGGTCAACTGTCAGAGGACGTTTTTTTTTTACACAAGGTATCACAGGGTTTTGTTAAAATAAAAAAAACAATTGTCAGTAGTTGATTTGGTTTATTTGATAATTATTTTGTTGTAGTTATAAACTGCTAGGGCTACATATGTGACAGTATTCATCTCTCTTGTCTTTCTCTAAGTCTGGATATCACTAAAAAAAACATATTTGGGGAAGAAAACGCAAGATTTCAATATTACAATATTGAAATAAAGAAAGCTGTATACTGCTTTTTGATTGTGTGTTTTTTCATAGTTTGTATTTGTATTTGTGCACCTGAAACAGAGTAAGTAATTACCTTGGTCTCTTAAGAGATACCAATATGAAACACATCCATAGCACAACAGAACACCAAGACCCATTAGACCCAAATACAATGACTGAATGACTGTAGACCAGCATTATCACTCACCACCCTGTAAAGGCATCAGCATGAGAAGGCCCAACATCCTGAGGGGAAGCATGCTGGATCTCAGATACAGCATGCAGCAGGAGGTGGGCGGATGGGAGAGATGAGGATATGTTTCAGGATATTTCAGAAGATGTCTGCTTCTGGCGCTGGATGGGATGGATCCTGGCTCAGTGTTAGTGCTGATGTGAGCTGCTGCCTGTTAGGTGAAGGCAGTTATCTGGCATGTGAAAAATAGAGTGCATGAGAGGAACTTCAACACCCTGGTAGACAGGAAACCGTCTGTGAGCGGATATATGACATCGAAACCACAGTTAGCTGTTCAGGGTGTGCATAAATGATGGATTCCTCCCACACTTTGCGTAATCTGCATCGCTTTAAAAAGTGTTACAAGGATTATTTGACATTTTTTATTGAAAAGTACATTGCAGTTTGGAAAACATTTCAGGAAATGCCGACTAAAAATGCAGAATGTTCAGCTTGCTAAAAATGAATAATATCATCAAGACATAACTTATCATCCAACGATCCAATCCTCCCCAGGATTTTTTTTGGGTGAGTCATCATAAGAAATCCAAATAATCTCTACACTTTCTATTGGCTGGCCTCTAATCACCAGAGGGTACAACTTTTACTAAATGCTGAAACATATAACATACAACATAACAAGCATCTAAGAGCATAACCAATGCTAAGGTAAAAGTGCATTTTTATTCTTCTCGAGGCAGCAGAACGAAGAGGTCGGTCGGGAGTGTAGGGCTTGACCATGGCCTGGAGGTAGGAAGGAGCTGTCCCTTTCACTGCCCTATAGGCTAGCACCAGGGTCTTAAACTGGATGTGAGATTATTTTGGATTATTTGATTCTCTTCTCCCTCTTCTCTCCCCTCCTTGTTTTCCTGAGGTTTATTTAAAATGTTGTGGTCTGTGGGGTTGATAACAGAAAGAGTATTTCTCATTCCTTTTTTTTATTTTGTTGAGCTGCACACACATTTTATTCACCGATGCAGATTAAGCTTTGAATAGCTTTGACTAGAGTACATAGTGGTCTCCGTCTACAGAGATTTGCTCCTGTCTGATTTACTGAGATGCCCCCCTGGCATATGGGGTCCAGTGTCAGCGCATGGCTGATCTTTGGGTTTGTGTTGTTTTCTGTTTTGTATTGTGTATGTTTGTCTAACTATGATTATTGTGTCTTTTCTTTTATCTTTGGATCTACGTATCTTCCAGTTTATGTTTTATCAAGCATGCCAATGAGCTCTGTCAAATTGGATAATGTTAAAGGATTAAAAATCACACATCTGAATATTTAGTAGCCTTGTGCCTCAAATTGACTTACTTAGAGCATGGGTTGCCTTGCACAAGCCAAACATCATCACACTTCCTGAAACATGTCTTAGCAGTAAAATTTCAGACAATGAATTTAAACTTACAAATGTTGTGCTTTACAGAGCTGATAGATACTCCAGGGGCGGTGGTGTGGTTACATATGTTTCCCCTAATGTGGTTAATTACCCCTAGAGTTGATCCAATCCACTTTGAATGTCTTGTATTTGAATGTTAAGTATTTGTTTTATATTTATGAAAATAAATATATAACCATTGGAATATAGACCCCGTCTCTCCCGCAGAGTCCTCCAACTGTTTAAATTCTACCATTGATGCCATTGACAGTAGGAATGAAATGATCATATTAGGGGACCACCCCCACCCCTATGTCAGTGTATGCTTGATAGGATACCCTGACAGAATTTTAAAAGCTGGCATGCTGTCAGACTGCTTCAGTGACCATTCAGTCATTTACTGTGTGTGGAAAATTAAAATACAATTACAATTAAAAATTAGACAACGCAAGAAATAGAATCTAGGTGTATTTATGAATGACATTATCTCTATTAACTAGGAAAGGGGATTTTCTGTACACTGAATTCACTGAAGTGGTCGACAAGCATGCTCCCTGGAACATTTCCAAAGTCAAGGGAAGACCTCTACTGTGGATCAGCTCTGAACTGTCTCTCTAGGCAGAGGGATAAAGCATGAGCTAAATTTCACCAGGCAATGGAACATACTGATTGGGAAACACATAGACAGCTAAGAAATATCAGCAAGACTATGACCACATATTCTAAATCTAATTATTATAAAGAATATCTCTCTCATGATTTTTAAAACCATAAACTGTTCTGGAACAAAATCATAAGCATAATTAATACAGCAAACAAATGCTCTGTTAATCAAATAAGAGTTGCTAATACAATATTGCATAACCCTTTATCCATTGCCCAAGCCTTCACTCAGCATTTTTCTTCTGTCTGCTCTGCTGTAATACCTGACTCCTCCAATATTGGCAGCTTCCACATATTGTTGTAGTTGTAGTTCCTTTTCCTACAGGAACATATCACCTGTTGAAGTTCAGAGTGCTATTAATGATCTTAGTGTGAGCAGCTTGATGAAGTAGAAACCAAGTTTATTAAGTTAACTTCCCATATTCTTATGTATCCACTTGCTGATTTGTTTAACCTGCCCTACCTATGAGATACCAGCCATATGGAAATAGCCACACACATCACTCCACTCTATAAAGGGGGGGGGCATCCTCAATCCTAATAATTACAGACCAATTTCAATAATCTGATCCATCCGATCTAAGTATTTTAATTTATAATCGATTATCATACTATCTTAACAACTATAACATTTTATCTCTGTTTCAATCTGGATTTAGACCCAATCACTCTACATTCACATCTTCAAATGTGTCCTTAACTTAACTGTTAACTGTTCTAATTAACTCAAGACCTCAACTTCTGTTCAGATCTTTTTCTCTGTCCCTACAGCTCCAAAGAAATTGGTAAAAGAGCTTTTACGTTTAAGGCTCCCTTTGACCGGAACAATTTACCTGCACACTTCCGATCCCTGATGTCATTTGGCCTATTTAAGAATGCATTATCCTCTCACCTTAAAGAAACTTACACATACCTTAAGTAATTCATTCATTAATACTATCCCTGATTATTACCCCATTAATGATTCATTTTCAGTTAGCTAATAAAGTGTCCCTGGCCACTTAGTGGCCACCTTGTGGTTGTAAATTATTTGTTGTTTTTTGTGTTTTATTGTTGTTATGTCTTTGTTCTCTTGTTTATTGTTGTTTGTTTTTATGTTGGTGTTGTTAGTTTACTGCTGTTGTTGTCTGAACTATATTTAATGTTGCAGGACCTGCTCGAAAACAAGATGGTACATCTCAAGGTGTATATCTTAATAACAAAGAATTTCCAACAATTACGTCAGTTTATTAGCACTTGTGTTATGTTGGCTTGATCATCATGGAAACTCGCTTAAGAGAGTACGACCCTCCATGGAACTCTGCCCAGTAGACTCCATCCTGGTAGCGGCTGCGGTAGTGTCCACCTCGGTACCACACACCGTTCAAATTGGAGTGGGCACACATGTGGTACCACCAGCCTCCCTTCTGGTAATGAGCACAGTTACCTGAAAAACGAGAAACAGGCTTAATAAAACCGGCAACAATGACAACAGACAGCTAACATAGAAGACCAGACGGATAGCTGACCTGAGTAGCTGTCCTTGTCACGGTCCAAAGTAGTGAAGGCCTTGTTGTTGTGCCACGAGAGGGAGTCTCCAGCATTGCCATGGTATTCCCCTAACCGTAGACGGTACCAGTCACTCTCTGGTTCCAGGTGGAAGCTGTCATACTCAGCAAACACCTGCCGGCCCTGCCAGTCCTCCAGAGCCACCCGCAACTTATAATGGGCCTGTTTAGTCAGCCAGTAGAGGTGCTCCAGGCCAAGCCAGTACTCTCCATCTAGGTTCCCAAAGCCTTGCTGCAATGACGCAACACAACTGTTAAATCATGTTTATGTGCTGCTCTGTCTGTGGGCTTTTAATAAAACCAATAATGAGAATGAACATAATGATGAACGACAAAGACAGGATGTCACATATTCCTGTGTGTTTTGTACGCTGTGTGGAGTCACCTTGTACTGCTCCCAGGTCCTGAAGAAGTTGACTGATCCATCCTGTCTGCTCTGGATGACCGTCCAGCCTCCCTGAGCCTGGCTCTGCTCACACCAGGCCTGCAGGAGTCGGTTGGCACTCTGTGGACGGAGCAGGTAGATCCCACTGGTGGTCTCACCCGAATCTAGCACATGCTGGCAGTCCCGCCAGGGCCCTGAGTTACAAACACACATTGTGGTCTTCAAAGGAGTCGTGGGAGAACAGTATATGCAAACAAGTGAGGGATCTGGAATTCTGTTTATTTTAACGTCGATAAGATCACAGATACACAGCGGCTCTAGCTTATCTGTTTAGAGCTGGAGAATTCTTTCCCAACACATGTTCAGTGTCTCATGTCACACTGATAAGATGTTCAGAGAAAGTTGCACAGAGCTGCACAGAGAAAATGTATACATGGAGAAATGCCTCCCGCACACAACGCTTATCATCACAGACATTAGCATTCAAACTCGACTTCAAGCCCAGCTTCAGTCATACTCACACAGAGCAGCTGTAGCAATGTGTGGTCTTTCATCAGTGAGTCACCCATAGCTGCAACTTTGGTTCTGCTGACTAGGTGGAAAGATTCTGTCTATTGAAATCCTCTACTTTGTAATTTCACACATTCCAGTTGTGCAAGTTTAGCAGGATCTAGGAGGTATAGCCCAGTCATTTAAGGCCCCAGCAAATGCTGTAGTTTGTGTGTGTGTGTGTGTGTGTGTGTGTGTGTGTGTGTCTGTGTGTGTGCTTCATTATGAGAACTCATTTTTTTTTTACATTGTTTAGGCATTCCCAGAGAGATATCGTTCCTACCAGTAGGTCACTGACTCCTTCTGCTTCTGCTGCGTATCTAGGCAGTTAAATAACAGACAGCGACAACACTGACACACTCATACACTTGTTCCAGTTTCTAAAATCACTCAGGTTTTAGTCTAATCAAGTGATTTAATTCCTTGTGATTGGTTAAAATCATATCTAGCGGACCTAAAACATTTGATGGGTTGTGGGTTGCATGCTTTACATGGACGGACTTGTATCCCTCCAGATCCAGTATAAGACATGTTTTACAGTAATGTACCTGGGTTCTTTGTGACAGGGAAGCTAATAAAAGGAGGGTCCATAGGAGTGTTGGCTGTGGTGGTGGGGAGGGCACTGACTCCCATTGTTTTATCCTGCTGTGGTTGAGAAGCACTCTGGTCCCTTTGAACATCATTGGCCATTTCCTTGGCCTCAGAGCTGTAATTAGGTTGCACATTAGACTGGGTTCTTGGTGGCTCAGTGGTTACCTGTCCAGATCAACACAGAAATACACATCCTTCTCAGTTCCTGTATGAAAAGCCAGTATACATTTGGAACACGCATGCCATTGTTTATTCCCTACCAGTAATGAGTGGGTGGTGTCCCTGCACTGGCATTGCTTCTCCAGACGGGCAATAAACTGGTTCTGGGAGCTCATCGTGGAGGTGAGGGCTCCATACTTCTTCTCCAGCTCCCTGTAATTACTGGACACCTGCAGTGCCTGAGATGTTCCACCACCAGCAACAAACATAAGGGTTATCATGAGGATTATGGTAAGGTGCTGTAGGTTGTCTGAGGTAGCTTACTACTAGAGCAATGACCCATTCGGTTCTCTGCTCACCTGTGTAGTAGCATTTAGTAGAAGGTTCTCAACCCTCCGCTGCTCCAACACCTGGTCTTTTTTGTGGATAACTTCATGCAGCAGCTGGGCATAGAGCTGGGCAATGCGGGCGTTCATGCTGTTACTCTCTTTGCGAAGGGCTCTTACTTCCATGGCAAGAACCCCCTCCTGCTCCAATTGCCCGTGGAGCTTCTCCAGCTGTTCCTGCTGCCGTCTAAGCTCTGCCCGCAACGCTGCCACCTCAGAGTGGTTGGCAGCAGCTGACTCCGTACTCACGCACAATGCCCCCTTCAGTTTTTGCTGTGGAACAATGAAGGTGTACGAGCAACGACCTGCTTTTGTCTCTGAAGAATGCGGTTGACGTTTCTGAGTGTTCTCCCCATGGGCCCCCTCCTTCCGTCCCCCAGCTTCTGGTATGCCCAGACAGAGTGTTAGGAAAAGAGTCAGACCCAATGTCACTGTCTTCTCCATGTATCTGTTAAACTTCTAAAGACACCCCTGGTAATGGGGGAGAGAACAAGATTAGATTTTCCTCAGGAATAACAACATATAACACCTGATAACCTTTGAGTGACACCTAATCATTCACCAGCATGTCACTCCATTACAGTGACCTATAGTTTAACTACAGTATTCAAGAAAAAAGACAAAATAGTCTTCTGGGTCTTGAATGTTCACCAGATGTTCCCTTGTAAGGTGAAAGAGTCTTTCCTCCTGGCTGGAATTTATTAGCAGGTCAACACTGAAGGGACAACAGTCAACAGAAAACAGCCAGAATCAACACAGTTCATCCCATGGTCAACAGAATCCTTTCAGGGTCCGCTCCAGATCCCACCAAAACAACCATGGTCAACACCATAAACACCATTAATATGAAAAAGTCAATATTGACATCACACACAAAAATCTCCTGTATCATTTTCTCATTGAAACACATTATTGGTACCAATATACCTTACATCACATAATACATTTTTCTGAATCAAACAAACAGTATAACTCTATGAAGAAGAGAAAACTGAGTCAAAGTTTACAAGTCAGCCTTGCTGTTTGAAGGGATTAGACCACATGGAAATAGATTTTCTCGCACAGTTCATTAACAATATAATGAGTTAACTAATTCTACCACTAACTTGGCCATGTGCAGCTTTGCCATGAGCCCAATTTGACATTTGCTAACATATGTGCATTTGACATTTGCTAACAGATCTAAGTCTACCTGAGAGTAAATTCTACCTACATAACTTAGTTTATAACTCACCGCAGTGTAGGCTGGTAGCTGACAGGAATTTAGACTTCTGTGTTCTGTTCCTGTGTGGAACTGCCAATCCCTGGACTCAAAGATGTAAAGATGAGCCTAAAGCATTTTGAAATCACATGATCCGTGCTCATTAAGGGTCACAAAAATGAGCCTTGTCTTCCAAATTAAAGGTCCTCTGTGGTGTTGCACACAGCTGTATTGACCAGGCTCCTGAAAGTCTCAAGTGCAGATGAAGGCAAAGCCTTGAGGCACAGAGAAAGACACAGAAAGACACAAAATGACGCTGACACACAAGTTTTGTCAGTAGCTAGACCACCCCTAACTTGATCTCTGCCACAGGATCTCTACAGAAGGAGACACATAATTACAAACTAACCTAATGACACCACCTCCCAAAGCCTAGTCCCTAGTTAGACCCTCAGTGTAGGAACCCTGCGCTGTCTCCTCCCTCTACCATTAACCTGCTATCCTACCATAGGCTCCCTCCCACATAGTAAAGGGTCAAGTCAGTTCATGAAGTTGAGACTTATGACAATAGAATAGAATAGAATAAAATATAGTTGAATTGAACCGAATTGAATTGAATTCAAGTGAAGTCAGTTCCTGCTAATGATGGACTGGAGTAGGATTTTAAAGTCCTTCACAGCCAAAGTGTATAATCTATCAAGACCATACCGAGGAAATAGTTTGATTCCTCCTGGTTGCCTGCTCTAGTCGTGACTCACATGTAATTGCTAATATACAGTATGTCCACCCTTCGGCGGGAGAAAATATAATTTAAAAAATTAGTTCTAAAAACTGAACCAAATAATATATATCAAGGCAAATGCGCACATTAACAACTTTCATATTATATTGGTGAATGTCCGGAGCCCCGAGAAACTGTTATGGCATAGGAACTATTTATAAAGACTTGTGAGAAATACGGACATATGACGATGTGACACACTGGTAAGTTCACCATGTGGAGAGAGAACCTCCTTCGAGTCAGCGTGACGTATTCTGTGTAGTGGAGGCATGTGAAAGTTATGTGGATAGATGTTCTGGAAATAATGATTGCTATTGTATATAGCAGTAGCAATACAGTATAGTAATAGTTAATTGTGCATTGTTTAACTAATTTATCAGGTTTACATCTCGCCGAATAATGGGAAAATCAAAGGTAAGCAACCTAGTGTGAATATGCTAGCCAGTTAGCCTTAGCTGAAGTGAGCAAACATGATATAAATTAATGGGAATAAATGAACAGTAGCCATTACCGATGTATTTATCTTTAACCTATATTCAATAATGTGAGTTGCGAGTAGCGTTTAACGTTAAGCTGGTCAACGTTTAGCTAAAGTATCCGTTTTAAGTATCGTTAGTTAGCGCTCTTTCGTTAACTTATTTGCCGTTATTTCAACCAAACAGTCAAGCAAATAGGTAGCAATCTGTTGAATGATATGTTATGTTCGCATGGTGATTTACTTGTGTATATTGTTATTTCAGACCAAGAACCAGAAGAAATCTCGAGCAAGTGCCAACCATGTGGCCGAAGAGGCCTATGGGACAGTCCCTCACTCCTTCGTGTTTCATCGTGGTCAGATTGGCAAGAATGTCGGTCAGCTCGTGCTGGACGTGCGGCGAGTTATGGAGCCGTTCACTGCGGAGTCGTTGAAGGTCCGTCCGTTTTCCAGTAGCACGGTTTTTGTGCATGTAATGTGCCTAGACCAAGGCACCCCTTAATAGTCAATTTATTTTCACGGCACCCCCCCACCCACTTTAAGCTAAAAATGACACCATGAATATGTTATAAGAATGTATTTTAATGAACTGGCATCAATATGAAGTGAAATAAAATAACTTCTTAAAATTAAACATTATTCTCAACCGCTCAGCTAATGATGAGAAAAAATAGATGTCAACCATTTTGATTGACTTGTTTGAACTAAGGCTATATTTGTTGGTGTGTGATTTATGCAGATTTACAGATCAATGTTTAACTTAAAATAATAATAAATAATTATGTTAATTGGTCAAAAATTTATTTTTGAAAAAAGTGCATTTATTTTGCTTTGTTCAAAACGTAAAATAAGCCTACTTTTTAGGTTAATAAGAAAAACAAAGAACGAAAATAACTCCGCGTATGGAGCTAACAGGCATTTTAGTGGGACGTGTGAGCCTGCTGTTGAGAGCACAGTCTCTTGATGCAGGGAGAGATTGAAGAGAGCGCAACGCGTAGATCTGATTCCACTGACAGGCGATGCCTTCTCTTGCTTTTCACGTATGTCAGGGATGAGAAAGCCAGCTCACACAAGTATGATGTTGGGAACGGCAATAGCACACTGATCGCGCAGTTTGCCAGAGATGGATATTCGTGTCCCACAAGCAGCCAAAACTTGTCCGACGACATTTCTCCAAACTTCAATTTCAAAGTGCGATCCATTTTCAGTTCTGCTAGTTCTTCCTGGGCTTTGATTGTCAACTTCTTTGCTGATTCTGATGATCGGGAGTTGAAAGGATCGCGGATCCAGTCATAGTCTTCATTCTTCAAAGCGGGGAAATAACACTCAAACCTTTCATCGAGCGTTTTCAGATGCGCCGCTATCCCTTTGAATGCGCATTTTAATATGAACGATTTCGATGTTTATTGCTTATTTCTTCTGTTTTTACAATGACATGTTTCAAATGTAATATAAAATGTAGTTCAAATGTAGCCTATTTTTATGTGATGAAACGTTATTAAATAGACACAATAAAATATGGAAATTAATAGACCTTGCGGCACCCCTGGCCAGTCATTACGGCACCCACTTTGGGAACCACTGGCCTAGACAGCAAAAATCCTGAGTGTGCTAACTTATGCATTTTTCTTGTAACATGCAGCCCAGCATGATCAATACTACAATAGGGCCTACAAACTCCACGAGCTGCTGGACGTGGCCCAAAATTGCATTTTCTTTAAGGAAGTTGATTAAACTGTATTGGAATGAACTATAAGTGTGGGGATATTGCTTGCTGTGGACGTGTTTAGCTTTTAACCAAAATCAAGTTAATTCTTATACCACACCAACCCTGCCTTGTCATACTGTTAGCCATCACTGTGGCTGAATTGTTTAATTTTTGTGGGCACTTGTGAATTTTATATTCATGTTTTTTTGACAGGTCAGCAAAAAGAATGTCCTGAAAGACTTTGTGTCAATTGCGGGACCACTAGGAGTGACACATTTCATAGTCTTCAGCAAGACACCCAGCAGTCTCAACATGGTGAGATCATTAGCAAACAGTTCCCACTTATAAATTATTACCACACGAAAATGGTTCCATGAACAGTCAAACCCCATGGGTTATGTATCTGTGGTGATTTCACTTGCTGTTAAATGTTTCACTTTTGATTTTTTGCAATCATCAATAACATAAGGCAGAAAAAAAAATGTGAATGCCAACAGTGATTATGGGTTATCAGGGTAGCTAATGTTAAATGTTGCCTGTTCATGACTTAGTTGAGGTATGAATACTACAAAATATTCTTTTAAAGTAAACTGCTTTAAGATACAACAATCAAACCAGGTCTTTATATGGTTATTAAACATCTGCTATTCAGGTGGGCACAGCATTATCCACCTGAGGACCCTGCAGTTGCGCTGTGTTAAGCCTGTGCCAGTATCAGATCCAACAACACTATTTTGTCCTTTCAGAGGCTGGCACGACTTCCCAAAGGTCCCATGCTTCACTTCAGAGTGACCAAGGTACATATATATGCATGCAAACATGAATTGTATATATGGATGGGCTCAGATGATGACACTTTAGAATTTGACTGTTGAGTGATGTTTTTTCAAAGTAAACGCACTGATGTGCCCAAACCATCAAAGCTATTTTGATGTTTCTTTTTCTTTTTAATGTTTCCTCTCTTATAAAGACTCTTATTTTTTTCCAGTACTCCCTTGTCAAAGATGTGGTTTCATCTCTGAAGAGGCACAGGATGCATGAGCAGCAGTTCACGCATCATCCATTACTTGTCCTTAATAACTTTGGCTCTGAGGGCATGCAGGTCAAACTCATGGCCACCATGTTTCAAAACTTGTTTCCTTCCATCAATGTGCACAAGGTATGTTTTATCAATAAACAAGAGCGTTATAGTCACTTTGATAGAATCAGTTGCAGATAGTCGGCATGATGAAAGTATAGTCTTCTGAGATTACCTCTGAAGATCTGTCAAAAGTAAACGCTTTCTGACCGCAATCTTTTCAGCATTGAATTCTCAACGTAGATTTGGTTATGTTCAAGTTCCACTAAGAAAGGTGTACTTTGTTTTCCTAGGTAAGCCTGAATAATATCAAGAGGTGTGTTCTGCTGAATTACAACCCGGTGTCCCAGGAGATTGAGTTTCGGCATTAGTAAGTATAAATATTGTCGTAAAAACATAAAAATAGATATTGCTTTCTAAGGCATGCTCCATTTATTGTCCTTTTGATAAAATGGCTTGCCAGCTAGCTAGTAGAGTATAACAGCTGTAGGTTGTTGATGAGCAGAGATAACAAAAGTACATAGATATAATTTGCAATGAAACTATATTGGAAGGGTGGTTGTGCTCACATGATGACAGATTATGACTTGACTGTTCAGTGATGCATGTTCAAAGTAAACGCACTGAAGAGCCTCCACACAAACGTCCAGACCTCCCATTATCTATTGATTGTGTGGCGTCACACTCACCTCCACTACCATGTTCCCAACCTGCAGCAGCCTGAAGGTGGTCCCTGTCGGCATGAGCCGCGGAGTCAAAAAGCTGATGCAGGAGAAGTTCCCCAACATGAGCAAGTTGGAGGACATCAGTGAGCTGCTGATGAAGTAAGATTCTTGTGAAGGTACACTTGTCATTCAGTGCTGAGGCAATAAGCGCTTGTTGTTACAGCGAGTCTAGTCGTCACAGCAAATGATCTGGGTTAGTATTTGAAGAACTCCGACATGATCTAAAGTGTCCTGTTTTATGCTCTGCTCTATTGACTTTTAGAGGAGCTAACCTTTCAGAGAGTGAAGCAGAGCAAGATGGAGAGCACAACATAACTGAACTGCCGCAGGTCTACTCTGGCCGTGGCAACATGGCATCACAACAGAGTGCTGTACGCTTGACTGAGGTAATTATGCTTAAAATGTATAACGTGGAGCCACATCATTGATGTTTGATTAACAGCTGAATTGTACTTGGTGTGCCGTCCTCAGATTGGTCCTCGCATGACTCTGCAGCTGATGAAGATAGAAGAAGGCATGGGAGAGGGCAATATCCTCTATCACGCTGTCAGTGAGTGCACCTGTCTTTATCTTTTCTGTTTGCTTGCTCTTCAGATGTACATGATGAAAGCATAAGTATGAATTATTATGATTTTTCTCAAAAAGTAAACGCTTACTGATACGTCCAGAGACTACTCAGATTCACGTGGACTTGATAGAAACTCTCCTTAAATGGGATTTGCTTTATACTTTGTCTGCAGTCACCAAGACAGAGGAGGAACTTCAGGAGATCCTTAAGAGAAAAGAGGCCCAGCTGAAAGAGAAAGAGGAGCGCCGGAAAAAACAAGAGCAGGATGTTGCCCAGAAGAAACAGAAACGTGACGAGCACAAGTAAATTTGACCTATGGATAATTTAACTCTCTTGCCATAACTATTTTTCTCTTGGTTAAAATGTAATGCTATCCTTTTTTTTTCCTGTCAGGATAAAGAGCCTTAAAGGCATCAAGAGGAAGCGCGAGGAGGCTGAAGAGGACAGTGAAGTAGAGGATCCAGGGATGCAGGATGATCAGGTAGCCGCTATTGAATCTGATGATGAGGTGGAATACTACAGACAGGCTGTTGGGGAGGAGCCAGATGAAGGTGACTATAACTTATGTACAAGCTGTAAGATCAGGTTTTGAGTTTTGGATCTATTAACAAATAACTTTTTGTTTTTGTTCAGACATGTTCCCTGCTGCCAAGAAGAGGTGGGGCCCCGGAAGGTCCCAAGGACCCTTCAAGAAGAGGAAGCTGTCCCCTGGTAAATCGTCAAGTAAAGACAGAAGTGCTAAATCGCCAAAGGGACATGGACCAGGAGGACCGCACAAGGACAAAACTGGGGGGGATCGACAAAGAAAAGGAGGGAAATTTGGGGATGGGAAGAAACCATTTGGAGGGAAATTTGGGGATGGGAAGAAACCATTTGGAAAGAAAGTTGGGCCAGGAGGCAAGACATTTGGAGCCAAGAACTCGGGTGATGGGGAAAGGAGGTTTGGTGGGAAGAAAAAATTTGAGGGGAAGAATAAACTTGGTGGAAAGAAAAACATGGACAGGGGATTTAAACCTAAGGGTCAGAAAGGAAAGCCTGGCTTCAAGAAGAAGGGTCCAGGTGCTGGGGCAAAGCAAAGCTTCAAACAGAGGAAGGGCAAAAGCTGAATCCTCACCCCTTCTTTCTGGACCAAGACGTTGACTGCCCTGCCATGATGGAGCACCTGGTGGCAGCATAGCCTCACCATCAAGGCCTCAGGGTTAGACTTCAGTACTGAGTGGTTGTCATTTGTGGAAGAACATGTTTATTGCTGAAAATCAGCAGAGGGACAAGAGTGCTCCAATTTTTATACTGTATGTATGAATAAAAATGTACTTGACCAATAAATTGCTTGAAGAAAATAAGTTATGCCATTGGTGCAGACATTTTCATGGGATTCCTGACTTCAATGTGACTGCTTGGTGTGAACAAAATGTTGGGGTCAAATCTATCTTTTCCATTATGTCGTTAGGTAACCTTTTGAGGATTTACTCAGATGTAGTTTTTTTGTTTTTTTTTGGTAAGAATTTAAAAGTGCATTCTGATAAGATGGGAGTTGCATTGTCGAGAACTGTGATGCACTTTGTAGTAACTTGACTTTCTAATCTATGAATAGTTAAAGGTGTTTAGCAATCTGTTTAAAAGTCTGAGTTCAGCTTTAAATTGCAGAACTGGTGTTGAGAAGTGAAATTGTTCTTATTGCGTTAGGTTTCCATGTGGCCTCCTCTTCACTCAACAGAGTTCTTGTGATAAGAGCTATTTCCAGTTCCTTTTTAGTTGAGACAGGAAATGTGCACCCATACTCGCCTATTCTAAACCGCAGTGCACAGAAAATCTCCTTTTCAGTGAGTAACTCTTGGTTCTTGTTAATACTGAATTTGTATCTTTTGAATTCCTTTCCATCAATGGATCTCCGTTTAAAAGTTTGCTACATTTATATTGTAACACATTTTTTCTGAAATTCTGTAACATTTAAATTATAAATGTAAAAAAAAAATAGTCTGAACATCTTTAGCAATGTAGTGTGCCTTCATATATTTATACAATAAATCAATCGAAGAATTGAAATGATTTAATATTTTATTTCCATTTACAGATTGTACAAGATATATTTGTGGACGGTATAAGATGTGTGAAAGCTTCAGCTGAAATCAACACACAAGATGGTTGACAACAGGTCCAGCTGTGAGCAATTTCAAATTGCACTGCTGCCTTCGATGTATGGAGTTGAGTTCTGTGTGGCGCTGGTTGGTAACGTGTTCGCCCTGTGGCTGTTACTGTCCAGAGAGCGAAGGAACTGGCACACTGGCGTCGTCCTGTCCTGCAACCTGGCCGTCAGTGACCTGCTGTATGTCCTGACCCTGCCCTTGCTTATCGTCTACTACAAACTGGGCAAACACTGGATATTTGGGGCCGCGATGTGTAAATTAGAGAGGTTTCTTTTCACCTGCAACTTGTACGCAAGCATCTTCTTCATCATGGGCATCAGTGTAAACCGCTGCGTGGCCCTCGCTTACCCTTTCTTCAGCCGCAACCACGTGCAACCCGCGCGCGTCAAGGCCGCCAGCGTCATCACCTGGGTTCTCGTGGGAGTCATTTCCTGTCCTGTGTTGAAATTTGCCTCCATTTGCCCCGCGATGCATACCAACTTGACTCTGTGTGTGTCCCATTGCAACCAGATCCACGGTGATGAACGCGCTCACTTGATGTACCACATATTTCTTTCTGTGTTTGGGTGTTTTGTTCCCTTCCTGGTTACTTTCACTTCGTACTGTGTGGTGATTTGGGTGGTATGGAAGAATGCAAATATAACCACACTGGAGAAACGCAAGGTGGCTCTAATGGTCGTATCAGTCCTTATGTTGTATGCCATTTCCTTTGTGCCTTACCACGTCTTTCAGATCTATAACTTCTACCTGAGAATAAAGTATTCTAAGTTTGTCTGCTGGGTCTACAATGCTTACCAAGTGTCCAAGGGGCTGGCAACTCTGAACATGTGTGTCCATCCACTCCTTTACATGGCCGTGTTTGACAGCATCAGAATAGCTTGCTGTGGAAAGAGCCAAGAGGACAGGAAAAGCAGAGAAATACAGAACTAGGACTGTTTGACTGGTTTTCTATGGTTTTTGAGTGCAGCTTTTATTCTGCTAAATAAATGTACAAAGAAAATTGAACGTGGTCTCATTTGTGGGATGCATACAGATTTGCTGAGGAATTTACCTTATTTCTCTTTTCAATCCCTCTGTTTTTGTGATTATTGTGTTATGTACAATTGACACTGATAAATATCCAGATATGTAATAAAGGACTCCCCATTCCTGCATTGTACGTCATTTTTAGGCAACTATCATAATATAGGAATTATGGAAGTCCCTAGACCTCAGTTTGGGACCGCAGTAAAATTGGTTTCAGGTTGAATATTCGGAAGATTTCCGGTCCTCCAAAGTCAGCAGCGGATAACACTTTCGGCCCCAAAATGAGTGCTCGTGACCGGGAAGCTTACTGGATGTGTCCGCTGATCAGTTTCTACAGTGGTTCTTTAGGGATAGTCAATAAAGTAATTGCATAGATGTACATCAAGTTAAAACTCAATAGCTTTTCAACCATATGACAAAAAAAACCCACAAAACAAATCAAATCATTGTTTTGCAACAGTAGTGCTACATCGTGCACACCTAATGTTTGTCTCAATAAGTGCTTATTTTATTTGTTGAAATGTTGAAAATATTTGATATGAATATTTTAATAGAAAATAATAGATTTATTTTCGTAGCAATGGCCACATCACGGATATTTTCAACATTTTCTGACAAAATCAAAGGGTGTGCATGATGTGGCCATTGTAAGTAAATACAAATAAGGTAGTTTGGTGTCTTTGGGTCATGTGACCTGGAAGCTATTGGAAGGAACCCCATTATTTTGCATTAAAATATTCATATAAAATATTTTGAACATGTTTTGACAGAATCAAAGGGTGTGCATGCTCTGGCCATTAATAGTAAACTTTAATAATTTACTCAGCTCCTCCTCCACTCCCGTTTTGGTCTGCGCTTATGTTATTTCTACACCATGTCACTAAAACACTGGATTATTATGCACTATCCTCATCACATTCACATTATCTTTCCTGTCCCACCAGGGTACTTTTTGTTTTCAGCATAGATTAAAAACAATACAATACACAGAATGATACAAATGTCGTGGTGTAGGACCTTTATTGTGAAGTTTAACGATCCAGCTTTAACCGGAAGTGTTTTTGGTGGCGGCTCGTCTCACGCTGCTTCGTTCTTTGCAATTCTGGAGCTAAGCTAGCCGAGAGGATGCCGTCGATTGAATACGACGAGTGAGTCTTCCTATGATCATTTAATAATTACTGCTCACATTGTAGGTTGTTTAACCATCTAATATTACATGTCAATCTTCCCCCCAGCTCCAAGCCCAGCTGGGCCGACCAAGTCGAGGAGGAAGGAGACGAAGGTAAAACGCTAGCTAGCTAGTTAATGTTAGCAGGTCTCTTATGGTTCGGTGCCTGATGAGAGAGGCCAGCTAGGCGACTTCCACGTGGTTCTGCAGCTTTTCACTCGAGCTACAGACATATTTTCTGTGATCCTTTAGCTCCCTAACTTAAATCTATGAAGCAAGAAGTGTAATTGATTGGCATAGTATATCGTTCATAACTGCCCCTGGCATATGCTGGGGCCTGTCGACAGTGACGTAGGCTGTCATTCACTAGTAACGTCGTTAGCTAACTACTTAGCAAGGCTGCATCACGTTAGCTAGCTATGTTGCTGAGTTTGGTCAGACTTGACAGGAACACAACACTGTCTTCTCCATGAATGATAATAGCGGGAGGCAGAAATATTACCTTTTTAAGCAATGGTAACACTTTCAATCGGGTATAACTTTGTATGATAGCCATCAGTACTTAACCACGAAATGTTTCCTATTTGAAACGTTCCTTTAACTGCTATCTCCGTTACCTTTACCATCTTTCACAAGTCATTCTCTGAGACTACTTGACATTTTACATCAGACCAAAACAAATGTAAGACTTCAGCTAGTAGGCAGGATAAACCATAGTTTCTTTTCCTCTTACACATCTATCAACTTCTTCTTTTGTTAAGTGTCATTTGACTGACTAAATTGAATACTCCTTTGGCAGGTACACTACCATCTCCCAAAGAAACTATCAAAGGAAATATCAAAACCATTACAGAATATAAAATAGAAGATGGAAAGAAGTTCAAGGTAATTTCATTTTATGAAGCTAAATCATGAGTCGATATAAACTATTGTGGCGGCGTTTTGTTCTGTATTTCATTACCATAGCTGCTCAGGGATCCATTGACAGCTATTGATGCAGCTACCTTGTTGGGTTTTATACCAGATATCTAGTGCAACACAAATGAATGAATGGTTTTGCAGATCATTTCCCCATGGCAAATGATAATTGAGTGATTAATTTTACTGGTTAAAAAAAAAAAATCCTGTGGCTGTGCAAGGGTCATCTGAGGACTGGCGCAGACTGTTGTGCTAATGAAATGTACAAATGTGAAACATTGCTACAATAGTCTGTATGTTCCAATAAATCATTTGTTTCTGTAAAATTAAAATGCATTGTTTTTGATTGCATACACTGCCTTTATGTTATGCCTCTAGATTGTGCGGACCTTCAAGATTGAGACAAGAAAAGCCTCAAAAGCCATTGCCAGGAGAAAGGTTTGCTTTTAATTTGAAATTAAACAGAGCGTCATTCAGTCAGTTTGAAATGAGCTAATACAGGTACTGTCATATTCCATACTTCATTCTTTATCACATTTCAGAACTGGAAGAAATTTGGCAACTCTGAGTATGACGCAGCAGGTCCTAATGTTGCTACCACCACAGTCAGCGACGATGTCTTCATGACTTTCATCTCCAGCAAAGAGGTGAGGATCCAGTGAGAGGTTCTGACCTTGTCCTGCTGCTCTCTGATGTTTAACAGCTATGTCACAACAAAATACCTGCAAATGTGCTTTTACTGTGGTGATGGTCTCATTGATTCAGTTCAACCTGTTAATTTGTCACTATATTTTCTTGCCCTCTTATATAGGACTTGAATTCCCAAGACCAGGATGAAGATCCCATGAACAAGCTAAAAGGACAGAAGATTGTGTCTTGTCGTATATGCAAAGGGGATCATTGGACCACCCGCTGCCCTTACAAGGACACTCTGGGCCCAATGCAGAAGGAGCTGGCTGAACAGCTTGGGCTTTCCACCGGAGATAAGGACAAGCCTGCTGGCTCTGGTATTGTCAACACACTGTTCACAGCATGGAATTATTCTTTTTTTGTTTGTCATGACCCATTGTTGCACTTGGTGGTTGGTTGTTTTGAAAGTTGACATGTGGCTTTTGCTTTTCCCCTTGCCACCAGACCCTGAGCCTGCACAGCCCGCACAGAGCAAGACTGGGAAGTATGTGCCCCCCAGCCTGAGGGATGGAAGCACGCGTAGAGGGGAGTCCATGCAGCCCAACCGCAGAGGTTTGTGGGTCTATGCACTCGTTATCTGCACTTTTGTCATCGTTTTAATTCTCTTCTACAGCAGTGTAGGTACTGCTCAGAGACATCTATAAAGTGAATAACAGTGTGCGTATGTTTCCCCCGGCAGCTGATGACAACGCCACTATCCGTGTGACCAATCTGTCTGAGGACACTCGTGAGACAGACTTGCAGGAGCTCTTCAGGCCATTTGGCTCCATTTCTAGGATCTACCTGGCCAAGGACAAGAACACCGGACAGTCAAAGGTCAGTGCTCATCTCAAGAATGTTCATGTGTTGTTGTAGCAATTCCCAACGTGTTCACACTATTTTTTTTTAGAAGGGCTGCCCCAACCACATTTTCTTCTGATTTATTCTCACTTTGTTCATTCTCATGCTGACTTAATGATCAGAGAAATGACTACTAACTTTGTTTTCCTTCAGGGCTTTGCTTTTATCAGTTTCCACCGTCGGGAGGATGCAGCCAGAGCCATCGCAGGAGTGTCAGGATTTGGATATGATCATCTTATTCTCAATGTTGAATGGGCCAAGTAAGTAATATTGTGCAATTGAGGAAGTAGCGATGCAAAGGTAATTGTCCGTAATTTAATTCTTTAACCCCTTTCTTTGCAGACCATCAAACAACTGAGGGGAATTACCCAAAATATTCCAGGAGGATGCCAGATTTGATTGTTGTGGTAAAATATGGTTACCTAAATAAAAGTGATGAGAACCTGACTGTCTTAATTCCTTTGTCAATATATTGGTTGTCACAATTGCTATGTGGAGACTAGACCTAAACATTTTCATGCAACCTTATTTTGCATTGAGGTAATTATGTCTCAATGCCCTTCTCAACTGACCTCAGACAATATGAACATTTTCAAACAAGCCTAGTTGGTAAGTGGCAGAGTAGGAGTGAGCTGATTGGCCTCTTTGACTGGGGCTGTGAAGATAATCACATGCCACTTGAAATGTTTAGAAGAAAAAAAAGGGGGGGGGGGGGGGTCATGGATGATTAACAAGTTGCACTGCAAGAGCTACATTTCTTGACTTGAGCTTTATGCAGCCCTTGTTTCAAAATGCTTTCAACTGATACAAAGGACTAAGGCAGTGGTCCTCAATCCAGTCCTCAAGGACCCCCTGTCCTGGAGGTTTTAGCTCCAGCCTTACTCAGGCACACCTGAACCAATTAAAGTATCATGAAAACCTGAAGCCTCTAATTGGTTAAGGTGTGCCCTGAGTAAGGCTGGAGCTAAAACCTCCAGGACAGGGGGTCAGAGGACTGGATTGAGGTATTGCTGGTTTAAAGCTCCTTACAGGAGGCAGTAACGGCTTCTGTTCTAATTCAAAGTTGTATGCACGTATTGTATGTTATGAGTCTTGGGTCGAGACATGCCGGGTTTTAATCTAGCTTGATTGCTATGTCCTGTACCAGTGTCCAATAAGGCAGAATTGCCATACGATTATTCACCCCCAGAGCAATTGTGCTTTGAAACATACTGACAAAAAAAAAAAGTGCGCAACTTCTAGATGTGGTCTTAACTTCAACAGGGCCGATCTCTTCCTGCCTTGCCAGTTTGTCCAGTCATGCAAGAACAAATTTAAAGACAAAACCAAAAATCCATTTGATAAGAGCTTTATTTGAAATATTACAACATATAAAAACTACATACAATTTATCCCACATTGTGTCAAACATTTCCAAATACACGGTTAAAACCACATTTAGAAACTCAAGCATGGAATGATACTGCACAAAATGTCCAGAGTGGCCACGTAAGTGACACGGCTCAAAGCCAGCTCATTAAAAACCCCGACTGCCTGAGGCCTCGGTGGCAGGATTTGAGGAATGGATTCTTGCTTGGAGGAGGACCGGGCGACTAATTTGAGACCTCCATCTTCTCTTGCTTCACGGTCTCTGCAGAAGGGATCGTTGATATGTACATTAATATGGAGATTTACATTTGTCTACTGAAGTGTCTAAATGACTTGGACCTATAAAGTATTCCAGTTTAACGTGCAAAATCAACAAGGAGTCACCTGATGCTTGCTCTTCCTTAATCCTCTCCAAGACACATTTCTTGATCTCCAGCCCTATGGCTCTGGAGAGTGGTGGGGGAACGGCGTTTCCAACCTAGGAGAGAGAGTAACAGGAAAAAGGCACATCAATTGCATGTGCAGTGACAGTGTAGACATGTAAAAAACCCTACAACTATTAGTTACATTGGCAGGATGTAAAATTAACACCAGCCATATGTGAATTTTAGTTGTGGATGTTAAATTTATTCTATTTATCTATTTGCTTGACATCTGTCCCTGCCCACCTGCTTGTTGTTGGGTTTAGTTCAGTAACAGTTTAATTCCATGAGGTCAGGATTGTACCTGTCTGTGTTTGTCCAGGACGTTTCCAAAGAAGCGGTAGGTGTCAGGGAATCCTTGAGAGCGTGCACACTCCCTCACGCTGACCACTCTGTGCTGCTCAGGATGCAGAACACGGCCCTGGAATTAAAACAAGGTTTAGTTTAATGGCCGAATACCACCGTCCAGCAGAGTAAGGATCACAAACCAGATACTGGTTCTGTCCTATCGGGTATGGTTTTCCGTTGAACCCAGAGGTTCAACAAACTGATTTCAACACTTCAGCCCCCTCTACTGGGTCTGAGAGATACTTCTGCAATTGATTACAAGTGTGATTCCCCATATGAAGACAGAAATTTATCAAAATATAGCCAGTTTATTTGAATATATGTAGTGCAAATTGCTTGGTGGATTGCAGTTTTAGACAAGCAGCTTACTTCTAAGTAAGTTCTCACTAAGTAACTAGAAAACTATTGATTGTATTATGGTACCAGGCACTACTGTGCTTGCATCCTTTTAACAATCAAAATGTCTGGTGGCTTGGTGCTAGTTTTGAAGAAAGAAAAAAAAAGGCTTTATTCAAACTCAATTTGTAAATGGGCGACATACCTGCTTGCCCATGGGCTCAGGGTTGGTGACAGTGGTGCTGAAGAAGCCGTCCCACTCCAGTCGGCCATAGAGTCCAGCCCAGTGATTGTGGCGGTTCCCAGTGTGAGGTAAACACCAGGGGATCAGGGTGTTGAACTGCCTGTCAGCAGGGTCACACGGCTTCCCTATGATAATACATAAGCATCACAACGTTTAGAAAAAAAAAACCGTCTCAACACCAACCCAGGCAAGCCCAGTGCAATTTCCAGTATTTAAGACGTAAGCTAAACTTGCATACCTCCTACACAAGCGCAGACACCCCTCAGTGCACCACTGCTGTTGCGTCCATTCTTTTTATCAGAATGTGCGTAACGGAGCTTCTTGGTCATGGTACTGTCCTTCAGCCGGACCTCGATGTTGGGCAGGTCCCTCCAGTCAGAGCCTGGGGCCAAGGGGATGTGCCGCATCCGGCCTTCAACCAGAGCACTCATGTCCTGAGAACACAGAGGGATTCAGAGATAAATTTAACATTAAATTAAGAATAAGCCACTACTACCAGGACAACGGGTTATAAGTGAGGCAGCTTACCTTGCATATGTGGTCTCGGAGGATGGGCTGATATTGTGTTCCTCTGATCTGCCTCTGGAACCAAGACTGGGGCTCCCCGTTATAGGAGATCTCCAAGGCAGCTGCTCCATTGCGGATCTCTGGCAGATCTGACATGGTGTCTCTGACAGTGATAGTTCTGTAGATTCCCCCATTACCTCTGTGGGAGGGCAAAACATTTAGAGTCAGGTCACTGGACTGTTATGATCGATTTGAGGAGCTGTACAGTTGTGTGTTGCACAGGTGTCACAATTTCCTTAAAAAAACAGTTAGGTCAGCAGACGCCGTTAGTTACCGTGTGACGTTACTGACGTATTTCCTTTCATCCACCACCACGTTCAGTGAGCATGCTCTTGGAGCAAACACATGCAGAGGCTCAGGATAACGGGGCAGCTTTTCTCCAGGAGCAGCAGCCAGGATGATGGCCCTGCGACGGGTCTGGGCCACGCCGTACTGACCAGCCTGAAGGAGAGCACAACTGGGCATGTCAGTGGCCTAGCAATGTCAACTTCACTCATCATAGAAATGCTGCAAAGTGATGAATACAATAGTCAATATGAGGAATCTAAGATTATCAATTCAGACCCACCTGAAGGACGCCAAAAGTACACTGGTAGCCCATACGCACAAGACAGCGTAGAGTCAGCTTCAGGACCATGGAGCTTTTGAACGAGACAAAGTTCCTCACATTCTCGAGCAGGAAGAACTTGGGTCTGTAGTAGTCGCAGTAACTGCGAGAGGGGAAAGCGTATTTGTATAATGCACTGTAAAAACTGGACTGCACGGTCAGGCAAAATTCTAACAACATTCAAGCCATTTTTAGCAATTTTAGCAGGACCAAAATGAGAATCTGTTGCAGCCACACACCTCAGATAGGAGACCACCAGTGAGTTCTTGAACTTTGAATAGGTACGGGAGTTGAAGCGGTTCATCCCACTGAAGCCTTGGCAGGGAGGGCCTCCACACAGCATCTCCACGTCACCCTTCTGAGGCAGCTTCTGCCCAAGAGAGTTGGTCTTCTCTCCAGACATGACCAGCTTCAGCAATACGTTGCAGTCCTCTGTGAACACTGTGGTGCCGGGGTTGTTCAGCCTAAATGCCTGTGCTGCAGGGTCCCACATCTCAATGGCCCATAAGGTCTCAGAGATACCTGAGGACAAACAGTCACACTTTGAAATGTGTGCTCATATCATTTCCAGCGGGAGTGCAGTTTTCCACGTCTCTGTATTTCAATCAATGGAGATAAAACAGGATATGTGTAAGTACATAAGTATGGCAAAGGAAAGGACACACTTACCAGCATGGTGGAAGCCTTCAGAAAGTCCACCGCAGCCGGAGAACACATCCAGCGTGCGATACTTGGACACTTTAGGTTCCTGTGACTCCTGTGTTTTCTGGGTAGCTGAGGCCTTCCCTTTGCCTTTACCTGGTAGGGAGAAGTTTGATTAGGATTTCATTGACCTCAAAACCCATTTTGAATTTTGCATGAATTGTTATTGGCGTATAAGTCACAGCTTTTGTTTTTTACCTTTTCCCTTGCCCTTTCCTTTGCCCTTGTGAACAGCAGAGCGGGCGTGATTTGGTGGGTCCTCAAAGCTCTTTGACTTGGCATTGTAGGCCTGTGGGTGATAGTGTATATGAGTCACACCCCTATGCCCTATGTGATGAAAATTAGGGGGATGAGCATAATATGCCCCAATTCTCAAATGCCTTTTCAATTTAGCTCAAGCATTGATCCCTTAATACCCTAGTTTTGTACAATAACCTCTTGAATTCATTCATTTCTGTAGTTCTTTCCAAATCGGTGGACTTTAAATTTGAGGCAAAGTTAATGTCTCTGCAATTCAGCTGCATTATGACTGCCCTATGGTACGGGCAGATTAATCAGAATTTACATTAATGAAAAATGGCTTTTAGTGTTTTATGATTTTTCAGCAATTTGTGCTTATGGTGAAGTCCAGATACTACAATTTGATTGCAGTAAGACATTATGTTTAATATAGTCTCTTGTGTAATGCGATTCTACAAATTTGCCAAATGTTTCATGGCATTTCCTCCCTATACAGTGTTAGCAAATGTGTGCAGGTGTTTACAGACTAGTAACATGCTGGTTTTAGAACAGATGTTCAAAGAAACAGACCAGTCAGTTTGATTATCAAGTGGATCAACTTAAAGTACTGCAGATATGAAGTGTGAATCAGTGTAGAGCAGCCTTACCTCGAGGAAGTAGAAGCGGTCTGGCCCGCCACTGGAGAAGTCCTGGACAGACTCATTCAGGTCCTCTCCGTACTCTACTTGACAGCGTCCGAGCACCTCTGACATGTTGACATTCACTTCCTCATCACTCCAGTATAGCTGGTTGATGTCTGTGTGATAACTGGCTTTAACACCTTTGTGAGTGTTCTCAGGCCTGCAAGGTGAGACAAAACAACCAATGAGTTTAAGTCTTAACAGTCAATCATTTCAGTTGCTGCCTCAATCCTGAATTGACAGCCAGTTTAATTGAACTGGGTATTTACCTATACAACTTGTAGACTCGCAGCTTGACCTCTGACATGTCAGGTTTCCCATTGCTGCGCCTGTGACAGAAGATCTCCTTGATGCGTCCAATACGGAAGGGCTCTGGAGCGCCCAGGTTTGATCCCTTGATGTAGTCGGAGGACTTCCTGTAGTACTCGGGATACAACTCCTCATCCACATCCTCTTTTCTATGGGAGCGCTTCACAGGACTAGCTGTCTTCACGCTGAAAGCCAGACACAGAAACAGACTCAATTACCTTCCTCTGTTTTACAAATGTGAATAGACTACAAATTCAGTTTTCAAAACACAATTGGCCAGTGTCTTGGTGTTCCACTCACCTGAAATTAAATGACTCGGGAGGCAGGTAGACACTGTGTCCCACCCTGAACTGATCTCCTTTAAAACAGGACATGGCATACAAGGCCTTGGAGTCACGGTCATCATCCAGGGGTTCAAAGACACGAGGAATTTCCTGGTCGTCTTTCTCTTTAGTCCTGACACAGCTGCCACAGAACCTGTAAGCAAAACGACACATCCCAAACAAGTTGAAAACGTTGAATAGAAAGGCTCACGCATGCAACAGTCTTGATGAAGGACAAATGTGTGTCAATGGTGCTCACTTGAACTTGACTTCTGACAATGTGAAGGCGGGAGGCGCCTCGAAGCGGGCACACTCTGCTTCATAGCAGAACTGATAGAAGAAACTCTTCCCATCATCCTCAATCACCTTGATGTCGTCATCCATTCCACCCTGAAAACAAAAAAACATTAACAGTGGAATCATAAAAATACAAATGTCAACTGACCAGTGTTCAGCCTTGACCGTTCGGTTACCTCCATGAACCAGTTGTCAGATGGGGCCTTGTACATGACGTTTACTTTGCTCTCCACATAGTTGAGCTGCATGTCTTCACACTCATCCACAAGAACGAGTTCAAGCGGATCGGCCGAATCTCCCAGGACGGTGTCAGTGCTGCGGAGGAACCAGTGGGCATGGAACATCTTTCCATTGTTATCCTCCCACAGGGACGTGATTCTAGAGAAGAAATACATCAGTAGACCCACAGCAAATGTGACAAAGCTATGAAAAATGCCTTTCTAAAAATGTTAAACATACCTTGCCAGGTAGAGAGGAATGGATGGGTCCTCTGAAGAGACAGAGACACAGTCTCCCACCTCCAGCACTTCATCATTCACACACACTTTACTGTAATACTTCTTCTTCCCCTCAGTCTGTGGTAGGGGAAACAGACAAGATACATACTGGATTGTCAGAATGATTTCAGTTTCCCTGCTGTGCCTAACATTACTGAAGAGGAAACCCCACCTCAACAGGCTCTCCAATCCATGTCAGCTTGCACTGGGTCTGCTTCTTTCTCTTGGCCTGAGAAACCTTTGGGGCCTTATCCACGGGCACATCTTCCTCTTCAACAATCTCATCATCCTCGGCCTCCTTTACCGCAAGGTTAGGGCATCTAAAACAGTGTTTAATATATATATTTAAAAAACATGAAGCACTATAGTTCCTCCTGTCTCCAAGCAGTTGTTTGCTAGCCTCATGGGTTAATTACACAACACCAAGCATCCCAAACTGAGAATAAAGTTAAATAACATTTTTGGTAACACATTAAAAAGGGATTAACAGGCTTCAAGTTGCAAATCCACTGCTGCCTAGAGGCAACACTGCTGAAAGATCTGCTCACCTCCTCTGCCGACAAGCTTGCTTGCTTCTGCCAGTTCCTCCAAATTTGATCATGTCTTTGCAAGCTGAACACTTGCCACAATCAGGAGCTTGGCAAACCTAAATACAGACAAAGGATGTTAAAGCTTTCCTTCCGTCCCTGCATGCAAAGTACCAATTTCCGTTAAAAATCTGTCTGCGGTTGCACTTAAATACTCCAATAGCCCACATAGAATTACATGCACCCTTTTGCCACTGAAGCATCATTTCATTTTCTCACCTCACAGACACCACAGCGCTGCCTCTTGATCCCGCCACCCTCTTTATCATCCTGATCTATCTGATCAGAGAAGAAGGTGTCAAAGATCTGGTAGACCAGCTTGGTAGTGGTGGCTTTAGTGGGACCCTTACTGTCCTTCTCTATCTTGGTTGGGTGGCGAATGGCCTGTCTTCTGGCAGCTCTCCTGTCAAGGGAATAAAGTAGTTATTTGGAGGAGAGGCCTATTTGGCTTGACACAATACCTGATGATACGTGGAGTGATGGCATTATGGAGCTCCTGGCCCTAAACAAACCACAGCATCAGGTGACTGAGCCATGCAACATGAGTAACAGGCAAACAAAAACCAGACAGACACAGTAAAGATGTACAATGCAGAGTTCGCGTTAGAAGCAATTGGCCAATAAAATGAATGTCAGTAAAGCAAATTCCTCCCAGACAGTCTGGCCGGAAGAGAAAACCATAACCGTCACGATATAAGACTTAAAGATTCAGCCTGGAAATCATCTGGGCAAAGCTTAGGTTGTTTCTCCCTCCTGTACGCCAACAGAGTAAGCGCCTTCACTCAAGTTATATTAGCCAGTTCTTCAAACAACATTTCATCTTCTCTCAAGTGAGAGAATCAGCTTAAGCCTCAATGCAGTAAATTGCCTTGGAGTTTGCATTGCTGGAGGCCATTCTGGGGAGTCTAGAGTGAGACAAAGGTTTTAGTTCATGGCTCAAGGCTAAAAACACCAAGATTTCCCATTTGAAAACATGCCTAGGCATAGAGATCACCAAGGCAGTTTTGAAAACTGCTACCCCTTCTTCCAATAAGACTTTTATTTCATAATTTTAAATCTGTATATGTCAAAGTTGGGAAGAGATCATTTTGCATGAGTGAATTAACTTGCACAACAAATGGGGGGGAAAGCAATTTTACACACTTGTCAATTAAAAGCAACCAGTAGATTACTCATTAAGTCAAAGACGCAGTGATTTCTTTAGATGGGGTGAGCCTTAGTTTTTAAAGCTGGTTTGGGACTTAGCCATTAGCTAGAAGTCACAATAACTGTTTCAAGATTTAGCTTCTCTGGGTCGTGGCTTTAAGATCCCTACAATGACCAATTTTCAGCCTTCTCCTCCCATCAGAAACTGTGCTTGCATGTTTTAACCATAGCCTAGTTTTGAATGAATTAAGATTTTTCTCAAGATGATTTAGTTATGAAACACTGATTCATACACACATTGGTAAAACTGATGGAATTCCAAAAATACACCAGACAAAGTAAAATCCAACCACAATGTCCAGCAAAAATAAAATGAATTAAAATTCTAGCGTGAACTCTGGTAGTGTTCCTATTGTTCATACAGCCGCTAAAAGCTTCACACTAAACACACCACAAAACAAGTTGAGGTTGCATTTAGAACAAGGCCTACCTACCAGTACAGCAGCATGCTGCATTAGGAAATGTCAGAGGAATGTTAAACATTAGGGAAAACAAGGAGCGAGCAGCAGGAATACATGAACACAAGCAAAAATCAAATGGATTCAAATTCAAAACCCTGAAGCATTTGTGTTGGCAAAGAGTTGTCGCTAGGTAAAGGATACAGGTTAACATTCCAACTAAACATGACAGCAGCTGATTACACCAATTTAGTTCCCCCTTTCCGGCTGAAGTGGTACTAAATAGTGAGCTGGTGTCGTGTTTGGGTGGAATGAAAACCCTGCATCCTCTCGGCCCTCAATGGCTCATGAATGGAAACCACTGCTCCGGGTTTCGAGTCCATTTCATAGTAAGGAGGAACCAACAAGGCAGTCACTACTATAGAGGACCAGTGCAAGTAGCCCTAATATCCTTCAGCCATACCTCTTCCCAAGAGTGACTCCAGCAAGCTTGATTAGATCTCTCATGCAGGGGGTAACAATGATGGGCTGCTCATCCGAGTCTCCAGCCTCATCATAGCTCTCCACCTGCTCCACCACAAACTGGGCATGCCGCAGCAGTGTGTCTTCAGTGAAGCGGTTGAAGTTTAGCCCTGCAGGAGGCACTGTTGTCTGGGGGGGCAAGAGGAACAGAACTTGGTCGGTGTGCTGGCTGTGGAGCAGAGTCAAGTCAAGGTCTTGCTTATACTCTGATCACAAGTACTCACCTCAATCTTGTTAAGGAGGTCCTCATAAGTTACGTCAGGATTCTTCTGGAGGAACTCGACCACTATCTTGCTCATGTAGATCTTCTCCTGCATCAGTGCAAAGATGGACGCATACTCCTCACTGGGCAGCATCAGGATGTAGTCAGCAAAGGCTGCAAATTGAAGATGTCAATTAGTCCATCATACATAAACCAACAGGTTAAACTGGATCATAAATTTGGGGCAGAAAACTACACTAAGTTATGTTACCTGTAGTGAAGCCAATTAGAGCCTTTTCTCCACCATCAAAGCCAGTGATCCACCAGGCATTGATTGGTCCAAGCTTTTTGGCAGGGACCCCACCTGAAAGCGAAAAGGAACACAGGTATACATGAAGCTTCTGTTTGGCTGTATTGGCTAAAAGTCATTCACAAGCCCTTGTAGGTTTAAAAAAAAAAAGTGAAGGGGTTTATACCATCCAAGCAAGGGTTGTCATCATAGATGGGCTTGACTACACAGCTGAAGTAGAGCTCCACATTCTTCTCGATCAGTCCAGAGTCAAATGGACAAAGGTGGCCACGCTTGTCATAGACGCTGCAAGACGGAACAGTTCATGTTTTAGCCGACAGGAGCTACAATCCACAATATCCTATCGCCTTGTTCTGCACGTTGTTATGCTGGTTAGAGACCAACCAGAATGTCCCAGGTGGAATCCCCACAATAACCAATGCTGTGTCCATAAAAAGCCATATGTCCTGTCAGATTGTTCTTGAGCAACACTGAATCCTACCTGCCCATCCTTTTTACATCCCACTGGATAGGAGGACCAGCTAAATGCCTATATTCTTCTTCAACCTCTGGACCCGAGGTCTGTCGAGTGGGTTGTAATACTATATTAGCAGGCACCTGTGTCTTTGCCCTTTAGACGTAAATAACCTAAGCTGCAAAATGCTGCAGATACAGGTTAAGACTTTATGGAGCATCATTCACCTGAAGTTAGTAATCTTGTGCTGCGGTAGGTCTTCATAGCTCTCAAATCCATCCTCATTTGAGTCGAACAGAGAGAGGCGCTCATCTGTTAACATTTCGGGCTCATCCAGCTGTAGATGCAAAGAGCAGAGTTGGTTTCAGGTTTCACAGTCCTAGTTAATATTATAAACAAGAAAACAACAACTCCACTGCTATACTGGATAAAAGCAATTTAATTTACAGATGTCTCACTTATCTCTGACTGTACATCATCTGCTTAAAGTTGCATCACTGTTCCAGTGTGACTAAAGCTGTTCACTGAGTATTTAGGGAGAAAACAACCCCATGGACAATCATATGTAGATTTTTGACACATGTATACAGCAAGTGGTCCTCAAGCTGGAAATGTGGATACATCAATAACAAGTCGCCAATAACTACCCTCAATTCGACTTTAGTATTACACTGCGACCATTGCTCAAAAGACTAAATGTGACATTGATTCTCACAGCATTATCAGGATCCCCTTGAAAGAACTTGAGGTCGGAGTCATCCAAGTACTGCCTGCAGTCTGGACATTTAGGGGGTGGCGTCTGGAACAAAGAAAGTTGAGTGTCATAACAGTAGTAAACAAGGCAGACAGAAAATGTGCACAACTGTGGCACTAGACTGGAGTGGCACAATTCATTACCTTTGCAGCAGAAACTGGCATAGTTCTCTCACTCTTTGATTCTTCTTGAGCAATGCTGCAGAGAGCAAATGATTAGCATGTCAAATTGTTTGAGCTGTACAAAGTTCAGAGGGCAAAACACTTACTTTTCTTCTGAATCCACTTTGAGACGCTTCTCTTCCCGGGACTACAAGAAATTCAAAAATCAAGTTATGAGGCAGAATTTTGCATCTTGTGAATTTCACCAACTCTTAATGTTTCAAACAACTGCTACATGAGGGATTCTTCACCTCTTCAATATCTTCTTCCGCCTTCTTTAGTTCTTTTTGTCCATTTGTGGCTTCTCCATTCACTTCATCTGACTTGCGCTTTTGACTGCAAGGGAAGAGATAAGTTTACTGTGAAAAAGAAAACATCCACTGAATAAGAGAGCATAAAGAAAAAGATAACTGATATTCTACTCACACTTTGGAGAACATAGACAAGATGGTTTGCTGTTTCCCGCTGTTCCTTGTGACTCTGGTACTGACAGGAGATTCTAGAAAGTAGAAAAAAGGACAAGATTAAGTTTTTCCAAACCATTAGTGGGTTATCTCTTTGAATGCAATGATGATTTGAATCATACAGATTAATCAAAAAGGTGCAAATCCACTGCCAAGCCTACTTTTTGTTTCAGCGTCTGCCTTGCTCCTGCGTCCACCCTTCCCTTTGGGAACAGATGGGGACTTCATAGCATCAGCTTCCTCGTGGATGTCCATGGTTACATCTCCACCATCCTCATGGGAACCATTTGTAGCAATGCCATTTGTCTTTCCATTTTGCTCTATGCCGTCAACATGTGAACCATTTTCCACACACAGCTCCCTCCCGAGTAAGGCCTTTACTTTGGAGAGGTAGCCCTCCTGAAGGGAGTCACACAGGACCAATTAGAAGGGTAAATGTCAGCATTAGTAACATTCACACAACTCATGGACAGTCACTGACCATTGAGATCTCTGAACTTTTCATCTTCTCCTCCAGGCTGTTCAGCTGGTCCTGAGTGTCGACATGCAGGAAGTCCTGCACCAACCTGAGCTTCTCCTTCACACGATCCTGGATTGGAATTTATAAGGGGGCAGATCTTTTCAGAAAGGCTTAACATTGAAAGAAAGGCATTGTAAAACATCTAAATAGACCGTACGATTAACTGTAGCACTCAACTAACACATCATGTGAAAACCACAATATGCATCATTGAGCTGAAATATATAGGGATATCAGCTACAGCCAGGGTGCAAAACGAATGCCTCAGCCAGATAAATCAGTAGGGTTCACCTGCCACACAGACTGTAAGTTTGAAACAATGCCACTTCATTGTCTGTAATACACATTCTTTGCCAGTTATCAAACTCAAGCAAGTCAAAGCAAAGTAAAATAATGTTCCACATGAAACAGGCACTTGATTGGCTGCCTCTTACACTGCTCTACAGTGAGGTAGCACGTAAACGTCTGTTAACCGTTTCTCTGGTGCCTAGGAGGTTACCTAGCTTAACATTAGTTAAACCTTTCAGTAACTATGTGGTCACAAACAGCAGGTGTGAGCACACCCACACACAAAAAAGGTCAAAACAAAAAAAAAAAGGTCAAAAAAGATCCATTGCATAAGTCAGTGAGAAAGAACTAATTTGCTCATCTTTTTATTGAATATTTCACAGTATCTGATTCTATACATGAAAGGTCACTTAAAACTGGTAGGGTGACACTTCTACGACAAATATTTATTATTTTGGCTGGTAAAAACATATTCATGGCCGGTCTTTTTTCTTTTTAGTTTACCAGCCCTTGGCAGGTGAGCCAAAAGGTTAATTTTGGACACTAGCTACAGCCATGACACAATATGACTACAGCTGAGAAACAAAGTTTTCTAGGTTAATATACCAATTTTGTACCTATATAGCAAATCATTGCATCATTCAATAAATACCTCATATGAAAGTAATTCAGTTATTGATCATTTTACCTTCACTCTCATTTCTTAATGTGACAATATATTAAACCAAATATAGCAATGTAGTATAGCAAACCCAGTGTTATGCTGAATGACATTGTGAGCCCTAAACGGAATGGAAAACCCATCACCAATGACAATTAACCTATGAGCAAATTGCATTAACACAGATGACTTGTAGCTTAATAGTAGTAATAGTAGCTTTCAAGTGTAGTGAGCACAGGACCCACCTCGTCTGAAAAGCCATCATCATTTTCCAACACCTGCAGCCTGTGAACGTAGAATATGTCATTTCAGGAGCAAAGAAAAAGACAGCTATATCACTGTATGGGAACTATCAAACAAAGGCAAGAAAGGCTAACTAGCTAGCCCATCACCTAGCAAATCATCTATGAGCATATTCACTAGCCATGTTGTGGTAATCTAACCAGTGTGACAGCGAACTGGCAGCAAGCGGGATAACAAAACTTCCTGAGTGGCGCCAAATCTCCCACGTTGTTGCTCCAGCCATAGACAGGCCAGGTTGCTAACTAGCTAACATTAACAGTTCAATTAACGGAGCCAACTCTGAACGTAGCATCAGTCCTAATGTCATCAAGTGGGAGCGAGCTAACGTTAGCTACAGCTGGCTAATGTACGCGAACGGTTAACTGTTAAATAAGACAGTAACGTAAAAGTTGTAGCATTACGCAGTTCAACCAATGCAAGTTCAAAGACATGAATTGGGCTCGTTATTGTTGTTGCTTTTTCACTGGGGCAATAAGCTGCATGCAGGCTACTCCATTACGGCATTATTAGCATTCAGGTTACTATACCTTTTCCTGACATCCTCTGGCAGAGACAAGGAGGTCCTGGCTGGCATTTCAAGTAGCTAACTAAAAGTGTCAGACAAAAAGGATAAAATGTCTTTAAAATTCGTAAAACAACGTTAAAACCCGACTTTGTTGACAACGGTGCGTTTGTGCAGTCACTGGCGTGTTGCCTACAATGGATGCTATATGCAGTTCGGGCGCGCGGGCCGTCTTTTCGCGCGGAAACCCGGGTATTTTGGACAGTACCACTACAGTGATCTGTAGGTAAAATATTTACACTCTGTGGTGTAATATTTCATCTCCGACTGCATAAACTACATTTCCAAACACATTTTGATGTTATATTACGTGTTTAAAAACATTCTTTGTAAAATGGTTGTATTCCCGCAAATTGTCGTCTTCTCTTAATTACATAATAAAACAGGTCCACCCCTCATCTTTGCCAGATATACTAGGCGACTGACCAGGCGGAAGCAATCTCGCTGTTTGACCAATGATTGATGTTAGGTTTTAACAAGAAATGAGATAAACTGTCACATTCGATCCTCTATTTATCTGAATGTTGAATGAAAGCCTTTTGTGTTTGTGCTGAATGGGGATGTGGTTTGTTCAGAGTAATGTAACAGTTATACACTCACTATCCTATGTTGATGATTTTTAAATTAGATTAGATTCAACTTTATTGTCGTTGCACAAAGTACACGTACTGAGACAACGAAATGCAGTTTGGCATCTAACCATAAGTGCAAATAGCAGTAAAGTCCAGAGTATGTACATATGTATAGTGTTAATATAAATATTAAATAAACAGTAAAGGATAGATATGAATATGATAAGATATATACAGTATGGACAATATTGAAAGTATGAACAGTGTGAAATGATACTCTAGATATGTACAGTATAAACAATAATGACAGTATTGACAGAATGAACAGGGTGAAATGAATACATTAGAAATTTACAGTATCCACAATAGTAGGGAGTCTGACATATTACTCTGATATTTCATATTATTTGATTTTCATATTGTGAGCCTTGAAATTAGAGTGACCTTTGTGATGTTATCAGATAGTAGAACATAATCTAGACACTGCATATACACAGGTACTGCATATGTAAGGATATATGCCCATTTCACCACAAGGTGGCACTGTGTCATCATAAGTAACCTGAAAGCTGGAGTCTGACCCGCTCAGGTTGAGTTAACGCCGTTATCAAGTCATGGTTTGAATAATTTCCCTGTCATTTGTATGCAAACTTATCCTGACCACGTCTGATCTGATCTGTCTCCTGCAATCTATAGGTTATATTATTTGACCAATGCTAATTTTTTCCATACAAAGATTAGACATTTTATTCTTACACTGCCCACTCCATTACAGAAAAAATGGCGTAGCTGTGTGTGTGTGTGTGTGTGTGTGCGCGCACACAATTTTATAATCTAAGAGAGATAGATAATGGATGCTACTTGCAAGTGCACCAGTTTGTTTGTTTTTTCAGTATTAACAGATACTTTTTTCTGAAGTTTTTCAAACTGGCCTGTTCCATATTTTGCGGGGTTAAGCTCACATAGGTCTAGTGTCCTCTCTGCTTTGAATGTTTTTGTGTATATAACTTCACCTACAGGTTTCTGAGTATGATGTCATATCCTGCAGGGCGCTGGAAAGACTTGGCAGACATCCCAGCAGTGCAGCCTCCTGGGGCTGATTCAGCCAATGTTCCCACCCAGGAATCCTGGACGTCTGACAGGAACCAGGCCCGACTCTCCCAAGGCCACACTAAGTCAGCCTCTCCCCTCACCCTCGAGTCTCCCCCTCAGCCAAAAACCTCTCCCAGGGCCTTTCTTCGTGCTTCTCCCAGACAAACTAACTTACAAATAGCCATTCCTCTTTGCCACACCCCATTTTCACCCTCCCTGCCCTCTACCCAGCTTCCCATCATATCCCCTTCTTGCTTTAGCCTTTAAGCAATTGAACAATTTTATTTGGCAAGAGGGCCATGATTAATGGCCAAGGCACATTTGCATGTGGCATCAAGCTATATTCAAGCTTTTCATGTTGAAACGAGTGTTTTTCTGACCTTGTCAGAGCATGTTTGAATTAAATGCTGCTTTTGAATACTTCTCAGCTGTGGGTACAATAGGGAGGCATCTCAGGACCTGCAGATAAACTGCAATTAAATCTGGTGAGGCATTACAGTTCAGCAACGCTATTCACTTGGAACCTTACTTATGACCAACACAATCACACAAACTGGATTCTTTTGGTATTTCATTTATTTTATAAAAAGGGAATGCAATTAACAAAATGTTTATGTACCTCTATTAGTGTTTAAGATTGTACCAATTTAACACAGGGAACGTGCTACTAGACACACACGGCTATTGCACACAAGACATTCCATACAATAACACACTTCATACATACTGTACATAGATACATACATACATACTTACAAACATACATAGTTATTCATATATTTATCATAAAAAAAAATCATACAGAGTTAGGCAACACAATGACGTGACAGGTACACGTCTCCCTCTGAAAAACCCTGGGGGGAAAGCAGATATCACTGAAGCTGCCAAAGTGCTTTTCACCATTTCTACTAGTCTGTCAAAACCTGTACAAAAACATTGTGATGGAGAGAAGAGTGGTTATGTGTGTGTGTGTATTTATGTGTGTGTATGTCTACAGGAAGAAGTAGTCTAACCCTGAACAACAGGAACCGGACTATGAAAAACAGGACTTCCTATGGCTAAAGGAAGTTGCGCGTTGTAGGATGAAGCTGACCTCCCATGAGGGCAGATCCCCCCTGCTCCTTTGAAACCGGATCTGCTGCCTTTTTGAAGTGAGGGGTTTTTACACGTGTTTACTCTGAACGGATCTCATTTCATCCTCGTTACACAAGGCATATGTCAAGCGAATTCATGTTCACACTAAAGGTGTTGTTTGTGGTGCTATTTAAGACTTCACAGTGAGAGTGACCTACCCTGTTCATCCCACTCTCTGCATGTCAATGACAAATTAATGTAAAATGATGATCAATAATACTGTCAACGGTGGAGCGCTCGCCCCAAACACTTCATACTTACATTCAGCCTCATTCCCCAAAAGGACGGCACAAACAGAGAGAGAGCACACCGCTGCTACGTTGCTACAACATTGTCATGGCCGCTGGACAGCCATCATTGAGTGAAATTTATCAGTGCCAACTCACTTCAGGAAATGTGCTCTCTGATTGGGCCTTCCTCTTAGGAAACTGTTAAGATACAAAACACAACAGTAAAAGCAAGAGGGACAGATTATGGGGACAAATGAGGGAGGGGGTGTTAATGATGGAGCTGGAGCTGGAATATATCATACACATTAGCACTTACAGATGAGTTAGAGTTTCATGCATTACATGTAAGCAGAGTAAGTTTGCTGTAGTTAATCAAAGGGTTCTAAGCAAGTTTATATAGGGAGTATATAGCCCTTGTTTTGTGGAGGGGGTACTCCGTAATTTGGCTTGTGTGGAGTGCAGTTTTGACCAGGGTTGATCACTGCCTCCTGGCTCTGTAACGTGTAGGCCTAATGTATACATATATCAACGAAGAAGGCTTATGTGGTTAGGCCTTACAAAAGGGCAACAGTCATTGTAGAAAAAAAATACAAAAATACACAATGCCTCCAAATCTACAAAGTGCAACTTTGTAGATTTAAAAAGGCCCAAAAAAACAACTCACCACTCATAACTTTGATGTTGTGTTTTTGAGGTTGGTATTTTGGGCTTTTAATAGGGGTTTACATGTGTTCAAAAAGCTGACATGTACATTAAAAAGGTTTACAACTGCATATTAATTGGTGAGAGTACCCATGAGAAAGCAATTTTCACATTTCTGAAAGGTCTCACCTACACTTGTGAGTTCATTGGATCAGTTCCCTCTAGAATGATTGTGTTTTCACACCCCTGCCCGGGTGGATCCATTGAATTCTGATTGTGAATTCACACAATTTTGATTGTAATGAGACTGCATTGTAGAATATGTGTCTTATGTCTTATCAGAGAGCCGTGTCCCGGCCCCGCAAGGCACACAGATCTCTTGCGATCTCTTTTTTTTATATCTCTCTGCCTACTCACAGCCTCTTTGCTTGTTCTATCATACACACAATCTTTTCTCTCTCTCTCTCTCTCTCTCTCTCTCTCTAGCACACAGATGCTTTTACACCATATCAGACACAAGTGGTGCAATCTTGCATGATGGGTATGGTCTGGTGTTCATGTTTGTTGGTGCAGTGCTCTAAAGAGCTGGAGCTTTTCAGAGGGACCAGACAGCGGTCAGATGGGCGTCCGCTTTGCAGCAGCCCCCAGCAGCACAGCACACGCAGAAACTCCTTCCTCATGTCCTTGCTGCGCAGTGTGTAGATCACCGGGTTCAGCGCAGAGTTCAGAGTGGCAATGCCAAAAAAGATGCTGGACTTGGAGAGGATGGGGCAGGATTCCATCCTGCAGGATGAGTCCAGGAGGAGGATGGTAAAAGCGGGCAGCCAGCACATGATGAAGACACCCAGCACTATAGTGACAGTTTTTAAAAGGGCATAGGCCGGGGAGTTGGTCGCTTCCTGGTGGCTGGAACGTACAATCAAATAAATCCTCACGTAGAGGATGACAATAGAGAGTAGTATGATGCTGAAAATGGTGACAACAAAAAGAATGTATTTCTTGGAGTAGAGAGGCAAAACGGCAGAGCATTCACGGAGGTTATTGATGCAGTTCCAGCCAATGATGGGAAGCCCCCCCAGCAGGATGGAGGTGACCCAGCAAGTTCCTATCAGGAGGAACATACGGCAGGTTTTGTTGGAGCCGTACACCTTCACCTTGGTGATGGCGATGTAGCGCTCTATGGCGATAGCCAGCAAACTGAAGACTGAGGCGGCCAGAGCGATGAATGCCGTGCCCTCCCGTATGAACCACTGCACTGGCACCAGCTCAAAGGTCCTTGGCCCTGATAGAAAGATGTTGGCTATGTAGGCAGAGCCTGCCAGCAGGTCAGAAAATGCCAGGTTGCCAATGAAGAAGAACATGGCAGAGTGGAACTTCTTGTTGCGGAAGACAGCAATGAGAACCAGCAGATTCTCCAGGATGATGAAGCTGCAGAGGATCACAATGACAACGTTGAGGGTAGTGAACCCTTTCTTTGTGCGTTCCTCCAGCTCCTGGTAAGTCATGTCCTTAGCATTGGCATAGTAGTATTGGATCAGACTCCGGTTGTAGTACTGGGAATACTTGCTCTTCATGGTGACAGGGTGGCAGAGCACAGCAGCTTTACGACAAAGAGTCATTCACACAGCGGAGTGGTGGAGCGTGTCGAGGCCGATAATCATTCCCTCTCAGGAAGAGACGGGGTGAGGGCGCAGGCTGGGAGGGAGGCTGCCTGTCCCAGAGTCACGTCTCAGGGGCCCAATGTGGGTCACCTGCAGACACACAAAAACACAAAAAGACAGAGATGGTTTGAGTTACTGACAGGGGAAATGAGGAATAAGCTGTGTTACTGACAAAGCAAAAATAAAATACAATTGTTACAACAATCTTATAGTCTTAGTCTTATAAAGTATCTGGCCAACGACCTGTCATGCCGCTTGGTTTAAAACTCTCAGCTGACGTCTACTGTATGTTGCAAATATGGTGGAATGTTTTGTTCCTCATATGTTTACTTGAAAATAATGCCTTTGAGGCTGCAGATCAAACATCCCAAATGTTTCCTTTTAATATCAAACTTCCTTGAGATTACATATATAATAACATACATTCCATACGAAGAGCTGGTATTTACAGTAGAGACATCCAATCGCAAGACAAAAATGATTTGTGTGGCCACATGCTCGCGATGCTGTGAATACACAGCGTTCTCTGTGTCCATTTGTTACGCGTCCAACTGAACACCCACGCAGGCAGACAGTTGTGGCTTCTAGCAGTCGGACAGGAATGGAGAGCAATAATCCATTGGCTCATAAGGGCGTTATGAGGAAACCATATAGGAAATGTCTCTGTGGGGAACCTACAACTTGAATCTCAGTGAAATCATTTTGAGGAAAAAAAACAGCCACGTCAACTATTTTCCCTTCAGGACGGTAGACTTCAGCAGATAGAGATCACCTTTAGAGAGAGAATGACAAATGCTCCGTAATGCCGAGTGCTAGCGCTCAGACAAGAGCTCAGATTTTCAGACTGAAGGGCACATTCCTCTAACCCTGTCCACGCACTCGGCTGTCAACGCGCAGCATTGTTGTGTGGAGCGCACCATTCCACCCCGGTGAACTACTTCTTCTAACTTCGGCGTAGCTCGTGTGTCAGGCAGGCCTCTCCCATCATGGCTCGCCTGTTACAACCACTTCACAAAGCTAACAACAAATTAAATAGATACCTGAGAGGAGGAGGTGGAGGAGCTCTCCTGACTTGTTGGGAAAAGACCTCGGTAACACTAAGCAATGCATTACACGCAGAGTATGAGCAAATTATATAAAAAGATAAACCTTTTTATAAATATAATCAGACAAACATCAGATGAGCATGAGAAAAAAAATGACATTCAGTTTAATATCATGTCCTTAACCATACATTTATTACATCAAATATCCAAGCCCCTAAACTTTTTGTGCATTGTGTAGATCGTATCATGCTCTGAAGAATTTGTTATCTACAAAGGCTGCAGTTGTAGAAATGTTGCACCCAAGCTAAAAATGTAGGTGACAGGACAAAACCCTACAAATGCGGCTTCACATACCCCAGTAACCTCATTTTAAAAGGAGCGAAATGAAAAAGGGCTGTAGCTACAGTGTTGAAGTGAAAGGAGCCTTCGACAAAAGCTCAAACAACGGAGAGCTGGTTGTTCTGGAAATCTAATTAGAGGTGGAGCTGGTGTCTTAAACCTGGCAAAAGGTAACGGGATCCTCTCTGCAGGCCAGATCCTGTGGTAATTCAACACTGATGCTTCTACTGCTCCTCTCTACAACTAGCCAGGATGGCCACTGCAGCTCTCTCTGCTCTCAACAGTTAGTGGGAGCCGGGAGCTGAACCTCTGCTCTGTTTCGGCTGGGCTACATGACTGAGAGAGAGAGAGAGAGAGCGAGAGAGAGAGAGACAGACAGACAGACAGACAGACAGAGATGGAGAGAGAGAGAGAGACAGAGAGAGAGAGAGACAGAAAGAGAGCATGCATGTGGAACGGCATCTGGACACAAAGGCAGGAATCTGAGACATCACTGTGACGCGCGCACACCCACCCACACACACACACACACACACACAATCATGGATGTGTTGCAACACATACAACTTAAATTTGGATGGCACACCCACACACACCGAATTGTGCATACAGGACAGACATAGACGGTCTAGCAGAGCAGTCCAGCTGCATACAGACAGGTTCAACACAGGGCTGCTATTGGTTGCCAGTAATAACCAACACACTGTTTCCTCAGGCAGGAACAAAGAACAATAGTTTCCTTCAGTGTGGAGAGCGTTGCCCTTCAGCCTCAATAATGGGACAGAGCACTTCCATTTGGCTACTGCAACTGTATCATAGCTGAATTTTATTTATAGTTGAGCAATTTCTTATCAGAACCACTGCATCAAGACACAAATAGGGGGCTTGAGGCTGAGCACATGTGCCAGCTGCACCAGCGTGAGTACATCAGGCTGCATTACGGCGTACACTGCAGCCTGTAGCGATGTTGTTAATGGAAGAGTCAGCCAATCTAGACCAGCTCTCTGTAGCCTCCAGTCTTCTTAGACAGAAAAAGACTGTTTTAGTCTCATTTCCTGTTAGTTTGTCTCAGAGTTTTGCTCGGGTTTCTCAGTTCTGCTCGGGTCTCTCAGCTCTCTGTGCCAGCTTTTTCAGTCTTTCCATGTGTTGTCTAGGCAGCTCAAGGCCCCCGCAGTCACCGAGGAGTCCATGGCATCTGTCATCGAGGGATTTGACGCCGTGTGTGTGAAACCTGATGGGCTGGTTTGCCTACACTGTTGTCTTGCCACAGCCCTGCCCTGCACCTACCTGCTGTGTGCCATCCAGACGTTTCCACCGCGATTGGTGGACAGGAGCGCAGACTTCCTGCTCTGCAGAGCCTCATCCGGGAGCTGCCGACAAAGCTGTGCCCTACGTTCGACCCAGACATCACTGTCATGCTTCCACAATAGACATAGCACATAAACACACTGTTGAAATCTTTGTCACGCCATGTCAACGAATGACTCCTTTCCCACCTGACACAATGAGGGGGCAATAGAGTGAGACCGCTCCAGACCGTGCAGAGACTCAACAACAACAAAGGTTGAGTTTTAAAGTCGTAGATGAATATGAAGTTAGTACTGAGGCTGTTGTTGTTCTATGTGTGGCATCTTAAGGCACACTTAGACACTCTTGGGCATCAAGTTACAGTGCAGTATAATATCCTGTCCTGATTTCACAGCACAGCGTAGAGATAAGGGAAAGACGGGTGAGAAAAGAACAAGGACAAGATACAGTCAAAGTCTTTCATCTCACTCTTCACCAAAAAGTACAGATGCACCTGATGCAAGAGCTACCAACAAGCCACCAAAATGTGTGCAAAGTGATATGTTATTTTCACAGCTACGCCTACTTTTCACAACCACATGCACAAATTTAAATCTAACAAACTGTGCAACCTCAGCGGCCTGCAGAGGAGACATCTGTATGTTCAGATATGCAAGAAAGATTCAAAAGGGTGGGGGGGGGGTGGGGGGGTTCTGAAAGATGATCTTTTTCCCCTCCTAATCCTAATAAGAGACAGAGTTCCTCTCTCTATCATGTGACTGACGGCTGCACAAAGGCCACAGATGTTGTTTGAATTTCCCAGAAACACCTGATAAGCCCCAATTAGCAGCAGCGTCTGGTCAAAAAAAACCAAGGCAACGCTGCCCCATTACAACACCTGCTACCTGTCACACACACACACACACACACAATCTCTCACACAATCTCTCACAAACATTTTGGTTAAGATAAGAACGGTGATTAACCTTGTCTTGTTTGGGGACTAACCTTGACAATTTACATTTGCAGCTTATCTTGTTTGCAGTGTAATGTGTTTACCGTTTGTTTACCTAGAAGGATCGCTCAGCATGTTTACAGTTGAGCGGTTCCTCTGAATGACTGTGATCAACAACTTCCTGTAACACATCTTTCTCCCTCTGCCCTTCACACCCATTGCTCAAAAGCTGCTGTAGTGGCAACACAGCGCCAGGCCAAACTCATGAGCCACTTTCCACTACAGGACCAAGTGGGATTTTTTTGGGAATCTGCTCCAAACGTCAGTAGTATGGGATCGAAAAGGTTGATTATTGGAAACTAGTCCGTCAGACAAATCATCTTTTTTTGGGAATACAATATAATGTGAAAAAGTGAATCACGGAAATGTCCTTGTGAGGAAAATTGTATGACTTAGTGGTTGAGCAATGTCTGGCCCTGCTGGGCTTTGTAGCGGACACCAGGTTATCCATCATGAATACACAGAGAGCATCTGCTGCTGTGATTTGTCCTTTCCTGTTTAATTCCACCCCCTGTAATGCTGGTGTGTAAGTGAGCTCTGAGAGTATCGTGCTCAGATTTGCTCCCTGTCCAGCATCCCCAACTTGCCCCAGGCAAGTTAGAGAGTCTCTGCGGGAAGCTGAATTGAGAAAGTGTTTCAGGGAGATATCAGCTGAGCATGATGCACTTGAGTATTGTAGATAGAATAGCATGGCTCTACTCAAACTGTGTGCATCATCTGCTAAACAGCAACAATCAGATTTCAAGGCAAAACCTCACTGTGTATAATCATCAATATAATCATCCCTGGGGATGTAATCGTAACCAAGATCTGCTCTGGGTGTCGCCATGCATGTAATAGTCATAGTAATAGTAATAGTAATATTTATTCAGCCATCACACATAATACAATAAATATAAACAGTATAAACAAAACAGTATAAACAAAATCAACAGTCTATGTATTAAGTAGTGACTGAACAGGCTAAGGCAGAAGCAAAATGCTTATCTATGCCTATCCTATATACTTCTCAATTTAAGCTACCCTCCAAAAATAAAATAAAACACATTCACACTTCTAACCCACAAAATAGCTTTATAAACCATTGTCTTGAAAACCAAAAGTGAATTACTTGTTCTTCGATTTAAATCAGCAATAAAAGATCATTCACACTTATAACTCTCAAAAATAGCTTTGTACACCATTCTTTTGAAAACCAAAAGCGAATTACACATTCTTAAATTTACATTAGCATTGTTCCATAATTTAACCCCAACAATAGAAATACATCTCCTTTTAATCCCTTTTTTAGCTTTTTGTACAGTAAACTTACAAATACCTCTCATCTCATATTTGCTCTCCCGTATTGAAAAAAACCTTTGTACACAGTCTGGAAGTGACTTTGATTTTGCTCTGAACATTATTTGCATTATTTTATAATATACCAAATCATGAAACTTCATAGCATGGGAATTTATAAACAGTGGATTAGTGTTATCATAGTAACCAGCCTTATTAATAATACGTATGGCTCGTTTTTGTAGTAAAACTATTGCATTTATAGTCGTTTTAAAGGTCGATCCCCACAATTCCACACAGTACGATATGTAAGGAAGTATAAGTGAGCAATAAATTATATACAAGGCCTTATAATTTAATGTGTCCCTAGATTTATACAGGATTGCTACTGACTTTGAAACTTTTCCCTTGATATAATCAATATGTTGTTTCCATGTTAGTTTATGATCAATCACAACCCCTAAGAATTTTGTCTCAAAAACTCTTTCAGTTTCAACATCACACATTTTTAATGTACAAGCTTACCATGAAAGTTAACCATGAGGTATGTGACTGACTGGATGGTGAGTGTGAGGACTGCGGCAGAGCCGGGGCTTTTGGGAGGAAAATTCCATCAGACATCACAGGCTGATGGTGAAGTACTACACAGTTTCACTACTGCTACCACAATAGATGCAATTCTGAGAAAATGACTAGAGCTGCAAAAAAAAAACTTGTATGTTTTTTTCCATCTCATAAGCATCATAGTGACATATCTACTCATCATAGTGACATATCTACTCACATATCTACTCGCCAGCTCAATGCTCCTCTAAGCCTTCGCATGTCACATATGGGCCCGTTCACGAGGGCCTTTTTTACACCGTGCAGCCAGATTGTGCTCACATAGAAAACACAGGCACAGACTGTATCTGCTGGTGGTGTTAGCAGGTAGCTGCGGTGTGCCTCTCTGCCTCTATCCATCACTGAGCCCCGGGGCTGTGAACTCTTTTCACACCAGCAGAGCAACCATTGATCGCCTATAGTCAATTCCCTGGGGAAGAGCATTAATGTTCAGAGGACCACTGCAACACGGCTGGGGGTGAGGACTTTTACTGCTGCTGTGGCATGATTGAGCTGTGACCTAGTCCTTGTAATGACCTTGGTCACGTCGCGGACCGGAAAAACAGTCACACGGTGAATCTTATTTGGCGATGCTGGAATGGCCCTAAACTTATGGGAGGCCTCGTCTATAGGGTTTAAATGAGGCTCAGGTCATGAGATCCTACTGCCGGAGCTTATCTGAGAGAAGAGGAAAAGCCATGAGCAGAGGGCAACCCTTCACTGCCCTTCTCTCCACCGCTATCTCTGTTACATGCCTCAGTGCCGACAAGCGTGCTGATAACACTGATGGCAAAAACAAAGACGATAAAAGAGACGCAGCTGACACAAAAATAACACACAAAGACGGACATGTTTGGGGGCAAAATACTGGTTCAGCATTCAGGTTTACCCACCCAAAAGAACAAATGCAATCCCTGTAGGCACACCACTTTCTTATCTACGCACCCCGTGGACAAGATATTCATAACTGTTTACTGATCGTTTCCTAAACAAAGGAAATGGGAGTAGTAAAATCCTGAAGTGAGAGACAGAGACTGACGCATTCTGGCAGCGGTTTCACCGATTCTTGACGCACTGTAGATTTGTGCTCAGCGGAACAACGCGTGGGCCAAGGACGGAGGAGGAGTGGAGCACAGGAAAAGAAGACAGCGGGGTCTGTTGTTTCGAAACACTAACAGTTCATATAATCACCAGCAACATGAAAAAGTAGGGGGCTCAAGGGGAAGTGCAGAAGAGAGAGAGAGAGAGAGAGAGAGAGAGCGCAGTGTCGCTCTGTGACTTGCACTGTCAAGACGCACCACAGATTGGAGATATGAGATGGGCGCCTGCGATATCTCACGGTTTCCAGCTTTAAGAGGAATCCAACTGGGGGAACATTTAAGAGAGAGGAAGAAGGGAAAAAAAACTTGGCTAAAAAAAAAAATGTATTCTGTTGCTTTGTGTAAACTTGCTAAATCATGTCCCAGACATACACAAATCACATTCCTTTTAGCGTTCCCAAAAAATAAAAAAAGGAGAAGTTCTTCTGTTACAAATTTGTGTCATTCTCAATAAATGAAAGGAAAAGTGCAAAGCGGTTCCTTTTTACTCACCGAAGCAGTCACTTCTAGTTTTTTCCACTATGCGGTTTCTCATTCTGGTATATTTTTAGCTCCAACAGCATACCTTCCTCTGTCTTTGTCCGTTATTATGGTAATGTCACAATCATGCTTCATTAAAACCTTATAAGCTCGATACTCGGGGAGTGGGTGTCCCCAATACGTGGGGTTTAATCATGCAATTAGGGATTACCCTTTCGCTCGTCAAAACGTTGACAGTTTGGGCACAGCCTCTTCTGAGGGGTCTAGTCTGTCAACACAGTTCAGTCAGGAAGACAAAACCTTTTTTTTTCGCTTCATGTTTCGCGGTCACTTTAACTTCTCTCTTCTTCTGTTTCTCTCCTCAATGCTCTCTCGGTTTAGTCCATCGCCGCCACTTTGTTTATGGTAGCTGTTCGTGGGGCTGTTAGAGTGACAGTGAGAGGAGCCGGAGACAAAGAGCTGTGTAAAGACGAGCATCGTAGAGCCTCCGGAGTAGTAAACCCACATGACTGGCAGACACGACCCCCCCGCCCCCCCCGGGGTTGCCCCACAAGGAGGGGCGGGGGCCTCAGAGGATGACGCCTTTGAGGCAATTACTGTAATACATTCACCCTCGGACTGTTGCTGTCATCTGACGGCACAGGGTTCCCAATAATTCATGTTATTCTATTCTGCATATCTCGCTTTCATCCTGCTCCCTGATTTGCAGAGCCACATCTTCCTCACTCCAACAGCCCCTCCTCCCTTCCTATATTTTGAACTTCACCACAGAGATCAAAGGAAGAGGCCACAAAGAGGTGATTAAAAGCACATCAGGAAGGATTTATTTAGAAAACATCTGGGGCAGACATGTTGTTATAGCGCCCTATTAAAGACTTCATTAGAAACGACCCGGACTTTATCCTCCTCGTATCACGTGTGCATTGTTATATGTGCCTATTCTGATTTAGAAATGCTGTTGAGGGCAGATGTATGTACTGATTTTAGTAGCAGGTTGAAAAACAAAGCCAAAACCATTTGCGGTACAAATTGTACCGAGATTCGTGACATCTGCCGTACCTGAAGTAACTCGTTGAGCTGTTCTCAGAATGCAAGCTTGACAAACAGCAGCGGTAAGCCACACACAGGAAAAAAGACAATGATATTTGAGTCTACGTGTCTACAAGCATGCTAGCGCTACCGACGGAAACGAAACGGTGTCCCAGTGCAGACGCAGGCCAAGTGTGCAGCAGTAAGGTGGCTCCTTTACGGGTCAAACAGCTGAGGTGTGCTTGTTTCAAGTTTCTCTCACACCTTCCCATGTTGTTGTCCATACAGTGAAGTCTCCCTAATGAATGGCTTTGAACCCTCATTCAGGTCTCCTTTGTCCCGGCTCCCTGCTCCTATTCCACTCCGTTGCTAGAACTTGGGGCTCCACCCCTTCTCATGTTCTGTTGCCTGGCTGGGATATTGTGAGGGTGTCGTGAGAGAGCACAACAGCGCACATGCGATCATGCGTTACGTGCCAATGAACGCGAGACATCACAACACGTACTTGTGCTCACATGGGGGGTTGTGCTGTGATCTTTAATGCATTAAGCATCAAGACCAGCAGACAGTCACGGGACAGCATGTCAAGAGGAGGGGTTGTGGACAAAGGAAATATAAGAGACGCACAATGGAAAATGATAATATCTGCAGAAGCCAACACACAGGGGCACAAAGCCGTCCTGATTGCCTCTACCCACTGATAAGACGACTGATGGACACCCTCCATCTCTCCTCATGGTGCAGCACGAAAAAACAAATCCAGACTTCTCTGGCAAACACAGACCTGTTTAACAGAGCTCTGTTTTTGGAGAAAAACATGGTTGCCTGGAGAGGGAACATTGTTGTGTCCACACAGTCCACAGTTGCTCCCATGCATTTTAGACAGATTTACAATTTCGTGACTAAAAGCGCGAATCTGTCTATTGAAAATACATGTGACGTCAACATCCATAGGCCGTCCGTGGGACATCATACCCCCGGAGATAGAACACAGTCAGGACCTGCAGTTAAACAACACACTACAATGAGTGTGCTGCATGGAAAGACACCCGGGGGTATTTAAGAGTTACAGCGTTTTGGGGGGATACTATGTCTATTTTATTTCCTGGCAACATCACTTGAGTAAAGTCTTTATAAGAAACGCCCCCACAGTAAATCATTTGGTTTCCTATGCAGCTCTAGTGAGCCAGCTGCAAGGTTTGGGTCGAGGTGCCTGCCAAGGACTATTTTGCAATATAACAAAAAGGTCTGAAAACACTATTGCTTGTGGTGTAGCTTCTCAATGGTAATGAGACAACTGCTACTTGACATTGACCTAGACGGAGCAGCTCTCAAACGTCTCAAATGGACATGTTTTGAGCAGTTGGTTAAAACAGTATCCACTGCCACTCTGTTTGTCCGATGAAGCAGTCTGAACTCTAGCGTGACCCGGCTTGTGTTCGGCTGGAGATTAATTCCATCACGTCTTCAAGCCTAGAAAGACGACTCAAGCTCAGATCAAACAGCTATTTCTGACAAAACCGGTCATCGCAGTTGGCTCATCGGTCTTATTCTAACAGACCATCAGTCATTAGTCAATCTGAAACAGCTTGTTAGCAGGAGCGACTCTCTTCCTCTTAGCTCCAAACAAAATAAACTGCTTCAACATGCCCCTCAGACTTCTAAGCTCCCACTGGCTGCATGGGGCAATCCAAAATCCAAGAAGACTGTCTCCAGCTTATTTTCTCCCTACTTCTGGATTTGGGGAGGAGGAGGAGGAGTGGGCGGGGGGGTGTTGAAGTAATGCCGGTGAGCTTTCCAGCTGCACAAACAAAGCAGAGAGGATAACAATGGCTGCCAGGAGAGAAGAAGAAGAAGGAGAAGAAGAAAGAGGAGGAGAAGGAGGTCCCAAAAAACCACAGCATCTTCATGAGTACCTGCTCCAAGATCACTGCAGAGTGAGCGGTGCGATTGACCAGACATGAGGAAAACCACGACATGACCACACTGATTAAGCATGCCGCTAGAGCAGGCAGCAGGAATTCCCCTCCCATCCATAAATCACACTGAAAATAACCTACATAGAGCTAGCAAAGTGTTGCTGCTCCCGTCCAAATCCGCGGCACTAACCGAGAACCTTGTGTGGTGTGGATGCACAATGAAAAATGCCACTTGGAGCAATAAAGAAAAAACATTTTCAGCATGACAACCAACTGGCAGGATATTAGAACAAGGGGAGGTCTCTGCTTGAAATGTGATGTGCAGAACGGCCTTATCACGAAACCACAAAACCATTTGAACAGCACGTACCACCACCCCCACTAGAAGGTGTCAGGAAATCCTGGCATGCTGCTACAAGCATTAGCGCCTGGCCATGGGGGGTCTTATAGCTTGTCTAAGTCCCTTGAGAGGGAAAGGCATGTAATAGGAGCCTTTAAATCCTAATGGATTCTTTCGTGTCAGGTAAAAACACCTTTTTTTTTCCCTCCACCAAATATCATCTTGTGCAAATAGTTATCAAATAATCCAAAGAGCACTGACAGTGTCTTCTTGCACGTGAGAAAGATTATGTTTTTAAAAAGAGGGACAGACAGGACGTACACACACACACACACACACACACACACACACACAGACGCACACCTACGCACGTGTGTGTGTGTGTTTATATTATCTAATCTAAAGTTAGATAATGGATGCTACTTACAAGTACATCCGTTTTTCTTCCAATATTAACAGATATGTATTTCTCAAGTTTTTCAAACTGGCCTGTACCATAGTTTGTCGGGTTAAACCGACATAGGTCTAGTGTACTCTCTCACGCATGCGTGTGTGTGTGTCTTTGTGTGTATTTCTGTACCTGCTAACAAAGAGCAAGGGAAGACAGCCTATTCTCAATTGTGTTTACAGATAGGGAATGGGAAAAAACAAAGCAGAGGACGCCATATTTATTTCTCTGATCCGAGACACTCCCAGTTCTTGGCTGTGAATCAGAAGCGTACATGCTGTCGGCTGTATGTTGCGACTTGTGCTTCGGCAGCTTGCGAACAGAAGGCGTTTATTTTGCTCCAGTTGCCACACCCAAGGAAAGTGTTTTTCAGGCAAAGGGGGAGCACCAGCTAAAACTCTCAGCCTGTGGAGCCCAGATGGCTGCGTCTCCACAGAGCACTATTAATATCACAGAGGAAAGCCCACAAGCAGTATCTAAATACATTATATATTGTCCTCTGTGATCTGCCATGGCACCTACTCTTTTTTTGAAAGTTATTTATTGACCCCCTAACCTCTGACTGGTTTCATTTAACCAGGTGAAAGCCAGGTTGCCTCTGGCAGGTCTCTTCTGTTCGCTTCTCTGATCTTTCAATGTTTTTACCCTTCCAGTGTGGCTGACTAAAGTGGTGTGTGCAGACAACAAAAGAGAAGTCAGTCTCCCTAAGGAAAAGCCTTCTCGCTGCTTCCTATTAGCGGCCTCTCCCAGGCCTGAGATGAAACCCGAGCATCCTTCAAGGATCGCCCCGCCCAGTCCGAACACATCCCCGCCTTCAACCCCCTTGTGACCTGTCCCAAAGTAAAAAAAAAAAAAAAGAAGTCCCACACGTCCAGTTCCCACCGCTGAATTAACATTAATTTATTTATCCATCCATTCACTTATACATCTGTTTATTTATCCACCCCATCTATTTGTCTTCATTTCTCACGCTACCCCTGGCAGTCCCCATTGAGAAGGGTCCTGTTACAGCACTGATCCTGGGCTACATGGGCAGCATTGAGGAGGACAGGGCTACTGAGCACAGGGAGCTGGGTGAGCAGCACAGAGCCACCCAGAGAACTCCTCAGCTCATGATGTCATGGCCTGCTGGCCTGGGCTCTGACATAATGCATGTTAAAGTCTCTCTGTACAGACATTATTGGTAAGACCGATAATGTGGTCCTGTGACTCCCTCATGTCTCTAAAAGGCTTTAGTTGAGCGTGTGCCTGGAGCTGTGGCCTGTCTGTTCACAACACCCTGGGGTTGCTCTTGCCCAGGCCAAGGACGGAGTGTGTGAACGCGTGTGAGAAGAAGCCTGGCAGCGGTCAGGGGTGATTTTGTGCCGGGTTTTGTTCTGGTGTAATGAACCATGTGGTCACATGGGCCAAACGCAGACGGCAGGCCGGCCGTATCATGCCTCATGTCTCCAGCCGGTCCACGGCATGCTGGGCGAGTCAGTCATTTACACTCTGCAGCACCTGAGTCCATAACCAGGCGTCCACACCCCAAACAAGCCACGGCACTCTCTCAACACCCGCATCAATGAACCTGCTGACAGGGCCTTCAACACCCGATACTCCTCTCCTCCCGCTGTTGACCACGCTTCCTCTTCCCCCCTCTCTAATGATGTTATCACACAGAGATGTTTGCCAGTCTTTATTTGATGGGCTTTGTGGCTCCCGAAAGCATGTGCGAGCCCTGTTGCTGCTGGTGGAGCATGAGATAATGTCACAATCACAAGCTTTTCCATTTAAGACAGCCCTGCTAATGTGCACCACACCAAGGAGACTGAGAGGGACCAACCACAGGGTAGGGGATGATGGATTGAGGGGTTTTATCAGGGCAATAAACATTAGTTCCTGCACTTTATCATCTTATCTGACTGTGATTTGAGGATTCTCTCAGAACAGGGAGCTCCGTGGCAGGACTACTGACACCTACGTATCCCTCCCTGCAGGGTTTCGACATAATATTACTCTTTCAGATACAAACCATGCTGTTTTGTCAGCATGGTTTTAAAGTGATAAGGTGCACTAACATGCAACCGTCTCCTCCTTCACATTCATCGTGGAATAAAGCAGGGAAATTTAACCACTACAGCAGAGGGCCCAAACATCTCTACGCTGGTAGAGAGTTCAATTTAAAGTTTAATTTATAGTGCAAATATACAGCTAGGTATATAGTGCACACTTCACAACTGGCTTGTCTAAAGTTCACGTGTATTTTATAGTGAAAGTCGATTCAAACTTCTATTCTATTCATCTTAATTCTCTGACAGCAACATAGCCTGGTACAACAGAATGCATGTTAAATCTCTGTGCTGCCTCCCTCTGGGGAGCCTACACTCAAAACCCCACGAGCTTAACTCCGGTAGATGGGGGATAATGGGGGCTTTTGTCTTATTAATACATCCTTTCAATACAATGCCTTCTTCAGAGTGACGGATGGACAAGCCTCAACAACATCGGAGGGGCTGGGAGGTGGGGGCGCACAGCGGGCCTCGCAACGGCTCCACGGAGCGGTGGATGCCCCAACGCGAGGACGCGCCGGGGGTGCACACAGCTCAGTGCAGCCTCCGGTAGAGATACACATGATGCAGCATAGCCTGCTCCCTTGACCCCTCCACCCCCCTCACCCCTCCACCCCCCCCCCCAGCAGCCGGTATGCGTGTTAATATTTAACACACTGCAATGTTATTCATTAATACACGCCGCGTTGCAAAAAAAAAACAAAAAACGCAGCTGTCACACGGAATCCAAAACTCCAAAACGCAGTATGGCTGTAAACCGCAGTAGGGTCTCTGCTTGTGGCGGCCAACCTCACAAAGCAGTAACGTGGTGGAAGTTAAGTAAGTAGGCCACCCTGACATTAATGCGGGTTATTTGCTTGCGCCTGCAAGACTGATTATTCATTTAATTGGGAGAACCTCGTGCAATTCACCACGAACGGTGCCGATTCAATCCTAGACTGCTGGGTTTGAATATGAGCCACAGGCGACGGTGCACAATGTAAATAAAACGTGTTCGTTGACATTGTGCGTAATAGTATAATAGTATAACAGGCGCGCAAGATTATGCGTTTCTTCTCTTTTGTTGGGTTCCTGCCGCACATGTGGATAGCCACACCATTTCGACCACATCATTTAGAGTCGGTGCCTTTACTTACCCCATGAGAGATACTGTGCAGCGCAGCGAAAAGACGCTCCGGTCGATGTTTGTCTCCAAATGTCCTAACATGTGGTTACCAGTATCCCAAAGGCTGCGTCTCGGTTCAGCGCTTTCCTCTGGGGGTCGAGAAGGACAACAAGCAGCGGTGACAATCAAAACTTTGGCGGAGGGCTAGACGGTGTGCCTCGTCTAGTCATCGGTAAATCCATACTGGACTGTGCGCCGCCGCGGAATCCGGACGCGAATCGATTCCAGAAATATCGAGCTGTTAAAGTGTTTTCGTGGAGATCATACTTTCTAATCCAAGAGTCCGTCTGACTGTCCTGGCTCTACTCTCTGGGAACAACAGCTCCACGGGGCTACGGCGCGTCAGGGAGCGTCACACACACACACACACGCACCCACACACACACACACACACACACACTCTCACAGAGAGAGAGAGAGAGAGAGAGAGAGAGAGAGAGAGAGAGTTTGGAAACGCCATATGTTATGGTTCAATTGGCCATAAAGATAAAGAGTATAGTATAATGATGATGCGGATTTGTGGACACTAATTCATATGAAAAAGACTTTTGTATTTCTGGGCCATTTTCTTCCCACTCTCAACCATACAAATGAAGTCCAGATGTTCTCATCCTGTTCCACCTCCTCACTTCCTCTCTCCTAGCAGATCCCAGCATGAACCAGAGTCCATACTTAGACTCATCTTGGCTGAGTTTCCCTTGAGAGTCCCGACCAGCCTTCTGTAAATGTATATCCTTCTCTAACTGGCAATGTATGAAGGAAGAGGCAAATCCCTTTAAAATCTATATTACAGCGTTATAGGATATATATATACAGATGATGAAGCCGTTTTCTCCTGTTATGTTGTTGTATGTGTTAATGGAAAAGAGCTTGGACAACCATTGGCAAATTAACATCCGCATCTGGCCTATTTTGTAGATGTCACATGCCTGCTTTTTTACAAATTTTTGATTGTTGATTGAAGTTTGATTTTTTTTATTTTTACAAATGTTTTGCAAACTAAAAACTTTTGATTGTTGATTGAAGTTTGATTTCTGATGAGTCATTCCTGTGTTTTCTACCCTTTAAGGAGGGTGAGGTGAGGATAAGTCAGAGCATGTTAGTCATCAGGGCCGTGCGTAGACTTAGAGTGGGGCAGGTGCTCACTGTTAAAAAAGGGCCTCTCCCCAACCACAGAGGCCGTAATGTCTACCCTGAAACTCAAAGTCATCCCATGTATCGATGATGTAATGTGTCTGTGATAAGTAGAAGGAGCTACCTCATGTTGTGATGATATTTGTGATTTGTGATTTGATATTTGTCCCCTAACATATAAGATCTAGGAGTTCCCCAGCTAGCCGTGTCTGACGGAGGAGCGGATTCATCATCATTTTATCAAATAGCTTTTGAGCATTCTTGCACTTCAACCTTTACGATCCTTATGTGTGACTGGAGGCCCTCACTTTGCCAATTCTGGACTGAGTGAAGCATTGTGGGTGCAACATTGTGATTTGTTTTTGTAGTCAGGCAAAAATGACCTAATAGTTACAAATTCATGTTTTGATTTATCAAGTGAGCATTCAAAAGACTTTGAGTAATGTTCAGTAATGATTCTGAGCACGGCGATGTTCTGTGTTTCTGACAGTTATTGCTTGAGAGAGAAGATGCAAATGGAATGGAAATGGAAATGGAAATAATTTAACGGCAACCATGGCACACGTCCAATGTGATCTTCTTCTTTTTTGGAATTTTTTTTTCTTTTTGTTGATACCAATTACATACATATTGAGTGTTTATAGGAACATTCAAGAGTTGGCTAAAAGATGATCAGCATCCAAAGACCATTTAAGCGGGAGGTACTTGAGAATCTGCTGTATATGTGTTTAAGTGCTCATTGCTTCATCCTCAAGTCAGCTGGCCAATTCTTGACACTAGACACTGGCACACTCACCAACAGCTGTCTAACCTATAGACCTTTTGCTCCAAATCTTATCTGCTCGACTGTTGGGGCTGGAGATGCAGTCTGACATCATAGCACCTCACTGTACACTGTATGTTGTGAATGAGACTTCCAATAAAAAATAGACCAGCAGTTTCAAAATGAAGCTTTGCGTGTCTGGCCTCTACCGACAAACTTTTATAACTGTGACTCATGTCACGTCTACTGGTGGGTGTCTGAGGGCAGTGGTTGGGGGAGACAGGATCATGATTGGGCAATCTCCTCCCACTGCACTCATCCCTGCCTCCCCCATACCAGCTGGTATGTGAGTTGTGCTCTCGCAGAAAAAGAAGAACTTGTGAAATCCTAAACTTTGCAATACTTTTGTTCTAGTTTCCAAAATCTTCAAACATGCAACTGTCAGGGGAAGGATGCAACCTTAATTGTGTACATTCAAAGCCTTTGTTTGTCGCTCTCTCTATGCCTGTCATTCTCCAATTATGTGTTGGCAGGTTGAATGGAGAGCATGTCATCTGGATGTCTAGCAGACAGGCTTTATGGACTGACTGCTCACTGTCAGCTGGTTTATGATGGGACACATTTAAGAGCCCCATTGCTGTGTCTCTCACTAAGCTTAGGGGAGGGGTCAAGAGCCCTGACCTCACTTCCTGTAGGGGCTCCTCACAAGCATTCCATTGTCTGTGAGAATGTGCATGGGCTCAGGGGACTCCCCACATCTGGCAGCTGTTATTAGCAACCTCCTGTAACCCCCCCCCCCCCCCCACACACACACACACACACACACACACATCCCACCACCCCCAGGCAGACCAGTATGTATACTAGTGCATGTGCACCCCAAAACACCCTTCAAAATAAACTCTCCGGGTTGGTATTGTTTCAGAAACCCCGACTCAGAAACCCCCACTGCCCGGCCCCTCCAACTCTGAGTGAATCTGGTGGATAGCTGGTCTTTAGTATTTACCTTTATCTTCCTGCCAGTCATTCATAGCAAACAAAAAGGAAATACATCAAAGATGAGATGTGGCTGTTGCCGTTGCACCAGAAAGACTGAAATTACTGGCCTTCTTATTTCTAAATTTAGACTCTTGAAACAGGTTGTGGGATCTAGGTCTACCCACTTTGCAAAAGTGAGACAGAGGTCAAAATGAATACAGTAGCAGACAGTGTGCATCACATCAGACTTAGTAAGACCAGCATTATTTGTCTTACTCTGTTACTCATCTCTGTACCCCTTCTTTCCAAAGAGCAAAAGACCCAAAAAGGCAAAGTGATCTTAGAAGAGGGCCTGAATTTCCTTGGTTTCTACTTTTAGACACAGGCCTACACTGGGGAAGTCATTAACGGTGAACTATAACTGTTCTCAGGCTCCATATTGTGGCAGACTTTCCATCCTTTGTTAAACGTCCTCTAACCTCATTTCAATAGTGTAGGTGAACAATGGAGGTAGCTGTCAACATAATTGAAATCAGCAACTATGGACTTCTGAAGATATCCAATTGTTTCGATTTGACACCAAACACCCATACAGAGACAGAAAGGGAGATGAAGGGGAAGGATCTTCTATCACTTCCTCTTCCAAGTCTGAAAGGTTCTAGACAACAAAAAAAAAAGCTGAGAGGAACCTTCCTCTTGTCCGCACAGATGCTCAGGCCAAAGTTAGATATGTATTTTTAGCGCTGTGAATGTTCCTCAGGTCATGTGCATCAAAGTCTTGTGATTCAGTCAGAACTGATGGTCCGGATGACTCAATTCTCACAGGATTCTGGTTCACGTCGGAGCAGAAGGAAACGTGCTCAGTCTGCATCTGCGGAGCTGTCGTCACCGCCATTCTGTGAGACATGAACAGATGTGTGCTGGTAGTAACAGCTATTTAAAATCTCCCTCTCCGTTATTTCCACTCCAAACACTGTGATGGAAATAATGGCGTCGCTGGAGTTGCGCTTAATGCAGCACAACAATTGCATGTAGATAGGAAGATGCAGCGTGTATTGGCAGACACAGTGGAAAATGACTGGAGTGACCTCATACCTCATACGTGATAAATAGGGCTTGCTCTGATAGTTGTCAATGAAATGTATGGATGTAAAACAAGCTTTGTGAAAATCAGTAAAAAAAATCTACGCCATTAAGCCATTTCCACAATCTGGCACAGTAAGCAGTGCAATTAATTGGCACAGACAGCACTCACGGTGGCAGGGAAGAAGTGTTTGTTCTCTCCCTACAACACCAAACACCAGGAGTGGTGCCTGGAGTCAGGATGGCTTATCTCCCTCCACTCTAAATTACAGGCTTAAGTGTTGGCTGTGCCACATGTCTCTGCTGTTCGCAGGTTTAGAACAAATCTGTCCCCCGCCTTCACGCCGGCAGAGCCGCAGTGTTGGCTTACCCCCTTATCTCTGCCACATCTAGTGTCCTTTTTCCTGCACAATAGAATTCCAATTCGAGTTACATTTGATCTGCTCATTGTGCACGGACAGGGAGGGGGGGGTGGTTGAATCACTGTCCACTCACACACAAAGGAAATATGATGTGGCACATCATGTTAGCCAATATGTTTGTGGGAATTTCTATGAGCAGTTCGTGAGAAAACACTGAGTTGCGTTGAGTCTGGTTGCCCTCGTCACCCGCATGCTTCCTGTATGCCGTTTTAGCCTAGGTGTCTTGGCAGCGCTATATGTGTGAAGCAACGTAAGTTCCTGATATATTTCTCTCTTTTTGTTGGTATAAATGAATGTCTCTGTAGTGCTCGCCCAATATTACATCGCTCCACCCTCTCTGCTGAGGAGTTTCTCACAGGAGTATAGAGTTACCTCATTTTTACAGTCAGGCCTGAAAAGGCTGTTCCCATGGTCCACTTGTGCATGTGTCCGTGTGTTGGTTACCACTCTTGAGCATTAGCATCGGATGTCTATTGTGTTCAATGTCATGTTGCAAGAGTCCTTCGTCACCTCTAGTCCGTTGAGGGGAGGAGCGATAGTGGATAGTAGAGGCAGGCAGGTCCAGAGTAGTCCACGGTGGGTGAAGTGTGGAAGGACACATGGGTAGAGGGGAGGGGGAGGTTTGCGGCTTCCTGCAGATTAGGCCAGTGTTTATAGAGCCTTGCTCAAGTACCCTTAGCAAAACACATTCAAATCCACGTCTATTATCGTCCTCTTCCTCATTACCATTATTACTCAGAGAAATGTTTTTTCAGCAGCACCAGTCATAGGAGGTGATGCAACCCTTGTCAGTTCTGTGGTCAAACTGTCTTTGATGTCTTTGCCGAAGTCCAGAAACAGGACAAAGGCCCGAGTTTAGCAGTCAGCAGAGCCACAGAGGTGATGGCCACAGAGAGGATCCCTGTCATTTGATCCTCAGGTCATGGCTAAAATCTGTTGTTTTGACTTGAAACCATATGTCAGCCATCAGTGGTGAAGAAACCCAACTCTGACGTTTCTAGCTAATTTCTTTCAACGGAGAATGAGTTCAGAAGGTTGGTCAAAGAGTTAAGTGTGTGTGTGTGTGTGTGTGTGTGTGTGTGTGTGTGTGTGTGTGTGTGTGTGTGTAGCAGGGCAGGTCAGGTCAGGTCAGGGGTATAAACCAATATGTGAATCATTAGCAGGAATAACTATGTTCTCGGTTGACATTGTAAACGACTTACTTGTAGCATCGCATTGACGTAAAGAACAGCTTTTATTGTCACATCGTATCAGATGGTCATGAGAAGCTGTTTGCTGTTCTGCTCCATCTGTGATACGCTTTACAACATCTGCTCACCTTCTTTGACCTATGTTGACGGAATGGGGAACGTCTCGGTGAGCGCTTACTCAGGTAAAAGGCAGAAGAATTAGTGCACAGATGTTGCACAGCATTCACTCAGCACAGCAACAGAAGAAGCCAGGCCTGCCCTTCTGCATCCACAGGAGGATTTTGGAGAGGGAGAATGTGTGTTATAAGGAGGGGCCTGCGGGGGGGGGGGTGGTTAAGGAGGCGAAAAAGGAAATAGAGGAAGGATGGGTGCAAGCAGAGCAGTGAAAGAAGTGAAGTTGGTCAATAGAGGGTAAAATGAGCTTTCAGTAACCAGGTCAAGCGTGCACCTATTGGAATCCTGCCTCGAGATACTTGCATGCAGGCTGCTAGCTATGACTGAGACAGGGAAGCTGGACTCAGTGAGTTGATCTCTGTGTATTTTTGCTTGTGGCAGAGCGCTCAGTATTTGTTTGTAAAAGTGTGTTTGTGCTAACACATGCATCGTGCAGATTCTCCCTTCCAAACCACAACTTATCTTCCTTTTCCCAAAGGGGTTCTGCCACTCGGGGCTTCCGGGGTCAATGTTGGGGGTCATCAGATAAGAAGGATCAGGGTCAGGCCATTACTTTAACTGTTCTTACCGGCGTCTCCGATGGCCTGCACTCGACTCCATACCCTCAGTTAACAGGAGAACAGTCATGTGGTCAAAGTGGTAAAATGTCTGTATCATAAAAAACAAAGACTGTGGGAAGAGATGGCAGGAGGGCAGCAGGGGTCTACATCTCACACTCTCCTGATACAGCCTGAAGCACTGCTGTCTTTAGTACTTTACACACACACACACACAAACAGCATGGCCCAGACAAGGGCTGGATGTAGCCCAGACAATCACTTAGACAAGGAAATGGCTGCACCAAAGGAGACCAAAGTCTCAGCTGGGACCAACACCAAGGCAATCTGCTATCCAAATCTTGATTTCGTTGCATCACTGTATCAGCACTTTCTTAGTTCATCTTAAAGACCTTTCTCTTCAGACAGGCCTTTGGACTCAGTTGCTGAACTGTTTCCTGCCCACCCTTTTAGCCTAGTTGTTCTTTTTCTCGTTTAGCCTCGTTTTTCTCTTTCTCTTTGTTATTAAGTGCCTTGGGTACTTTGGAATTATTATTATTATTATTTTTATTTATTTTTTATGTTATTATTATTATTAAATCACTAGTCAACCAAATGCACTGGATATTTTAAGTCAAGAAAACAACACATTTCAATTAATGTTCAATGTTCAGTCAGGTTGCTATGGCAATAAGCAGTGTGCAAAGTTGTCATTTCATTTTTTGTCAGTATAATTGGCAAACACTGACTTCACAAATGAAGCTGAATGAAATTTAGTTTCTTTGTCATTCAAATGGACTACATGAATCAACACAATCTTGCTTCATGAGTTATTGTCTCAACTAATGAACCTGTTATAGGGTAGGTAGATTATGTGTTGATGTGTGTTGTTGTGTAGGCCTTCTAAATGACCTTTGAAATAGAGAGGAACCAGCACAAGTTTATTGAGTGCACACTGTTACCTCCCTTGTGGCTAAGCCGCACACGCCACCCGGGAAGTGCTGCTTTGATCTGCACACTGCAGACATTCTTCCCATCACCATCTCACTTCCCTCCACAGTGTTTATTATTGGCTGCAGCTGGAACACCTCCAGTCACTAAGACCTCACTCCACCAAGGTCATGCTGACAACATCCCGCACCCCAATGCAGTAACAGTCCCTTGAGCTTGCGTATGCAATCCTAGGAGCAAGGAAGGAAACATGTTGTGCACGTTCGGATCAAAAGCATTGCTCCCTGGTTGGTCTTTGTTTCTGCTGAATGGCTATTGTCATTGTGAGTAGAAACGGTCTATTTAACCTGGTCAATACATTGTATGGTGTGGGAGTACATCTCTTCTCCTTTCTTCTCTGGTAAAGGTCTTCATCTGGCAGGTTCTGTGCCTTTTTCCATGACCTCTGACCCCCGAGTGACGTGGGCAGCAAGTACTGGAGGAGGACAAGGCTCCAGTGTGCGGTGCGGGAGACCAGGGTACAAGGTGGGGAAGGAGAAGGAAGTTTTGGCCAGGTTTGGTGATGTTGATTCAGCTGTGCCATAATTACATTATGACCTCACTGGCCACATCCAATCAAATCTGAAATAACATCTCAGCCACAGCCAATCAAAACTATAATAACCTTGGCAATTAAAGAAAAGGGTGAGGATACCATAGTGAACCAGGCATTGCAAGTTTTTCCTCTTATAAGAGCACCGCTGTATAAACACAATACAAACAATACGTAAACACACTTCGCACGATTAACTGTAGCTCCAGATTCCACAGACTTGCTCAAGAACTGACAACCCTTCGCACATTCAGTATCCCATCAGAAAACCTTGATATAGACATCCAGCCATCACTTTTTCCCTCCTGAAGCCCAGGCTGAGCCAGCGCTGCTTAAAGAGATGATGACTAATGGCCAAAGTGTGTCCCCTTGTATTAGATTTCTCATTGAATTATTTGATAGGAGTCGTAATGTCAAATAGATCCGTCTGCCCTGGACGCACACATCTGTGACTGAGGTTTTCACATGATGATGACTGTTAGCTCACTCCGCTGCTTGCCAGCCGGGCTGGTTCTGCTTGGAGATGGAGCACAGTGAGTCATGCCATTAAAGTCATGGGCCTAATGTCAGCCTGGGGGAGCAAATAGACTGCTGCATCATTAACCAGTCAGACTGCTAGTTAGATTGGGACAGCGCTCAGTGTGAAAAGGACATGAGTAATCATTCATTGAAGGAATTAGGAGAGCCATTGGCAGGAGTTGGGGGTGGGTACATGACGGAACATGCAAAAGACACGGTCCAAACTTTATCAGGCCTGTTTAGCTTTAGAGCACGTCTCAGTGTGTGTGTGTGTGTGGTTGGATGTCCACGTTCAAGTGTGTCGAGACAAAGTGTAATCTTGGGGAAGGTCCAGTGTTTATCCCAAAAGTCAGCATTTGGCAACATTGCAACTTCCGCAGAGAACGCTCCATATAGTGACGAATATCACTGCGGGATAACATAAAAGAAAGCTGGATTCAATTAACAGCTCACACAAATTCTTCTACGGCTGGCAGTAACCACGCTAACCGAAAACAGATTGAATTAGATTTTCTTCTTTCTGGTGAAACAGCAACAGAACCACAGTTTTTACTAACTTCGAGACAGTTGATCTTACTAACGCAGGTCGGGGTTTGTTCTCTGCCGTTTGCACACACCCATGTGCGCACCCACACACCCACACACACACACACACACACACACAAATCATCCATTCTGTGTTATCATTTTGTAAACTTGAGTCACCTCCTCCTCCTTACCTCCTTCTTTTAAAAGATATCATCATTTGTTTTCATTTTGGGATGTCTCATTCTAAACTGAAACTCACTGTGTGTCTTTTACTACTGTTTACAATGACTCCTTCCTCCTCTTCAGTTCCAGCTTTCTACTTCAACTTTCTACTGGGAACGCTAGTTAGCTAATCATAATAACACAGGTCTCCAACTTTGAGGAACAGTCCTCTAGCCTCTGGGGTTTTGGACAGACCCTGCAACTCGATGCAACGTGCAAAAGGAGAAGCGAGAACGTTCATTAGCTTCCTAACCTGGCTCTTTCTGGAGGTGAGTTGATTTAACGGGCACGGTGAAATATTGCTCTTATCCTGTCCTCAGACCACACTTGCCCCCTAACCCCTTCCTCGGCCCCGAATTCCAGGAAAAGTTGGAGCGACGTTCTGGGCTCCATAAATAACAGTTCTGCTCCCCAGCCGCTCCCTGCATCATCCCCTTCCCTTTCCCCCCCCACCCCTCTCTCCACCTCCCCACCGGCTATTTTAATGTGGTATAGAGTGGCAGATGAGAGCTTCCTCACCACTTTTACCACAGCCTCACCAGGTGTCTGTTCCACCTGGTCACGCTGTGCTCAGATCTTTACGGCCTTGTCTGTCCCACCACAGTGGCGTCAAAGTCGTGCTGCTTCAATCAGTCCCCCCTGCCTTATTTACCTGTTAGTGTTGCTGCATGTGGTCCTAGTGCCGTTAGCCCTTTATTGCCCGCAATCCACCACGGTGCCATTCATCTCTGACTGACTGCTGCCTCAGTGACAGACAACAAAAACTTGATCAGAAACCCTTTTTTTTTAGGTCAGAGCTGAAAAATATGAACATGGGAAAACGTTCCATGATACAACACCCTGTAAAAAAGTTCAGTTACACAACTACTGCGCTGTTTTACTTTACTAGTGGAAAAGGGTTTTATTGATTGGCCTGGTGACTATGTCTAAAAAGGAGCATGTGACTGCTGCGCTACAGCCCAACCCGTGTGAGTGATGGACCTGCCTGCACAAGCCCATTAGACGCAGTCAAGCTGATTAATAAGCAGGGCTAGTTTCACATGTGAATGACATATCCCTCAAAGGGCAGAGTTTCTGGGACAGTCAGGCCGAGGGCGCTGACAGGAACTCTCGGCCCAGCTCTCATGAATAGCACATAAACAGAGAACATCCGTAAACAGTTTAGAAGACCCGTTTGGAGTTTGTTCCAAATGGGTGGGTGGGAAGGGGGGATGCAGAAAAGGGATAGGGGACTGGAAGGGTGAGAGAGTGAAGCACTGCAGCTGATATTCCCTCTATGGCGGCCCAATAGGGAGGAGCAACATCAGGCTGCCTCTGCGCTCCTTTGGGACGCTTTGCCTGTACAAACAAACCGACCCCGGGCCTCTGGTCTAATGGGAACCAGACCTGCTCAGGAACCAAATCTCTCTCTACTTGCCTCACTCCTTCTCGTCTCTCTCCCCTCTCAGTACACCCAACACTCCACCAACACACACTCCAGCTGAAGGACGCACTTCAATTATCCCAAACAGACCTGAAACTATTCCCAATTTTCCCACACGGCAATGGCTCATGACGTTCCGCCTTCCTTCAGCACACGCTGACCTTCTTGACCTTGGAGCAGCCAGTGACCCTTTTATCTCCTCTGGCACTCTCACTTTCACATGCTCTCTCTCACTCTCTCTCTCTTTCTCTCTCTGTCTCACTCTCCCTCTATCTATATATCACACACATACACACAAAGCTTTCCATTGAGTCATGTTGATACTGGCCCCCTTTTAATTTTTTTTTTCAGTTCATTTAATCCTATTCATACTTCCATCTATCTTGGGTTATTTTTATTTTTCCTTTGCCCGTTTCATCCGATCACTTCCAGCATGCCAGATAATGTCATTAAACAGCATACATACATGCTTTACCAAGAACAGCACGATTAGATCTCCAACTAATGACGAAAGCATTACTTATCACATAAACTGGAGGCCCCCATGGTGAAAATGCCGGGTGCTGAGTGAGAGCAGCTCATCCCTGGCTAGAAGTCTGAATGTTCTCATTGTGCGAGTTCAGAGTTTATCTGTGAATGTCCTCCCAGTCTCACTGCTGTCTCTATCTGAATGTTCTGTTTCACTAAAGTATGAATATTGGCCCAGATTCAGAGGAGAGAAAGGCTCTTAAAACACATAGAGCCTCCACATGGACACAAAGAGAGGGCCGATTGTGATAGGGGCCGGCGACGTTCGCTTCCCAACACATGCGCTCTGTTTCAATCACATCTCTTCGTCGCTGCATTCCAAGATAAAATACGGGTTGCTTTTTTTTTCAGTGGCGAGAACGGCCTTTTATTTGTGTGATCGAGTCGCTGAGGAAGTACAACAGATTTGTTGAGGGGAATGAACCGTGCCTGAGTAGATTTGGAAGGGATTCGCCAACACTGGATATGACTGTTCGGCTCTGTCTCCCTCCCTCACATCTGGGCACAAACCCACCACTGTAGGCAGAGATCTGTGATGAGCTGAGCTGAGATGCTGCCTCGCTCGTATAGTCAATTCACTCCCCCCCCTTGTTTTTGCCTGGCCTTGTGCGCTCCACTGGGGCGTTCTGTTTTTCTCTTCTTGCTGTGGGCTTTCTGGCGCTGCCGTGCAAGCCGGTAGAGGCCAAGTCTAGACACAACTTTCTGGAACTGAGGTGTGTTTTTGCAACATCAGCACAAAATCAAGTGCCTGCCAGTAACAAACATGTTGCAACTCACTTGCTAAAAAGGTTAGGGGGAAGGAGGTGCGTCTGGGAAGTGAGAGAAATGTGTGTGAAAGCGTGTTAGCGTACGTGCCTGTGGGTGTTTGATGTAATGTGTATAATGTGTGTGTGTGTGCGTGCGTGCGTGCGTGGGAGGTTGAACTGTACTTGTGGCTGCGTGTGTGTGTGTTTGCATGATAGCTTCAGGACACATTTGCCCATTACTCAATTGATCGACTGTACTCACATGCCACAGTTTTGATGGATGAACTAGGAATGGATCAATACCGCAACACAGAACCATCACCCTCACGAGCCTGAACAAAGCGTTCAGTAGTTTGACATACTGAAACAACATGATCCAAAGTGTCAACCATCATCCAAAAGCAATCACACGTTCAAAGCCGTCTTGTTGTCATTTGTTGAGGCAGGAAGAGGCTAACAAACAGTCAAGGTCATTGACCCACTTCAGGGGAAAAAAGCCACCAATCAGTTTGTCTGTGTCCCTGATGTTTCAAAATAATGGCGATTCCCTGATGGAAGACTGTAGACAGGGGAAGAGACTATTCTTTGTCTATTAATGGTCAAACACACACCACATCTTTTGTCGCTCCTCTTCTTTCCCTTCTTTTCTGAACTGATCTCTTCCTCCACATTGTTCCACTGCCACGTTGCAGGCCAACAGAACTGGGGAAGTTGAGACACCTGGATCTCGCTGGGCTTTCCACCGGGGAAGTTAAAGCTATAGTCTGACGATGATGATGTGGCGTGGTCTGATAGTGAGAAACAAGTGAGCGAGGGGACTCCACACCCCCATGGCCCCAGAACACTCAACCCCTCTACTGAATCAAATACTCAGGGATGTGTGGGATTACTCTCACAGGAGGAACATGAACCCTCTGACTTCCTGCCCGCTGATGAGGTCATCAGTCTCAGTGGGAGTGTCTGTGAAATGCCTGCTCAATAACAGCCCGCTGATGGCAGGGTCGGGTGGGATGGGGAGGGGTGGAGGAGGGAGGAGGGAGAAGTGGGACAAGTAGTGGGGGTGGAGGAGTAGATGACAGGTTGTGTAGGGGGGGGGGCAAAGGAGGAAGAGAGAGAGAAGGGGGGTAAAAAGACTGTCCAGTGCCTGTCTCCAATGAGCCCGAGGCACTTGGCAGAGCACAGCATGTGTTCGAGTTATGGAGAGGACTCTGTTCTCTCTTAAAAAATTAGACAAAGGGGGTGGGGTGTGAAAACTACGTAGCCAGGAAAATCTCATGAAATGGCACAGAATGTTCCAGGGCTCGACAAACTCTGCGCTTTTCATTAATCACAGATGGCTCAATGAGTAATTTGCTTTGTGAGGCGGTCTATGGCCCTAAAAATCTCCCTATATATACTCATCTATGGTTCAGATAAGGATCAGTACTCCATTAACCACAATGCACCGCTTCACCCCGAGGCTGGCTTCATTCATGACTGACAACACCAGGCCTCAACAACAAACCTGATGATTGTCTCTTGAGTTTTTACAACTGTCATGCTGTCACAATAAAGCAGCTTTGGACAAAAGGGACGTCTTAAGAAAGAGTACTGTATGTAACGAGTCGGTATTACACGCACATGCGGCTGATCTCAGTGTGCTCTTGATGAAAGGGCAGGCTGCCCTGGGTCTCACTGAAGGTCGGGTTACTCTGAGGGCACTTCTGCTCCCTATAGGCAGCCGGCGCCTGGGCTGCTGTAAGCCTGATGAGGGGGAGCACCTGGTGCGCTGTGCCTGAGGCTGCAGCTATAGGTAGGTAGGGGAAGGAAGGGAGGGGCCAGATGGTGAGCACACATATACAAAGCCATCTTGTTTTAGGCCAGGTTTAGATGGAACTGCTCGGTTGCCAAGGGTCCCGAGCTCTACATCCTGACGCCCAGAGAAAAGCCCCGTCTTCAAACAAGTCGCTTGAACAAAGACCCATACAGGCTGTGTGCTGCGCCCCACACACACACACACATATGCACACATATGCAGGTTTGTGTTGCTATACTTGTGAGGACTTTCCACTGACTACATGTATTCCCTAACCCCTGATCCTAACCTTAACCATAAACCTAAGCCCTAACCTTAAAGTTGCGCCTTGAAAAAGTGAGGATCAGCAAAATGTCCTCACTTTGGATGATTTTCGCAATCTTTCTGTCCATGTGAAATATAAGAACACACACACACACACACACACACACACACACACACACACAGTACACTCTATTTCACTTTCCATATCTCCCTCCATCTCTGTTTTTACCTTTCCCCCGTCACCCTCATTCATACTCCAAGTATTTCTCAAGAGGTCATGCTTTCATACCCTAACTCACACAAAACAAAGTAATTAAGCGATCCTCCGTAACACACACACACACACACACACACACACACACACACACAAACACTCCCCCCTCATCGTCTCCCTATGTCTCACCCTTGGGCAGTAACAGCATAATGCCTTCCAGATGTTGAGATGCTGTACTCTCCAGCCTTACCAAGTTTTGGAAGTAAGTGCCCCTCTCTCTCATGGCGTTAATGGTGCCCAGGAGGCCTCTGAGGGGGGAAGGGGGGGTCACAAGACCTTTCAAGCTCCTACTGAGTCCACATAAAGACTCATGCATCCTTTCCCTTTCACAAGGTAATCGCTAATCTGTCTTCTCTTTGCGCCGATCGGCAGGGTTTCAAACGAAAAGCTGCAGTGAACAACATGGGTGTGGTTTCCAAGACATCCTGGTAACATTTCAAGAAAAGAAGGTGGGTTTCCATGCATGAAAACAAAGTCCTGTGCAGCTGTCCTCCATCCAGATGGGTAGTGGTGATGGTGGTAGTATGCTATTGGGTTTCATTTGTCTGCATCTGCGGGTTTGGGCCTGTGGGTATCTTGTGTCAGCTGCTGCTCATCAGCCTTATTACCCTTCTCTCCCGTTAGCGTACTTCTCAGTCTAACGCCGTGAGCATCCAGCGTAGAAAATCAATGAGCAGTCTCAAGAGCCAGCTTGTGTTACTGTCTTCCCTGCTTCCCCTCCCCTTGACCCTTACTAAATGATCTCGTGTCACAGTCTCAGATGGATGTCCCGTACCGTGTTCCAAGCTGTGCTCTATTAATCCGTGAAAAGCTGATCATTAGGCCCTATCTGTTCCTCGGTATGGACCCCGGAGCGTCACGGGACACGGTGGAGTCCCTCAGGGCTTCCTTTTTACTATGCTAATCTCATCTTTTAAACCAGAGCTGGATATCATCTGGCTGCTGAAGGCTCTGCTTGTCATTTATTCATGATGTTTTGCTAGACAACCTTGGGGGGGTGGTTGGATGTTGAAATATTAATATGAACGGCGCAGGACTGCTGGTGGTTATGGCGCGCACTCCAGGGAAAGCTGGAGAGATCGGTGTCTTACTATTGCATTGGCAAACGAACAGGGCAGCAGTGCAGACCGTTAGACATATACTAGTACGGCTGGGCCAAAGGGACATTGAGCGAGACAACACAACAACATTCTGGCAGGCCAGCGGATCCAGCGGGGTCCTGAGGCCACGACGCAAACCAGAGAGAGAGTGGTTCTGGAGAGTCTAGGAAAAAGCTCCAGGCTGAGTCGCTCTGTGAGAATGTGTCTGTCTGTAGCACATGTTGGAGACGGCCCAAAACAAACAAGTTAAAATTAAACCACAGAAGGACAGCCAATCTCTGTTTAAAGTTCTTGCAAACAGAGGATTACCGTGTTACCATCTCAAAGGTCTAAGAAATTGTCAGTTTAGTGGTTTATCCAACCACAATAGTCTCAGTAACAGCTACGGCGCTGGCTGAGGAACAGCTGGTCGCCATGTAATATATATCACTACTGATAACACTTTTAAAGGGGCGTGCTCAGACTTTTCATCCTAGGATGTTCGTAAACCTTTCACGCTTTCACATGCAAGTTCTTTTGAGCAGGTATGTTACTCATCCTCACACTTAGAGAGGTTAATGAAATGACTGGTATACAATTCTGAGATAAAGTCTTTCAAACCTCATTGAAAAAAATGACATTAATCTGTAGAAAATGATTGCTGACATCCAAGAAAGACCCTTTTTTGAGGCTAGGATCATCTATATTAAGTATTGAAGCTCAGACAACAATATTTCTGTAGATGGATACAGTGTATAGTGTTTAAATGCTCACAGGACACTGCCGCCTACTTCTCAAAAACAACAGTGTGTAAATGGAGAATGAATAAATGTCTGAAAAAGGCCTTGGTGAGTGATAAGTAGTCTTCTGAAATCCTGACCCAAACGGCACCCCGTGTAAGTGAGGTTGCTTCACAAACATCAGAATATAATAAAATCAGATCAGTGTCGTTCAAACCAAAACTTGCAGTAGCTCAGTTTGAGCTGAAACCATCTGAATCACAGGGCTGAGATAAGTGGCGTCTCATGAAATCTTGCCGTTCGCATTTCCTGCCAAACGTCCTGTCTAAAGTTGACGTGCAGCTTCAGCTGTTTAGATTAGCTGCGTGTGTGATGACAAAAAGAAAAATTCACCATCTCCCTGTGGTTGAGATGAAGACAGCGGACTTTGGCCACACATGTGATGCATTTTCTTTCCCTCCACTCATAATGATTAATTCAATGTAAATGACTAACATTTCTAAATCCTGTGTTTCAAACCAGTTGGCTCAGACCTCGCTAATTGGGTTTTCCCATGAGCTTTGTTATGCCCTCAGAGTAAACTGTATGTGGTTGCTGTGGTTGCCACCGCTGGGGTTTCCCAAATCCATATGATATACAACTGGTTGCAGCAACCCCTTTTCCTCCACTAATACCAAAGAGCCTTGCCTGCCCTACGACGCTACGTACAGCAACGGCATCCTGCTGACTACCTTAAAGAGAGAGAGAGAGAGAGAGAGAGAGAGAGAGAGAGAGAGAGAGAGAGAGAGAGAGAAAGAGAGAGCAACCTGACCAGATTTCTGCTGTGGCAGAGGAATCTGTTTGCAGCCAGAGTTATGGTGTTTGATTTGACACTATGCTGCTATCTAGTGGTCACTAATTATGAACCAGTGCAGCTGAACTGTACTGTTGTGTCCTTGGAAAACACTGTAAGACAAAGTACATTCTTTGCCATTTGAAATGTTTATTATTGTTTCTGACTAGATTGGCTTGACCGGTCAATAAAGGTTCATTTTGTGTCCGTATGATGCTTTAGTGCAGGCTCACCTCCTTGTATTTGACATGTGGGGGAGCTAGAGATCAGTGAGAATGTTGTTGTCTTCAGAAATACGTCACAAACTACATCAAAGACTATGTAGCAGGTCCTTGGTTAGGTCTCCACCAAACTATAACACTATCCCATATGCACCTGGGGGTGCTGAGCCATTATTGTGAGCTGTTGACAGGTTTGGATATCATGCAAAAGAAGGGCTTGGAGGATTAGCACAGCACGTGTCACGCTTTTCACAAAAAAGACTCTCTTTCACCCTCTATAGATAAAACAAATACGACAGTGAGTCTATTGCAAATCCAAGTGATCGTAGATAAGCTTTAACTCTTTGTCGTCGTCTTCCAACTTTCACTAACCGTTCCCAGATGGCTATGATGTCGTCTTTGATGTTGCAGAGCAGTGATCCCCTCTTGGGAAGCATCGAGCCTAGATAGGGCATAGTGGTTAAAGAGGACCTGAGTTGAAGTCGTTGTATCGACAAGCATCCGCCCCGTGGAAGTGGCCTTGAGCAAGACACTGAATCTCTACATAATAAAGTATCACATTGTTATTCAGGAGTCTGTGCAGCAGCACCATCTCAAATGTGTGTTGTTTTAATCACTTGCATGTCTGATTGAGTCAATAAGGCTGCCTGGGAGGTGCTGGGGGAATCTGACTTGTCAGTATGTTGGGTGCAAACAGGAGGCCTCCCACGTGGGAAAAGGAGGGTTTTTCTTGGAAAAGCTTTCTCCTATGATAGGTTGTGAAACCTCCCTTCTCGAAACAATCTAAACTACTCTGAAGGGAGAGCAATAGCCATCAGCACTAGCCAACCTTCATTTCCAACTGAAGAGAACCGTTGCATATAAAAAGAGGCAGGAGAAAGGAGCTGAAAGTATAATGGCGACTGGGGGAAGGGGGTGGGTGGATTAAACAGAAAACATATGACAAGAAAGATAAAAAAGGACTTGCCAGTACCTGTATGCTGACCTCATGCTGACACACAGAGCACCAGCTCTACTCAATGCATATGTAAAAACACAGGATATCATTTCTTTGTTAACTGCTTTAGCAAACATAGAATGAAGGCGAAAGAGTGGAATGGACCCATGGTGTGATTATTTACTGTAAACTAAAACAATGCCGCCAGGGCCTGACAGACGCAGGGGACTGAGGGTTTGAGGAAGAGGAAGGGAATCTATTGTGTGCTGGCTCCAGTGAGCGGACACAGATTAAGAGGGAACTGTGAGAAGAAGCTACTTGGAGTCCCTCTAGTCATTTATTACAGGACAGTGGCCATCTTTCCATTTCTCACTTCTGATTTTAAGAACTCTTCCTGTCCTGGTGGCCTTTTGTCATTTCCCTACAATGTCCTCATAAACTAGATATTTCCTGTTTGTTATCTGGTTCCTGCACGCACTACATTCTCCCTGAGCTCACTAAATATTATTAATTGGCCAAGAGTATTTCCATCACTAACTATTTAACCATGTGTTTCTTGTGTTCTCCCTGTCTATTATATAAGTTTATGTTGGCCCCGAGACTTTTGAAAGGACGTGTCGGTGATTGGGGAATCCATCACCACCACCCACAACTTCACTTTATGACGGGAAATGAACCGCTGAAGGTATTACCAGAACAAACACAGTTTTCAGTAAAGTTTGCAACCAATTTTCATTACTTGACCACACTGAGACCAACAATTGTGTTATGGTATTATATTATATGAGGAACTGACTGAAGGTGTGGGAAAAAGCAGGCTAGCATGTTACACTGGCATCTCCCTAAAACAGTTTGTATGGAAACAAATATACAATATCCTTCCTTAAAGCACACATGTGTATTCCAGATGTGGCATATGCTCAGATTGATGATCCAGGAAGGAAGATAATCTGTAGGCAGGAGGATTTTGATAAAAGGCTGGAGGGTTTGTGCAATATGAGGTCTGAATAGAAATCTAGGAATGTGTTGAACATTAACATTTGATAGTGAACCAGTAGTGGCGTTGAACATGAAGCTTCCTGTACGTCTTGGGAGACATGTTGCGTTATACTCTGGAATTCCTGTGAGCTGACAATATGTCAGAGCCACAATTAGAAAGGGAGTTCTCTTCAGCTGATGCATGAGACATCCTCTCTGGAAATCAGATGAGTCATTTCTGATTTCCCATAAAAACGTAGCCTGCATATTAGTTGCATATTGGCTCTTTATTAGTCATTATAAAGCATTATTCTGCATGACCATATTCTACAACTACTAGGCCATTAACTAAGAGTTTTCCCTCAATAACCTCCTAATTACTGCTTATTGATAGTAAGTAAGGAGGTTGTTGTACATGAATTAAGATCTTAATATGCTTTGCTCAGTATGGGCCTTATAAGGTGGTAGTACCACAAGAATAGTCATTCTCCCTTAATAACATTTAATAAATATGGTCTATTCTTATGTAACAAAACACAAAACTACAAGTGTTAATAGTGTCCAAATAACTCTGAATGAAGTCTCACTCAGAATCTGTTCCCCATTCTAAAGTGAAGTAATTCACTAGTAGTTTGACACTTATTAACCCACACAGGTTCCCTATTCTAAAGCTTGCCTCATCTTCATACTTAGTAAATCCATTATAGCACACAACTACTACCCTATTCTTAAGTGATGGGTTACACCTTGAAGAAAATGGAGGTCTACTGAGATGCACAGGTTCTATTCCCATTCAGTGGTAGAAGAACAAAGTCAGCACAAGTAGAAATATCTCCTTTATTAATGGACCACTTTAGAGATTTTCAAACATATCTATATTAAAGGATTTTTTCAAGTTTCTTCAAGGCTAAGAACAAATGTACTGCCTAAACTTGCTGTATCATTTTCAGCTGACAGAGCTTGAAGTTATGCGCTGGTATTCTTTGCAGTCTCAGGCAAGGGCAGCGGTTGCAGAATTCAAGCGACAAACAACCGCCACAGGTAATAGGACATTAGGCCAATTATTTTCAACTACACTAGACCACAATGTTTTATTCTCTATCATTCAATGTATTTAGCCTATATAAAAATGAACATAAATGTATTTATACATAAATGAACCTCGCTATACATGTCATCGCAGATTATATTAACATGTAATCTATAATTCTAAATATTTATTGCATTTATTAGGAGGAGGCTCAGCACCCGAGGCTCTGTCACCTATTGCCTCAGTGGTGTACAGTGTCCTTGGGCACTCAGACACCAGCATAGGATTGTTTGTGATTTGGTCTTAGTGCTATACGCTTCCTCATAAGATTAAGATCTTAATTCATGTACAACAACTTCCTTACTTACTATCAATAAGCAGTAATTAGCAGGTTATTGAGGGAAACTCTTAGTTAATGGCCTAGTAGTTGTAGAATTAGTCATGCAGAATAAGGCATTAATAAGTGCTTTATAATGACCAATAAAGAGCCAATATGCTACTAATATGCAGGCTAATAAACAACTAGTTAATGGTGAATATGAGTACCTTAATATAAAGTGTTACCCAGTTCACAAAACCCTGTACACAGAGTGTGTCTAGCCACTGGGAGTGTTTCTTAGGCGCAAGACAGAAAATGGCTCCAAAAAATGCCAGCAGTCGCACAAGGAATCTGTGGACAGAGGGACCTCTGTTAGGCTCATGTATTCTCCATGATCATATTACAGTGAGCTTTGCCTCAGCAAGCAAATGGACAACCGAGATATTGTTGTAATGTGAATGTCGCTGGTCTTATTTTCTGTATTCACGCATCGTGTTTTTCAATATGAAATGCCTTCTGAGTTTCCAACACATGCTGAGGGTGTGGATGATACTCAGCGGTGTGAGAAAAGAGGATCTGGTCACCAAAGCTGATGTAGGTTTGGCTCCGAACAGCATAAGTACAAGGTCGCACTATCAGTGTCCAGAGGAGAAACTAGCTTATATAACAGCCACATACAGGCCGGCTGTTGTTTCATACATAGCCTATTCTCATACTCTCTTGCTTTTCTTTGAGCGATTCACTTTCTTTAAGCCGTTTGTTTCACTTTCACGTCCATTCTTCTGTACCTATCGCAAAAATGAGAGCGTCACGATGTCTCCTGGAGTCGCTGGGATGTTTTGCTTCCCCATCCAGCAGGCTCACATTCCTTTCACCTCTCCTCCCTCTCATTGTTCTTGGTGTGCATGTGTGCATGTGTGCACTCACTTGGTAAAAGGGCATTTACAGTGGTTTCCAGTTAAGAATGAGATAAGTTGGGGGATTTTATGTATGACGTATAACGTTCTTTCTTTTCCCCTTTGCTACTATTACTGAATCACTTCCCTTGACAGTTTTACTTTCTGTTTTCGTATAAGGGTCCTTCATTTTCAATATTAGTATGGTTATTCTAATACTAAATACGGATAGGCACTATGGCTTATATTCTTTCTATATATTACATTACATTACAGTCATTTAGCAGACGCTTTTATCCAAAGCAACTTACAATAAGTGCATTCAACGTAGGTAGGCACGAGAACTACCATATCATATTATGTTGTGCGTACGGTATTGCCTTTCAAATTCTGCTGTGTTGGTTTTACTGTGTATAGAAATCTCAAACACTGCAACACAAATTCTATATTGCTGGAAATGAAACATCGTCACCGTATGAAGTGAGACAACGTGTTGTGAGAAGCCAAGGCTAAGGCTTTCACTTTTCATCCCATTCCTGTGTCAACGCACTCACTCCAAATGAGTCGGAAATGCTTTAGAAGTGACCTGCAAAGCTCTGTGAGGTCCCTGCATGTCTTTAGGAATGAACAGGAAGTACACACACTGATATTGATCACAGTGCAGGCGTGGATAGCGTTTGGACTGGAGTAAGCCCCTGAGCATTTCGGTCCTGTTTGGCAGAACTGTTTGTTTAGTTTTCTGTGCCCCTGACCTTGTTGCTTGGAAACACAGCCCGCTTGTCAAGAGATTAAAGCTTACTACTGGCAAGTGGTCAATAGCAATTTATTGCATTTAATAATAATCTTTTTTGATCTGTTATGTGAGTGTAATGAACTTCTAACAATGGGGTTGAGAGAGGAGGCAAAAGAGTGCATGCCTCCACAGTTTTTACTCTCTTGTGAATAGAGAGAGTTTTAGAGACATGACTGGAATCCAAATGCTTGTTTTCTCAACACCGATCCCCTGTTGGTCTTTCGGGAACTCCTCCCCTGCAGATCATCTACTATTGTCTCCTTCAACTCCCTGCTGACAGTTTGTTCAAATAACCTTTGACCCTAACTGGATTAAAGACAACTCGCAGTGTGCAGCTGTTTATTCTCAGAGATCTTGCTCCACTGGTACGCCTGAAGTTACCTGAAGCTCTACCATAGGAAGAACTGGGTCTGGTATGCCAGCAAAAACATTATCTTACCATTTAACTACAACTTGAGGATTGCTGTTTGTGATCAATATCTGTCTTGGCCAGAGTTTTGAAGCTGTGGTTGCAATCGTGAGCCCGTGGAGGCTCTGATTATACTGTATAAGCTCTCAGTCCTCCTACAAAAACTGTGTCTCAGCCTCCAGATTTATTATTTATGGCAGGAGCTTTTACAATCTCCCAGAATTTCATCACCCTGAGGAGACTTATATCATCAGCATTCCTGCATCCGTTCTATCAGACCTCCACCAGATGCCTTGCAAGTTACCATATCCTGCACTTTTAGTATTGGGGGAGAGGGGACAGGACAGGATGTAACGGCATGTTAGGTCATTTGTGGAAATTCTAGTGTTCACCTTCACTTCTTCCCAAAAGTGAATGATGTCAACTCACACAAATTATGTTCTCACAAACTAAGCCAGCATACATGTTTTTATCAGGAACCCTCATTAGCTGTAGGAGACAGCTTGTCTTACTGACTCCTAACATTAAACATACAAGGCGTGTCTCATTTTTTAAATCATGTAACCATTTGGGTTCTTCTCAACGTGATGAAGCACAAATCATCCAAACTTCACAAATATGTTGTCTAATTTTCATCTGAAACCTGACTGACTAAAATATGAAAACATGGTGCTGCTAGAGCAATCACTGCCCAGAGGCGGGTGTGTGGGTGGAAATCTGTGGTGACCTGGAGTAGTGTGGGCATGGTGAAGCCTTCCAGCATGAACAGAAAAACACTTTTGGTGTTTTAGGGTCAGCTCTATGTTCCCTCAGCCCTATGTTCCCTCAGCCCTATGTTCCCTCAGCTCTATGTTCCTCAGCCCTATGTTCCCTCAGCCCTATGTTCCCTCAGCTCTATGTTCCCTCAGCCCTATGTTCCCTCAGCTCTATGTTCCCTCAGCCCTATGTTCCCTCAGCCCTATGTTCCCTCAGCTCCCTTTTAAGCCATTGTCAACAGGTTTGTCCAAGTTTGCTGTTGTTTGTTTTATTGGATTGGGTATATTTTTCCACTATCAACCTGGTATCTGCTGAACATCCTTTTTAAACGTGTTTCAACATTGTTTAGGTGCGTCTTCTTTGTAACCATTTCACCTTAAGCTAATAGATGTGTCATTATGAGTAAATGATTTTCCGTCAGTAAGTCCCATTTCTCAGACTCAGACAACTGTTCTCATGACTAATACACTAGTCACATAGTTACAGTTTGGTGTAAAGGACTTGACAGGACATGAAATAGTTAATTAAACGTAATTAGAATATGACCACAAAACAGACATTTAAAAAAATGAATGCATTTTAAAACTGATGACCTGAGTCCTATTTCACATTTGAGACACTGAGAGAGAGACAGAGAGAGAAAGAGAGAGAGACTTTGGATGTTCTTCAATGAAACATCTTAACTAAAAGACACCAGGAAACAGCCACAGTTTGCTAAAAATCAAACAAAAACAAAAATAAACTCTCCTACCCACAATGACTCACACTCCCAAAGCACATACACATGCCTGCACACGCCACCACCTGCTCACACAAACAAACATGCACACACACACACACACACACACACACCCTCCCCAGCCAACTCTCACCCCCAGCAGACATGCATCAATGCAACAGGCATAATGCAAACAATATATCTGGAATAAAGCAACACAGCAGCAGCAACACATGACACAACAACAGATGACATATGAGAGAGAGAGAGCGAGAGAGAGAGAGAAGAGAGAGAGAGAGACCAGTCAACCAGTTACTTTGTCAGCCTTGCGTACTCTAGGGGTATTCCAACAGGGGGATGTGTTTGCTCTCTCTCTCGCTCTCTCTCCTCTTGGTGTAGTTCAAGTTTATCACAGATCACGAGAGCGGAGCGTCATCTGAGCCGAGCTGGACAACGGGGCATCAAGACACAGGAGACACAGGGAACATTGTTCAAATCAAATGAGTGAAAGTACATTTTTCCGACTTGTTGTGGGTCTTCTCCTCAGTGCGACAGGTAGGCTTCACTTTCTTTGCTCTCCAGTAGCTAGTAGAAAAGATCGATGTTTTGATTTTTGTTTCTGAAAATGTCTCAGAAGGTATTCTCAACAGCGGGCTCGTGTTTTTTTTGTTGTTGCTGAGGGTAAACTATGTGGGCTAATCTCTAAATACTCTGTTGGAATAAACAAAACGTCGTACAAGCCTCTTTTTTTTATTCAAGAAGCTTATCGTCATCGTTGTTAATACCGTTAATACCGATGGCTTCAGGTTGAAAGTGACTAGGTGCAGAGCATGGCTTCAACCAGCAGAGGGCGATATCACAGTGAGAGCGATAGAAAAGGCTTTCATCGCATTGTGGTCCGTAGTGAAAGCAAAGTCAAGTCAGGTCAGGTTTTATCTTGATATATTTCTTGCGTCTGAAACTGAAGCTATCTTTCCTTGAAGAACAGCAGTCCTATAATAAAATCTAAAAAGGACGCTAAACATCACAATAAACTATGAGTCCTTATAATATAAGGGATGTAATAAGAATAGGAATAAGACACATTAAGGAATGTATTATATTAAAATCAACTACATTTTCCCCAAAGCATTAATTCATGTTTTTCCCTTAAAAGTGCTCATTTCAAAATATTCTACAAATCAAAGAGCTATCCAGCTAAAAATGTACAAAGCACTTAAAAATGAAAATGTCTTTATGTGGATGTTTTTAATAGTTTTTACTGGTTTTGACTGGATCATAATGTATATTTACAAAAAAGTCCCACACATTGGTCTATTCTGACTCATATGTAAATGCTTTTCTGAAAGTATAATTGCTTTTTTTATTATATTGGTTGTTGTTTGCCTTATGATGATCACTGGCAGTCATAGTATACTTTTTTATTTACCGCTACGTCATTGACAATACAGACAAGGCTAAAGTGTCAGCGGAAGTGACATGGAAGTGTGCAAATATGACAGATGCATCTTTACTGTGTCACGGCCTGTAGGTATACATGCATACTCCTGTCCCATTGAGCTGAGCCCCCCCAGTGTTGTGGTGAGATATGGAGCCTCGGTCTCAGTCAACTGCAGCAGTTCATCCACACAGCTTGACGGAATGGGCTGGGAGGCCGCAGTGGGAAGCATAGACATGGAAGAAAATATCACTTCTCTTACTTGGACTGTGGAGAGGCTAACATACTGGACAATCTCTCCCTCATGCTTCATCAACCTGCTGCCAGGCAGTCCTGAGCCACTTCAGTGTTTAGTGGTTCTACCAGTTGTTATTTACAGTAAGTCTTGTTTTTAACCACTTTGTAAAGGGTGTAACAAAACTTTGGTTCCACATCTGTTTTTCATAACCTCTACTTTGTCTCTAGAATTTCCAGACAACATCACCATCAGCTCCACCATCGGCTCTGCCGGACTGATGTATGAGGGGGAGGAATATCATTTCACATGTGACATCAGGGATATTGCACCTGTTCAAAATCTCACTGTGATATGGTACAAAGGGAATGATATCGTATACAAAAACTACAGTGCGAACAATCCCAGTAAGGAACCGGTGAATGTGGTCTCTGTCTACAACTTTAAACCTAGTAGAGATGATGACGGTGCCCAGTTCAGATGTGAGGCTCATTTGAACCTGGGGCCAGTAGGACCTGATCTTTCTCTCACTTCACAAGAGTATCCTGTTATAGTTCACTGTAAGTATACCATATACCTATTACTACATTTCCTGGATGTAAGGTTTAAGTAAACTGGGTCTCAGAAAGAGAAGCATATTAATGTATCGCAGCTTATTTTTGACTCTTACAACATTTCAATAGAACGCTTGAGGAGTTTGTACCATAATAACATAATAAGCACTAAAAGGAGATATACCGACCAATAACCAAAGTTCTTGTAAATGCTATACCTCTCCATTTGGTCTGACACTCATACTCTTCATATTGTTGCCTCTAGACCCACCATCAGCGATGGTTGAGCTTGAGGACACTGAGGTTGAGCCTGGCTCTGCCGTGTGGCTCAATTGCTCTTCCAGGGGCAACCCACGGCTGACGTACTCCTGGAATTATTACCAGGCTGCCAATGTGAAGGTGGAAAATAAAGACGGAGTGTCCCGTCTGCACATCCACAACGCCACTGGGAGCAACATGGGCTCATACACGTGCTTTGCCTGGAACAAGGGAGGGAAAGTCAATAAAACAGTGATGGTCACTGTAAAAGGTAAGGTCTATCTATCTATCTATCTCTCTCTCTCTCTCTCTCTCTCTCTCTCTCTCTCTATCTCTCTCTCTCTCTCTCTCTCTCTCTCTCTCTCTCTCTCTCTCTCTCTATCTATCTTAAAGTTTGTTTGTGGGGTCAAACCACTTGATCAACTCTTACCATCAGTGTAGCCTAAACTGTATCCTGTAAATCGCACAACTGGATAGACCATACAGCAATAGGCTTACATTTATAGACACAGGCGGTGTCTGCTGCCCTGTGATGTTTAGCCGGGAGCGATAAACGGGAGCCATAGCTCGGTGTAGCTTTCTCCCAAAAGTCAACAAGTCGCCTTTTGCTGTGGCGTCCAGTGAACCCGAAGGGAAGGAACTGCTTTTGGAAACAAACCTCCCTAAAACTCGCCACAATGGAGGATTTACGCTCTGTGAGTTTCCTCTCAGTTATTTTGACTTTGGAGTTGCTGTCGCTTTCTAGCGGGTCAAGTAAGTTTTCGGGCACTGTGGCGCGCTAGACCTCACGTTTCCCTATAGGAATAGAAACAAGCGAATAGAAACCGTAAAGTGGGATGTGTTGCCTGTTTGTTTGGCCTGAATGATGAGGAGGAAACGAGTCGAGCTGTAGCCATGAGAAACTGGAGAAACTCTTTCACGTTTATAAGACATTTTACAGTACAGATGTACTTTGAAGAACTGTCTGAGAGTGTGAACGCGATTGAAAAAGCACTGTAATACTATGCTGTGTCTATGGCACTCACTACTGAGTTTATAGTGACCTTATACTATTTAATGACGTTTTGTTAAATCTCTTATGGTATCACTAATTGTGCTATATAATATTTGAATAGTATCCTTCTAAATTAGGATTAGTTGTTTCATAAGGAATGTGGGTGTGTGAGACATGAGCTTCATTAAAGTATGGGAGGAGAAATACCGACAAAGAATAGTTGGCATTAGGAGCCCACTTTCCGAAGGGGGGGGGGGTATATCCTTCCTGACCCTTTTCCTGCATTTTTATCCTCCTCAGTCACAGCTTTTGTTCAACAGACATGTGACTTTTCACCACTATTTTCACCACCATAGGTGCAAAACCCGAATGCCCTATCAGCATAACTCCAGAGAGGATGGTGGTACAGTATCAAGACCGAGCATCAGCGATGTGCAACCCCACATCTGCCATATCCGCAAATCTCAAAGAAATATACTGGCAGGTTGCACAGGACACCATCCATGGCACCCAGTGGTCTGTTAACACCCATGAGGACTGGGACCCAAAGCCTGTCTGTACTGCAACATTTGAGGGAATTGGAACGTGCCATAAACCTTTTGACTTCACTATGTATAGTAAGTATTGATATTCTTTCTTGTACCTGCCACTATTAAATCTATATCGTTTTAAAGTATTCTGATTTGTCTGACGCCAATAAAATTACCTCCCAAGAAACACCGGATGTCTTCATCCACTCTGTGAATCACACCGGCCCGATGGTGGCGGGCGAGGAGTACCAGCTGCAGTGTGACATTATCGGCGTCGCTCCTGTACAGAAACTCACCGTGTGGTGGTACAGAGGGAATAAAACCATGACGAGAAAAGGTGGGTACCCTTTCTTCACGCAAGTTCTCCCATCTCTGTGACTAGGCAGGGGACATTTACCAGAGCCAGTCAAACAGATGCAGTGAAAAACAAAACCATTCAATAACCATGGATAACATCAATAGTTTATATTCATGATGACGTATAGATTGGCTGAAGAGGATTATGGAAGTTGTGTTTGAATTTACAGCTAGAGTGGGAAGATTTGTAGTTAATTAACTATCATTAACAATCTCAAATTAAAGTTCCACTAAAATACAATGTTAACTTTATTAATAGATATTAATTAGATATGCTCAATAAAGAACATGACTGGTAGTGCACAGGTACAGTGTGTATGACTTAAACTGACTTTAAAAAGTGTGATCACAACATTTTTCTGCCTAAATGTATGACTGCTTTCAAAATCAAATGATGACCATTCAGTTTTTACATTAATATTTTGGAAGCAGGCAGTTCTGTACTGATCAATATGAAAACAGAGGGCTTGATGTCTATTGATCCCGAATAGAGTGTGAAGATTGAGACTGAGTAGAGTGAAATATGAGTATGTTCAGCATCTCTAACATGAACTGAATGTATTAATTGGACAAATTGGTTGACAGTTTGATGTGAAATTGAGGATCTTTGGTGCCTGATACTGAAAATAAACTGTATTCCCAACTAGTGTATTTTGAAGCAGGACACTCTCAGACATGATATGCAGTAGTACAGCCTACTCATGTTTACATGAGTACTGTTTACAAACTGCCCTTCACTTGGATAAGGAAGCTTTAGCCTAACCTTAAATGCAGACTTGGTACTGAACAGTATTGGTATTGAACAGCCTGTGCAAAAAAAGCTTGTGCAAAACACGGCAGGGAATCATCTGAGTTCCGTTGATCTTGTCACCATGTAAGGAAGGCTGTGATTGGATGACTGTTTCAATTTCTTTCTTCAATTCTTTTTTTTTGTTTCATAATCGCCCTTTGACCTAGCAGGCCCGCTGCACCTGACTGGTTGCCCGCCCCAGGACAAGACGAACTGTGACATCAACGTGACCAGGACACCGGTGAATGTGTCATCTACCATCAACATCATGCTGGGCAGAAATCAAAATTGGGCAGAGTTCAGTTGTGAGGCCCAGTTGGACCTGGGACCAGAGGGACCACAGCCTCCTCCAACAATGATCTCCAATCCTCTCAACATCACAGTCTATTGTAAGATCCATAGTTGTATATGACATATGATGTGTCTGTGTGTGTGTGTGTGTGTGTGTGTGTGTGTGTGTGTGTGTGTTGGGGGGCCTTTACTGTCTCCTGCTGCTGGTATACTCTTAATTTTTAACCTTCGACCTGGGACCCAAATAAAAGTAGTCTTACTCTGCAATCCTGCTTTGAGAATACTGGTCTTGCTCTGGGAGGACTCTTGTCCTGTGTGGATCTTGCCTTTTACTGTAACAGGCCCTGACCTCATGCTGCGCTATGTGCCTCTCTGTCTCCACAGCTAAGCCCATCATTAATGCCACGAAACTTCCGTCGAAAATGCCAGTGTTCAGAGGTTATCCTGAAGAGCTTGTATGCGAGGCTGAGGGTCACCCAACACCAAGCATCCAGTGGCTCTACAGCTCAGAAACAGCGGTGCGTGTGTCCGGAGACACGCTCACCATCTCTGAAGCAGGCGTCTACACCTGCAGCGCCACTAATGATGTCGCTTCCAGCGTTCTTGCGGTGGAGGTGATTTTAAAAGGTAACAGCACATTTAACTTAAAACTTTCCTAACACTAACAGAGATTAAAGCATTTGCAAATGATTACTCTGAGTCATTTTCCCCACAATTACTCAGTGCAGCTTTACTCTCTAACCCTACGTTCAGACCAAACGCAAAATAGATAAATAAATAATTAGAGGCAGCATTCATAGTCAAAGGAAGGAGGCAGATAGAGCAAAATGGATGCATCTGCACTCTACGTGGAGCAAATTGAGAGACGGCCCCTCGATCTACAGCCACATTGGCAGTTACACAATTATGTGTCATGTTACCGTGAAAGAATCAAACATTACAGTCATTTAGCAGACGCTTTTATCCAAAGCAACTTACAAAGGTGATAGTTGACACTATGTACAGCAGAATGGTGGCTGCATCTTCCCACTTCTACTTGAAAAATAAGGAATAAGTAACCAACGTTAGCTATGTCAGCATAAACCTAGAAATGACCTAAACTTGTCCCATGACCAACACACAATAAACTTTTTCCAGTAGCAACCAGAAATCTACTTCCAGATAATCCTCAAGAAAATAAGCCTACAAAACACCATAAAATGAACTTGGTAGTTTTGATGTTTGGTGGGGTTTGCTACAAATGAGAAGTCTAGCCCAACCTAGAAGGTCATGCCCAATGTGGCTCTGTTTGAAGAGCACTTGCAAGCAGGACTATCCGGGTGCCTCTAGATTTCTTTTTAAAATGGACGAAGAGCTCCCTGTAGCGGCGCGCGGCTTCCCCGTTACATCACCACGTCATTAGTGTACACAGACAGAAACAAAAAGGAGGGGGCATGGCGGAAGGTCAGCGAGTTGGTGGGAGTTTCGGGTACGTTTTGTTTAGAGTTCAGCTACTTTTTATAGATTGGCCTGCTCTCTGTTGCAGCAAGTTGTGTCATCAAACGTGCTTGCATGTCCTCACACCACTCGAGTGAATACATACCCCTGTCTGAACGTAGGGTTACATGTTCTAAGTGGATAATTATCGACCTGACCCATTGGTAGAAACTGAGTAATAACTGGAATCTTGACGGGAATCTTTTGTCCCTTTCATCACAGAGGATTACCTGCCCCTCATAGCAGGCTTCGTGGCTGTCATGGTAGTGGTCATCGCTGTCATCTTTGTCTTCATCTACTCAATCTACTACAAGAACACCAAGATGCGCCGCTACAGTCTTAAAAACCCCAAACTCAACACGCAGAACGGCAACGTAGCTCACAACGGCTGGGACATGCAACTCCCCATGACCAAACTGTCTTAGCAGCACATCTATTTCTAGTACGAGATGGATAGCTCTGCCCACTCCGAATGAGAAGGCTGTCTTTGCCACCAGAGACTTAAGTGGTTAAGGGGCTGAATGCCACTCAGTCAGCTGGCTGACTTTGGACTTTGGACCCTTTGGAAGTATGTCTTTCAATCTTCCCATACTTAACACACTCTGGTATCCTTACAACTGAGTTCTCACACAAACTCTGATTTACTTTTTATTGAATACCTGACTATGAAGTCAGATATCCTCAGCTTGTAACGTAGGCTGCCATGTATACTACTGGAGTGTAACTGTTTTCACTGGACAGAAAGAAGAGGTGGTGCAAGTTCAACTGGCTTGCTCTTTTTCATAATCACAAAGGGAATCTAATGCAATTGTGAATGTCTTTGTTGTCTTTGGTTCAACGATTATATCTTGGATTCTCGTGGATTTTTGTGGATTCTGCGCTCACACACAAACTACACTGAGTCTACAAAATATTAGGGCCACCTTCCTACTGTTGAATTGCACCCCATTCTGCACAATCCATATACATGATTGTCACAAGGACTAAAAACCCTCTTTAACATCTCCTCACCTTCATCTCTACTTCCCCTTCATGACTGAAGTGGGTTTAAGGAATCACAGCTTTCACCAGGACTCACCTGGTCAAACAGCAGGTCACCCACTACGTATGGAATTACTTTACAAGCCACACAGGACTTTAGCATGCAGTCGCAAGTGATATCCTGATTGTTGGTGTGATGTTTACTGAACACCACTAACATGAGGTGCACTATTTCCTCTTTATCTCTTACTCGCTTCCCATAAAGTGTGACATTGTATCTGGGAAAGAGCATGCCAGCTGTGCCCCGTTTGTGGATGCACATGCCAGTTTCCACTGAGCCCATGATCCCTTCACTCTGCACTGCTTTCTGAGTCTGTGGCCTCACTCAGCGCCTGCCCTTTGTTGTGCCATGCTGTGTCAGGCTCCGAGGCTATGGGACACGTTGATATTGCCTCATCTGTACGCTTAAAATGAATGAATGCAGGCATTATAGCCAAGTGCCTATTGGAATTGTACAGTCAGAATAATAGTTTATGTACATGTAAAACCTTCTATTTATTTATGACAAAAAATAAAGATGGGGCAGTCTAGTGTGGAAATTAGACTGCGTAAAGAGATGTGAGACAATAAGCTTTCACGGTAAAAGCCTATACCTTGATATTTGTTGAGGTGGATATGTGCAAATGATGGGAGGGTGAGTTGTTGGTTGTGGCCTAATTTGAGGTAAAGGTCAAAGTCCTACCTAAAAAATAAACAATTACTGGTCTTTGGTGGACTCTATAACCCTTTTGTTAATACTGCTGTACATTTTTTTTGTGACCATGGTGTAAAACAGTATTTTAATATTAAAAAGTTGACTTTTGATGTTGAGACTGCTTTGTCGCTGGAATATACTCCAAATATGGTTAAGGATACAATCAAGAAGGCCAGTGTTTGTGTTAACATAGATACAAAGTAATCTCTGTTCTATTCAGGTGCTTTCATTGGGATTCAGAACTGTACACATCAGGTAAAGATGGGCAGTAACTGTGTAATCACATACATTAACTAAACAAATAGGTCCAGCCTGTTCTCACCAGGCCCCCTTAAAGCACTACCTAAAGCAAACAAAACATTGATTAAAGAAACTTTTTTATTTTTTATTTTTTTTATATACTATGACCAAGCATCCCTCTTAACTGGACAGTCAAAAACACATGCATAAGAAGCATTGTAATCATTGGTTGCATTCCCCCTGATAGTCCCTGAGTGTTGTAAGATGGGAATCCAAACAGATGGCGTTGAAATACATTATCTAGACGTCATTACACGCAGGTATTAAAAAACACATTTTTATAACAAGCCTCGAAAAGGCGTGGCCACAAGATAAGTTATTAGGTCACTTTATCTATCCAATAAAAAACTCGTTCATCAAGTTTAACGACACGTTTGAGTTCATCACAAGCCCGTTTATTATTATTTATATGCGCGTTTTTCTATATGCGTTGTTTTTCATTGCATTCATTGATATCACTACATACACATTTATGTCATTACATTCTTGCGTAAAAGATCTGTTCCCAAAGGCCAAGCATATCACCACGAAGGAATTTCTATTCATAACGCCTTCAAGTCCTGCCGGAAATATCACAATTACTAGTCGAGCATACACGAACGATCCAACAAAGTCGTAACTACAGCTAGGACATTGGAGATTTGTATGGTTAGCTAGTGAACTACTTAAAACATCAATCACCATACTACCATACCATACCTAGAGTCCAGAAAAACGAAGATTACCAAACCAAAGTGTGGGTCCAGAAGGCCTCCGACGAGAAAAGAGACATTATTTCCTCCAGTGTGGTGACTTTTATGTATAACATATCACAGAAAATATATTACAAACCTGCGTCTGCATCTTTTAATTTCTTGTTAAAAGTTATCCTTCCATGAAGACTGAAACTTGCAGTACTTCTTTTTAAACTCTCCATTTCTTTTTGGTTTGTTTGGCTCCAACCCACACTGAACTAATAACGTAACCATGGAGACCAGGCTACATTTTTGGTGTAACTTATTTTGTTAACTATTCGAAAACAGCAGTGATATCATAGGGCTTAGACGTGTTGTGTTGCTATTATTAACCAATATAGGAAATTAGCAAATTTTCAAATTTGGTTACAATGTGGGAGCAAATCGGGAGAACAGACACCACAGGAGAGGGGCATGGTCATCACTCTCCGGAAATCGGCAGAGTTGGAAGGTCAATTACATGCCATGCTTATTTTCGCCTCTTCGTCTGAAGCTTCAGTACAAAATATCTGCGTCGTTTGATTTCTAAAATAAAATAATAAAAATGGCTAAAATGTTATTAAAAGTACTTAAGTGCCCAACAACTCATAGTTATTACTTTTGACTTTTTATGTTCGACTTCTGACTTGTCTGAAAGGCGGGGGTTTACGTGGGACAAGTGAATGCAGCATCAAGCAACTCCCAGGAAACCTTTGAGCACTTGACGGCCAGAGCAAGACAGAAGAGAGACGAAGCTCGTGGTACCGGAGAAAAGAGTTTTACAAATAATCCTTCTCAATTGGACAGTAGTAGGATTTTTTTTTTTACCATAAAAGTGAATATCGCGCTGATAAATTGTGGGTGATAATGACGTGGTTATGTATTGTCCTCGGAGTAATTGCGTTTATAGGTAAAACAATGTTTGTTTGTTTTTTGTTGTCCGTAGGTTTGTCTATAATTACACGAGAGCCAAAGTCCAACATTTTAACATGATTTGTACTACTCTTATTAAAGTTCAGGAAGCAAACAGGTTAGCCTACGCCCATGTCATTGAATACTTGAAACCAAATGAAAGTGTAATGGACGATCAGGTTGTTGTGTGGTTTTGGTGTGAATTTTGTCTTTGGGCCATTTTTCTAATCCACTTTTTTCTCCAGTGCTCATTAATATTATGCTCTACTATTATTTAAACCATCGCATGTTTTGTTGTTTATTGTCATGATAAGGATTTAGCTTTTGATTTAACTTTTCATGTCAGATCTTGCAATCCCAAATTCTGTTTATTTGGCCAAGAGGGCAGCAACACACAAGAAACCAGAAAAGCACCAGAAAACCATGTGATTTTTAAGTTGTCTTATTACCGTTCTGAACAATGCTGCTTCGTCTACCCTGTATTGTATAACCTGTACTGTGTCCCTGTAGGTTGGCCTGTGGGTGCCTCCTGTCCCATTGAGCTGAGCCCCCCCAGTGTTGTGGTGAAATATGGAGCCTCCGTCTCAGTCAACTGCAGCACATCCACACAGCATGAAGGAATGGGCTGGGAGGCTGCAGAGGGAAGCAGAGGCCTGGAAGAAAATATCACTTTTCTTACTTGGACTGTGGAGAGGCTAACATACTGGATGATCTCTCCCAAATGCTACATTACTGTACTTGGTAACCAGTGTTTACGAACACTACCAGTCACTATCTACAGTGAGTAACCTACCTACCTATCTGAAGTTATCAAGTTGGGCACTTGGGTACTGATCATTCAATACCACAAGTCCATTGCTCATTATTTCCCATTAAAAGAACAAACCGCATGCACACTGCAAAATTCTTAATGATGTGGTGCTGTGGGTAAAAACGCCTCTTGGTTAACTTATCAGGAAAAAACCTATTCCCGCACACAGACATACTCTGCTAGTATGTTGGTCTCATGGTGGTCCTCTGACAGAGGACCGAAACCGACCGAATAAAGTTTGCAACAACGTGTGTGCGGAAATATGTTGTTTCATTATTTCCCATTGCCACGAATTGCGCAAAGTGTGAAAAGGGCTTGTTGTCATGATTTAACCTGTACTCTGATGCTTCTCACCACATTTTTTACAGAAATGCCTAACAGTGTGTCCATCTCTCAGTCAAGTCATGTTGGCCCAATGGTGGAGGGCACAGAGTACCACATGCGGTGTGACATTGTTGATGTTGCCCCCGCAAATAACCTCTCTGTGACTTGGTACAAAGGAAATGAAATCATCCTCGCTAAGTCATATGACAGTCTGACTGAAACCCCAGTGAATGAGTCATCTAGCCTCACCATCACACCCAGCAGAGGTGATAACGGGGCTGACATCTTCTGTAAAGCACAGCTGAACCTTGGACCATTGGGACCAAATCCTTCGCCCCTGATGACATCAAAGCCACATAAAATGATTGTATACTGTGAGTTTTAATGCCCTCTTAATGTAACTATAAGAATACTCGGGTTTGTAAGAGAATATCAAGCTTATTTTTCCTTTCTCAATGTTTTTTTTTTGCTCCTCAGACCCACCAACCTTAGTCAGGCCTGAAACAGAGACGCTGGATCTTGCAGATGCCAATAAAGTCATTTTAAGCTGCATGGCTACAGGAAACCCCACACCGGTATACAGCTGGCAGACCTCACATCCTGTGCAGGAGAAGATGAGGAATCAAGCCATCTTGAGCCTCACCTTGCAACATCCAGGGACCTATAATTGCACAGCCTCTAACGACCTCGGGCACCACGACCAAGCATTTTATTATCACTAAAACAAGTAAGACATTTAAGTTCTTAATTTTTGCAATTCGTTATACTCAATTATTGTCTTGTAGTGTTTATAATTTTTGTAATCTATCCATGCTGTTGTTCTCCATCAGGTAGTAACCATGGGACCACTGCTGGGATTGTGGGGGCTGTGCTGCTTGTTATTGTAATCAGTTTGAGCTGTGTGGTTTATCACAAACAGAAAAACTCTTCTGTTGCAAGAACACAAGAGTCTGGACAGATGAGCTGAGAGAGAGAATGTAACACAAACTCCCCTCTCCCACAGGCAATCGTACAACATTTTCAGCCATAATTGTACCATTTGTGGCCCTGGGACTCCTGCTCATCATTGGCGGCATAGTTTCGGGAGCAACTCAAGGCAACGGTGTTATCAGTAAAGGCCCCTGTGTTCAGGGAAGGACCTCCTCATCAGCAATTATATGAAGCTGACTTCTGATTTTTATTTTACTTTTTGCAATTCTGCATTGCTTTTGAATGGTCCTTTTTGGGGTCTTTGCTGGGGAGACGCGTACCAATTACATTTGTCTGCCGGTGGCCTGGGAGCTTGGTTTGCTTTGCATGCTCAAATGATTGGCTTTCACTCATGCCTGACCATTGTACCTTGAAGAAAGCATGATCCCAGTCGCTGTCTTTAACACTTTCATCTTCACTTTCTGTTAAACCTTTTTTGACAACCAGTCGCTGTATACAGATCAACCTTTTGGAAAAAGTGAATTAGTTTTACATACTTGAATAGCTGCCTGATGGTAAGAGTTATGAGACTTATTTTTTGCACGTTTTATTATGCATTTGGGGAAACCACTAAACCGAAACAACAGCCATGTATGTTTTATTGCTTGTTTCCTTGTAATTTCAGAATCTGTAACATTGTCATGTTGGTCAGTGATTGGTTAACAAGTTACACACTCTCAATCAGGGCGAACAAGACAAGAGCATTAAGCCTTCTGCACAGAGGACCAGACTTTAAGGAGAGAATGGAGCCACCCCTTTATTGTTTCTATCCACTCAGGTATTATCTGCTCCTCTGTGTTAGTTGTAAAGCTGCCATATACACTGTGTTAGATAGCTATAATCATTACTTGAGAGGGCCCTGTGATTTTCGCATGTGTTCTACAATGAGGTAAAATGAGGCTCTTTTTTAATTATTATTTTTACACTTTAAGCATAAGGTCATTTCACATTTTGTGAAGTTATTTTCCCATGGTGTGATCTTTTTTATATGCACTGTTAAAGCTTTTGAATGTTTTGTTTTTTTTAATGTAATTTTTTTTACCAACGCACTGAAAACAGCAGCTACACCAACACTGTTTCTGTGATGTGACTGTGTCTTGGCTTTGCTACCATCAGACAAGTAGTTCCTCCTTGAATTGTAAATTCCATGTAAGACGTGTGTGGTGTTACTGTTAAAAAGTACTTTTTTCAACAAAAAAAAAAAGTCTACTGTTTTCAATGTGACATTTATTGAATAAGCGAAAGTGGTATATATAAGTGGATAGTGGTATATAATCAGGGAGAAGACTGTTTTCAAGGGAATTTATCATATGTAAATGTAGTTTTTAAATTGCATGGATTCAATGTTTAGCTTAAGCCAACTTCTCTGTCAATGATATTCTTAGGCAGAATACTGATTGAGGCGAAGTCAAACTAGTCTTTCACTAAACTATGTTTCCCTGCCACCTTTTGTCAACCCCTTGGACCTCTTTCTCCCATTCTATCTGGCATACATTATACAGTGCTGAGACCACCATACTAATTAGTGCACAACAATGTAAATGTAAAGCAGAGCATTTGTTATCCTGCCTATGTTGTCTGACATAAGCCTCTTTTTTTTTCTAAAATTGTGTTCTTTATGTCTACTCCATGTCGTTCCCAGTGAAGGTCTTGCCAGAAAACACTGTTTGTGTATGCTCTGACTGTGTTGCTATAACAACCTGGCAGACAGGATATTGCTCAATTTGTCCTGGAGTAGATTTATAATAGTCACATAAACTCAACATGTTTCTACAGAGCACTTGGAAAGGGACAGCATATCCAAAGCGACCAAGACATCTGTACATTGAGATTAGCAGCTGTGCTTTCCATAAATACACCAATAAGCATCTAGTTACTTGCTCACTGGCACCTCAGTCAAGGCCAGAACCGATATGCTGTGTAGCATTCTGGTCACAGTGTGAGTCCTACAAGCTACACGCTGGAGAACTACAATAGTCCTGCCTGCTGTTATTTGACAAGCGTGGAGTTCAGAAGCTATGGGAGTCAAGCATGCAAGCACAACTGAAAATAAGTCTTTGTTCACATGGATTAACAGTTCGAACACAAAGCTGCAGAGGTACAATCCCTGATTTGACAACAGTAAAATGGCAGCGTGTGAGGCATGGGTTTTACAGAAATGTTAATTATTTAATATTGTGCAATGTATTAATATTAAACACATCAAACTCGGCCTAAATGGAACTAGATCTAGTTTGGATTACATACTGTAGCTTTACAGGCAAGCAAACATACTGGGTGAAAGAAGATTCTTCCAGCTAAAAGAACCGAAAGTTTCGTCTACAGGACCAGTTCTCTGATTTCAACTTGCTCATGCCATCAACTGCAGGGTCTCTGTACAGTTAGAAATGTTTCTGAAATAGATAACTATGCCCTTTTTGTAGACATGTTTTACCCTCATTTTTTAAAAGTAATTTACACTTGAGAGGTATTGGTCTACTATATTCCTACACTGATTTGTAGTGTGTCAGTTTATAGTGGCCTTAGTTAATGGTATTTTTATCTCCTATGTTATTATATTTTTGTATTATTCTTATCGGGACCTTTGCTGTGATATTGGCATGTTATTGTGCTGAAATGTATTATACAATCAGCTTAGGGCAGTCCTTTGTGGAGGCCTACCAACTGTCAAATTTCCCTCTCTCCCTGTTACCCCCCACCCCCAAAGTCAACCGGGATGAAGGGAGCCCTTTTGTTCCAACATAGTTCACTTTAGAGTTGCCAAGCACGGTCAAGTTGGAATTTTCTTTCTCCTGTCTCTCCATCGACGGCTCGCCGCTGAAACATGGGAAACAACTCCCCGAGATGGATTATAGCGTTTTGCATGTTTTACGTGGGTAAGATGCCGCAGGCAGAATATTCTTTTAACTTGATCGAATTGTTGATGCTCTTTGGTGCAATACTTATGATGGTGCATAACGGCAGTGATGTAGTGGTAAACAAAAAGGTGGACAAACTATGACCTCCAGTTGGCGATCCTTAAGACATCACAAACATGAATTACACTTTCATAAAAGCGTTAATGTAGCCTTCCCTTCCTCGCATACACTATTTTGATACTAGTAAAATGTTTATTATGAATTTCTGTCATAACTAAGGCTATTTGTGAGGCTGTAGAGGCGGGTAAGCTTTATTCCGCAAATAAAGATGTGGTTAAAGTTTAGGTGAGTTTACCCTCCAGCATATCTCTGCATAACGGGTCCAACCATGCTCTTGGCTTACTCAACGCATGTTTCAAAATCTTGCCTCGGGTTCCTCCATGATGAGATATCCGGCTAGTCAATATGCAATTCTGTGGTTTCCATTTGTGTGTGTGTGTGTGTGTGTGGTGTTGTAACAGGTTATAGCCTGCATGGCTCAGTGGTGGTTGGTGGTGGTGGTGATGGCACTGATGATGATGATGATGATGATGGTGATTACTGTGTCTCAGTGTCAGGTGAAGGTTGCTCCCTGATCCTCAAGCCCTCCAGGGTTGTGGTGGGCTTTGGGGAGCCGGTGTCAGTCAGCTGTGAAGCTGCTCGCCCGGTGCGTGTTCTGGGCTGGGAATCAGCCATCGGGGCAGCACACACTCAACAGGACCTGTCTGTCCAGTGGAAGGTCGACAGTCTCATTGATTGGATAGAAGAGCCCATCTGTTATGGAGTCTTTTTCACTGCTCCGAGACAGTGCGAGGAGAAACTCAACCTCATCCTCTACAGTGAGTCAACATCCTCTTTTAATGGATCACCACTGATGAAATGACTCATACAAACATGGCTTACATTTTGATACACATCAACCCTGTGTATTTTCACCTAGAAACTCCAGACAGCGTCTCCATTAGCCCTGTGAACCACACTGGTCCGATGGTGGAAGGAAAGGAGTACCAACTGCTCTGCGAGGTCCAGAATGTGGCTCCTGTTCAGTACCTCACACTGAGGTGGTACAGAGGGCAGACTGAGGTTTATAATCACTCGTTCTCCGACCTCACACCTTCCTCGCCTGTCCAAGTGTCCTCCATTCTTGTGATCACTCCAACCAAAGCTGACAACGGAGTGCAGTACAGATGTGTAGCAGAGCTGGACCTCGGACCAGAAGGACCGCAGCCTCCTCCCACCGTAACCTCGGAGCCTCTTAATGCCTCTGTATACTGTAAGTCACAAACAATCAAGTCGTAAAGCCGTTCCCACTCCTAAAAAAAAGAGCTTACTGGATTTTATACAGAGGGCATATTCATCTTCACAATATTGCTTGCCTGTAATCCAATTGGTCAAAAAATGTGTTCCATTTGTACTGAGCATTCTGATAACGCACAATGAATTGTGATTGGTTGCTATGCAAACTCTTGTGCCAACCATGGAGCTAGTCAATAATCTTTCTCTTCTGACTTTTCAGTCAGAACATATGCATTTGTAACTGTTTTATATAAGTCAGATGTTTGAAGATGTTCTTTACTTTAATTATGGATATGATTAGTATGTACATGGAACAAATCTTTACACATTTTAACAGTACAGAATGCTATCCTTGGTAGTATTGCTACAACATCTGATCCCTGTCATCTTCTCCCTAGATCCCCCAACTTTCCTTAGCCCTGAGCTGGAAATGTTGTACCTGACCACGGGTGCTGAAATCACATTAAACTGCACTGCTACAGGAAACCCCACACCTGTATACAGCTGGCAGTCCTCACATCGTGTGCAGGAGAAGATGGAGGATGACGCTGTTCTTACCTCCTCCTCACTGCTCCCAGGGACCTACACCTGTACTGCCTCTAATAAGCTTGACAAGAAGAGCAAGCAGTTCATCCTCAAGGCAAAGTCCAAAGGTAGGGAGGCTCTCTGAAGTGCACTGTTGCAAGTATAATTCACCTCCATAGATTGTGTATTAATGTGCCTGCATCCTCTGCTGTTTTTACTTAGGTATGTAAAACAAGGAAGCTTATGATAAGATCAGGCGACACATTGGAAGTATGAGAAGAATTCAGCCAAGGGGATTTCAGCGTTGCCTATTTGGGGCAGGAGATGATTAAAACAATCACGGCTCAGCAGATATTTAAGAAGATCTTGTTTCTCATGAAGAAAACAAACTGAATAGACTCATTAGTGATTGATAAATGATTGGCATTTGATTTGTGGGTATTTTAACATTAGTGTATTCAGTTAAATAATTTGTTGGTTTAGAACATAGTCCATTTTACATGTTTGCCAGGTGATATTCTGTTTTTAGAAATGTAGCTAATTTATATTGTCTTTTGTTGAGGCTTATGTATGGTATATTAATGGAATGCAATTGCCTCATAAGATTACAAATGTGTACACTTAATATAGAAATAATAATTACATTAGCATTAATGATTGCTGCTGGAAAATTAATACTGGAATATTAACATTGAATAATTGCAGAATATCAGTAATGTTATATATCCAGGCATAGAGGCCTAAAGTTCATAAGTGATATTAAATGTCAACAGACCATCATCATTGTAAATAGGAACTGTTTCTTAATATCTGTATGAATAAAGTTTGATTAAGAACTGGCTTATTATTATTTTATTATTTTTCATTATTAGTATTGTTGTTGTGGTTATTATCATGTTCTTGTTGGGTATGCCTGCCACTGCTTTTCTCTTCTCAAATTTCAAGTGATATAATAAAACGTTTATCAAAGTTTATTAAAATGTTGGTAACACAGTAAAGCATGTTAGAACAGTCATTCATCATGCCATGCACATACACATCGTTTGGTTTGAAAACTGCTGCTAACATCTCCTGATGAAAGTTGAAACTCTTTCCTCCTTTGGCGTTTATGCTGATTGTTTTTTGCACTTGTCCTTGTTGCTTGCCCCTTTGGTGTCCTAGCCCATGGCCACCAGGTGTCGCTGTCGTGCAGGTTCGTTTACAGTTTCACTTATGATCTCATTGGCTCTCTGTAATGTCACGTGATCAAAACATCATCTCGCAGGAGGAAGTGCTAATATTTGGCTGTAGTTTAGCGTCTAACTACGACAAAGGTGGGAGTCAAACTCAGGTTATTTTGCTTCCCAAACGTTTATTATCCTTTATACTTTTAAAACATAACAAACTTATGTGTATACGTGTGTATTGTAACAAAATACCACTTGTGAATGACACATAAAGGACGTAACATACATTTACCTCCATGTTTAGTAGAGGACAACTAGTTTGTATGTCTGCTCTCTTTCAGACATGCCACAGAAAGACCCGTGTCAAAAGCAAGCATGCGCAATTCAAAAGTGTTTACAAGGTACGTAAGCAAGTTGTCACTATGCCATTTAACTTTGCTAAAACTAAACCCAAATTAACGTTTACTTTACCCCCAACAGCTAACAAGTACGTGGAGAGCATGTGTGAGGACGTGATAATGGAGATGCGTCGATGCTGTGAATTGCAGGCTGCTGGACACTCTGTCTGCTGCTCGGGTTTCTCGAGGGACCAAAAGCCCTCAGAGAACAGAAGCACCACACAACCTCGTGTGTGACGATAACATGACATTTTATGTGAATGAATGAAGGAATATGTGACATTGTATCAATGTTGTGTAATCTTAATTGTGTCCCTGTGTCACTAAATTGAAAACAGTGGACCTGGAGTTAGATATTGGCCAGAAATATCTGCCATGAACCTTTTCTGCTCTTAGCATATTATGTTATAAATATTGTCTACTGTAGGTTATATTAATTCTTAATTTAAAAGGTAGTAATGTAACCCAGAGTTTCCTGTACCACTGAATAGGTGGGGTGCCTTAATGAGCTGCTGACCCTGAAATGTAATTTGGGTTTCAGTGGGGAATTTTAGTGTTCCATGGTCTAAATGCTTCGCCAGAGGTTTTACACCCTGAAAATAAATGTCTGGGCGAAATACTGAATCCGTGTACATTTGTGGCATTAAATTGGTAAAAATCAAAGATGTTGAATACACAAAATATCAGCTGTAGGCAGCTTCAATCCAAAATGATCAGTATTGGTATCAGACTTCAAAAACCCATATCAGTCGAACCCTACAGTGTGCTAAGTGAACGTTGTTCATTTTGTTTGTTCCATCATTCTTTTTTTTCCCTTCTATTGACTGCTGTCGTACATTGAAACATTTGACACAGTCCAATTCACAAAACACAATGTCAGTGATTTCCATTTAGGAGCTAAGTCTCACCAACTCATTGGTCCCACATGCATCTGCAAAAATTATGAACATTTGAGGTTCACATCCATTAATTTCAATTTATCCACACATCTGTGTACATAAAGTATGTGGCTACACACCAAGACTTCAGACATTGTGACACTGCACATGTGCAAGTTCATCACTAATTTAAATACACTGTTGATTGAAGTTACAAGGCCAGAGTCTTTCAAATAAACTAAATATGGCGGTCTGGTTTGCATAAGAAGGTTGGTGTCATTGGGGATGCCTACAGCACTGGTTCTCAATCCTGGTCCTTGGGGCCCAAAGCACTGCTCGTTTTCTATCCTACCAGGTAGTTCATTGCATTCACCTGGTGTAACAGGTGTAAATCAGCCCCTGATTAGATGGCTGGAATGAAAACCAGCAGAGCTCTGGGCCTTGAAGACCAGAATTAAGAACCACTGGCCTACAGGGTGCAGTTTGTTAAGGAAGAACGGTCAAAATATGGTGGAGTCTTGGACCAAATTTTATATGCCAAGGTCGGTTGACTGGAAAGCCATGCTGCAGGAAGTAAACCATTTAATTTGAAATTCATCAGGGTCAGAAACATCATTTAACATCCCATAAGTCCCTAGGTGATATGTTGTGATTTGAAGAAAATACAGCTCCTGGCTATGCAGAACTCAAACGTCAATATTAAAATACATATCACATTGAGCATGTTTCAAAATGTGTCCAGAGCTGAATATTAGACTAACTACAGAGCTTGTTCATGAAATAAAATGATTAATAATATCCCCCCCCAAGTGACACTACATTTAAATCAGCAGCAATACTTAAAATTCACTTTCTCTACGTCACATCAGATCGTATAAAACAATTTCATATTCTCCATTATTTGATCTTTTTCACATATAAAGAGCAAGTGATAGATGTTGGAATAACCGAGGAGAAAATAATGTACCTTTTGAAAAGTTAGTAACTGGATGATGAGCGTCGGTCGCCGAGAATTGCATTCACATCGCGGGAGCGCGTAGAAACCCTCCAACAGCGTACATCGATGCAGATTTACCACACGACACTCTACGGAAGAACACCAAAAATATCAAGATGGAAGAAACCACATACAAATTTAAGTTCCTTCTTGATAATTTTGATGGACTATAACCGAAATCGCGGAATGTGTGGTGAATACGTTTAAATATAACGTGACAATATCACGTTTGTTCTCCTTGTTCACCTGACATGTAGAATACTATTATACATACACCCATCGATTTTATACCCTTCCCTTCCCACAGCTGCGAGGGTGACTTCATACGGAGTGACTCTCGTTATAGTGAAGAGAAACCCGTTTGTGAAAGGGGGCTATAGATTTCATGCTTGTGAACCTCACCTGGCCTTAGAAAAGAGGTGATGCATTTCTCGGCAGGTAACAAACCAGCTCTGCCGAATAATGCATACCTCTTTCATTTTTTTCTGATGCCCCCCCCGCCATCAAATAATTTTGCACATCACATAGTGCGGGTATTGTAGAGTTTACACTGGGTATTTAACAGTTTACACAGAATTCTAATGCATCGGGGATGCAAAAGTCGACATAACACCGGTGAGGGAAAGCCTTTTGAGGCCCTGACGCTGTACGTAAATGCGACAAGGGTGACGTGGTGACGTCAAAGGGGAAATTTGCAGCAAATCTTTCTAGAATCTGTAGCAGCAGCAGGCTAGCTGATGCCAGATAGGTTTATCTGAATTAATATTGGCAAAATACAGGTAGCCACTGTATTATTATTATACATTTCAGAACGTCGTTGGCTCCAAACGCTATATACATTTTTACTCAATATTCGTGTAAGCTACGTTTAGCCCACTAACTTCGAATACTCTTGCAAGCTAAGGTTGTCTACGTTAGCATCTTGCTAGCATAATGTCTAGAATAGACTACAGCGTGTGGGACCACATTGAGGTCTCAGACGATGAAGACGACACGCACCCAAACATCGACACTCCCAGCCTTTTCAGATGGAGACACCAGGTAGAGTATTGGGACACGTAGCTATTACATAAATATGTTTTATACTGGTCATTATATTTATAAATAAAGAATGGATGCACTTCCAGTTAGCTGGCTACCGTTTGCTAACGTCATAGATAACCACTCCCAATTGTATATTGTTAGTAGACGCAAAGGAAAGAAAGTAGAAATGGTGCATCAGCTAGCTGGAAGACTATATATGGTGGACATACAGCACTTGTTCATCCCGTAACTGCTTGTGACTGGGTGTCTAATCTTCTGATTTTTGTCCTCCAGGCACGTGTGGACCGAATGGAGGATTTTCAGAAAAAGATTGACGATTTAGAGAAGGCACATGCTGAGAGCAAGCGTAAGCTGACAGATGCACAGAAGAAAACACGGGAACTGGCCAACTCGGCAACGGATGATGCCAAAGCAGAGCTGAGCAAGGCCCAGGCCGAGGAGAAGAAACTGAAAAAAGAAGAACGGGATTGTGAGAGGAAAGTAGAAGAACACCGGCGGGAAGAGAAGAAGATGCCCTGGAACGTGGACACACTTAGCAAGGAGGGCTTCAGTAAGGTGAGTGGAGTTTGGGAAACCTCTGTCTGCTAGTTTCTGTAGCCCCATCCATTCTTTCTCTTTTTGTTCAGGAGAGAACTCCACTGCAAAATCTTATTAGCTTGCTTATTGGAAAAATACTTTCGGATTCGGATCGTCAGGGTAATTCAAAGACATACATGAAATATGCATAAAAAGATGACTGAGACTTTTTAAATATTGGTATGTTCTATTGGTAATTTTGGCATACACATGATTCACCAAGCAGCACTTGCTTCAACAAAATGACAACTTTTATAAGTGACTCACAGTACTTACTACTGTGTTATGGTGTATTTTGGTGGAAGAAGATTGTAGGAGTTGAAGTTGAAATGTTATTGAAATCAGTGCTGCTTGATGGATTATACGCATGGTAAAAATTACCAGTGGACCCTAACAATGAGAAAAACATATACACATACACATATAAAAAGTAATAGCTGCCAATGGAGTCGGATGTAACATTCTCTTCCATTCAGAGATGTGAACAACATGCATTAGGGCTATAGTTTCAGTTTCTGATGACACTTTTCTGTTACTGTTCTGTTACTGTGTCTCTTCCATAGAGCGTTGTGAATGTCAAACCAGAACCCAGTGAAGAGACGGAGGAAGAGAGAGAGCATAAGCATAAAACCTTTGTGGAGAAGTATGAGAAGGAGATCAAACATTTTGGTAAGAATCCTTGCCATTTGTTAGTCACATTCTTCGCTGCATCTCAGAGGCAATGTCCCATTATTTACTGCATGATATAGGGTATTAGTAGTTGAGAGTAGTGGGGGTCCTTCAGTGTTATCTTTGCTGCAGGCATGATGCGACGTTGGGATGACAGCCAGAAGTACCTTTCTGACAACCCTCATCTAGTATGTGAGGAGACTGCCAACTACCTGGTCATCATGTGCATTGACCTTGAAGTTGAGGAGGTAAAAGTTGCAGAACAAAAATTTCTTCCTCACTGTTTTCAAACCAGGGCACTCATATTACATGCATTTTAACATGCAAATATGTTGAAGCTACAGTGTTTCCCTTAGCTCAGAACTTTATTTGTGGTGGTAGGGTATCCTGTTTATTTAACATTTATTAAACATCATACACTAATGTTTTGGTCACTTGCCAAGCCGTCATTGGAAATGAGAGAATATGTTCTAAACTGACCTGTGTAGTTAAGTAAAGAATAAATAAAAAATGTGTTAGTAGGGGGGCATGTTGAACCATTGCGGATTAAATCCTGAGCTCCTATGTTTCCCTATATTAATATATGGGGATAAAGCAATGAAATTAAAAAAAAATGATACACATTCACCAAAAACTGTAGGGTCACAAAAGCTGCCATGTGACACGTGTCCCTGTGTTAAAAACCTCACCTGTCTCTGTCCTGCCAGTCTCTTCCTCCTCCTGTCTTGCCTCATTGCCACCACCTCTCTCTACTAGCTGCTACAACTGCCGCGCTGGTTGTGGGCTGGAATCAAAATAAACAGCTTGAATCTGACATGGCTTCTGCAATTAATTAATTAATTAATTAATTAATTTTAACTGGTGTGGTTTTGGGCTTTTCCTTAGGTTTAATCTGCATGTTTTGCATCTACCTCAGGTTCAGACTCCCTTTGCCTTTCTTTCTCCTCAAGACCTTTTCCTTATGAAATACTTTTCAATGCTCATTTTGGGATGTTACTGTCTGCAAAGTGACATTACCCCAGCTGCTAGCAGTCTATATATTCAACAAGTCATGTAATCATTCATAAATGCGTAGAAAATTAATTTTCCCCTGCTGTACTGAATGTTTTGTTCAGTCAAACATTCAGTACAGCAGGTGATGTTTGTCTTGCACAAGCAGACGCGTACATGCTGTGTGTTTACAAGCAACAACTGAGTGAGCCCTCCAGCCTCGCAAGTGTGACAGAGAACATAACGTGATGCACATCTGTTAGGCTCATTGATTTACATCAATTTCAATACACTGACCAACTTTTTATTTTGTGGTGATATAGTGGTGGTGCACCACAGCAGCCTATGTATGGGAAACACTGAGGTAGTTTATAGACTGTAGCTCAGGGATTCCCTTCACTTACCATAACCTGCTCTGACCATACCTTTGTACAGCCATTATATCCATTACATTACATATTACAGTAAACAATGTTCTAAAAATGCTTCCTTTCCTTCTTTCATAGAAACACGCATTGATGGAACAGGTGGCTCATCAGACCATAGTCATGCAGTTCATTCTGGAGCTGGCAAAAAGCCTCAAGGTGGACCCCCGCGGTTGCTTTCGTCAGTTCTTTGCCAAGATTAAGGTGATTGTGTGTGCTTGGGTGCTACAACCTCAAATATAAACCTGATTTAATTTGTGGTTTAATTGGCGGTGAAGTGGGAGAACGTTGTCCATGTACACAGGCACAAAGTAATAATAATCCACTTTATTTTACAGTTCATAAGGTGTTTTACATAAAGACAAAAACAAAAAAGGAAACTACATAATGAGTAGATAAGACAAGAAGCATAAGCAAAAGAAAATACATTGAGGCGGACAAATACATTGAAATTGAAAAATTGGATAAAAGAAAAACATCACATTAAAAGTGAGCAGGATCAAGAACAATTACATAAATGTAAGTTTGTAGACGTTTGTTTTAAGGAGTTATTTAAAGCTTGATTCTGAACTAGCAAGCCTAAGTTCCTCAGGCAGGGTGTTCCACAGTTTGAGTCCCGATGGCAAAAGGCAGGAGCGCCCTGACTGAGGATTTCAGGCTGCACTCTGGCTCATAGGGAACCAATAGGTCAGTAATGTAGCTTGGGGCCAGACCTAGCTGCCAGACCTTTAACCAGAAACAGAAGTATCGCTCAAGGAGAAGTCTCTCTGAAATCTAATATGTAAATGACTAATATGTACAAATAGGGCCCAGGTTTAAAAATACTGGAATTACCCTTTAATGTCTGCCAGGCAGTTCTTAAGGCTGTCCATGGAGTTTGAGTCACCAGGTTTTAATGGGAGGTATGTCTGGCTATCATCTGCCTAGCAATGGAAGGAAATATGTCTACGCATGTAGGTGGGGCCTAGAATTGAGCCCTGATGGATCCCCCAGGTGATGTCTGCTGAGGAAGAAGAGGAATTGCCTATTGTAACTGAAAAGGTTCTAATCGATGGATAGGACCCGAGCCAACACGGAGCTACCCACCCAGTACTAAAAGCATTCCAAAATACACTCAATTATCAGGGATGGGAGAATTTAATGTGTTCTTTTGCTTTTCTTAGTTATTAAAAATAACACAAAAACAGATGTTTGATTGTTTATTACTCACCATTTGTCTAAGCAAGTGATGTGTCTCCCATAGACTGCAGACCAGCAGTACCAGGATGCTTTCAATGATGAGCTGGAGTCATTCAAGGAGCGGGTTCGTGGCAGGGCTAAGATCCGCATAGAAAAGGCCATGAAGGAGTATGAGGAGGAGGAGCGACAAAAGCGCCTTGGACCTGGAGGCCTAGATCCTGTTGATGTGTATGAGTCTCTGCCAGCAGTAAGTCCTTGCTTTTAAGTAGCCCCAGCATCCTCCCTTTTTGTTCTGTTGTCAACTTAAAATGCCACAATGCTCTCAATTGCAGGAGATGCAGAAATGCTTTGATGACAAGGACATCCAAATGTTGCAGGATGCTATCAGCAAAATGGACCCAACGGTAGGTTAGAACCAGTTGCTTTGTTGAAGCCTAGGAATTTTTTTACTCATTTTACTTTTCACGCGTGATGCAGGCAGTTGGGAATTCTATCACAAATTGTACAAATACATGGTGATATGATTCACATGCATATTTTTGAAAGTTACTATTTTGGCTCGGTTAATAAATGTGATTATGCTGTTATCTTTAGGAGGCAAAGGCTCACATGAAGAGATGCATAGACTCGGGGCTCTGGGTCCCCAACTCCAAGACAGACGATGGGGATGACAAAGAAGAAGATGGTACCTATGAGGAGGTGAAACAGGAGGTGGAAGAAAATAAGAAGGAATGACCAACATTGATTTTATGATTTGGCTGTTGTGATTTCGATGATTTCGCAAATGTACTCGCCCCACTATTGCTACTCCCCAATGTGTATGACTAGTTTGTTGCCAGAGTATTGAAACAATGACATAACTTCTCAAAGATATTTAGCTTATTGAGTTTAAGGATTTGTCATAGCATTCACTTAACTGCACAACAATGTTGCATCAGTATCACCTGCTTGGAAATCAAATTGACTCTCCTGTTTCTTAAACCTGTTTTTGTTTGGACATCAGTAAAGCTGTATTCTTACGTTTATGCTTGTACTCCTGTCTCTATCTTTTTGTGTGTTTTCAGTGTATACATGTACACGCGTGCCTGCCTGCTTGTCTAAGCCAATACGTAACTTTTGTGTGGTTATATAGTTCAGGAAAACTACTTTTTATAGGTTTTATGTCTATTTTAATATTTGATTTGTTGGGATATGCAAATTTAATGAGATTTTGTCTTTTGTATGAGTTGTATTTTGATTATTTCCCAAAATAGATATTATTATCCAAACTTGCTGAACTAGAAGTTTACTAATCAAAAATATTCGTATCATAAAATTACAGGACTAAAATAGAAAATGGTGTATGAATTAGGTTTATATTTACCACTGCCATTTTTTTTTTTTTCATATGAGCTTACTCACAAATTTCATATGTTGGTGATCATCACAAGGCAAGCAGCCATTTTCCTTGTGATGATCAATATTTCCAGAGAAGCATTAACTTGTTTCCTTAAAATAACCTAACGTCATAACTGTTTGATACTGCTCACGATGATGTATGGTATGAATTGGTTTACCCTCCACCTCCTTGGGGTCTGTGCGCTGCTGTGTAGAGCTCCGCTGACGCTGGAGCAAGGAGGTTTTACAGGAGCGGAGGGCGTGGCTCCAGGCTGGTTTCTAGAAAAGACAGTTGACGTCAGGCAGTTCTTCATAAGCAGCCAGCAGCGCGAGGGGGAAGAACGATCTCGATATAATGAAGACTGAATGTCGTTTTTGCTCACTATGATCGGGTTTTATATCACACCCATAAGCGTTCGCCGTTAAACGGTAAGATACTTGATGCTGATACACACTGTCAAGTCAGGTTTAGAAATCTGTCAATATTGCTGACTTTCTATATTATGGCATCTGACCGACTACTGTAAAGAAAGGGGAATACCCATGTTTTGGGCCATTTGATATATACGTGCTATGACGAGTGTGTATGTATAAATTGGTGGGCATATTGAAATGATAGTGTATTAATGCTGAGTCGTAGGCTAACGTTACTGCCATCGTGTTAATCCATAATGTAAACAACAAACAGGTTGCAATCCGGAAGGCCTTTTGACAAATGTATCCGATTCACTGGGCCATCACATTTCCTACCAGTTATTCCTACATTTTTTACCAATTGATACTCGACTTGATCAACTTGTGTTAAAAAAAAAGCCGCAGTAGAATAATGGATTTTTAATAAATGGATAAATAACGTGGATAAATAATCTCACGTGTGTGTCTATGTAGGCCTTCGTGTGTGTATATGTGTTTCCTACTTGACACATACTGAATGTATATTACACATGTTTTTTTGTGTGTGTGTCAGTAGTTCAGCTGCCCCTAGAATGGCTGGCAGTAAGCGCTCCAAGAGTTCAAAGCCAGGGGCATGTCCAGGGCTGTGTGAGCCTCCTCAGGGCCAGGGCATCCATGTCTACCTCTTCTTCACAAAGGAAGGGGAGCGTTATCTGTCCCACACAGCCGGAGAGGTCTCAGCAGAGGAGCTGTGTGTTTCCGCTGCGGAGGCTGTAGGTGAGAATGACCACCGTGGTTCTACAGACCCAGATCAATGCTGTTTGCTTGGTGTTTTGTTTTATTTAGTGTTTTAGTCTGAGATAATGGTAAATATGTGTAACCTCAATATTTCTACCCCAGGGATCACTCCTCTATGCCACACATTGTTTACTCTGTACAATCCGTTATCCTGCTGCTGGTACAGCCCAAACCACATTTTCAGTCCGGAGGAGAACTCCTGCCATGTAATTCACTACCGTATGAGGTTAGTCAGTGTTTACGTGGCTCCGTAGCAGAAAGGCACATGTAATACATTCAGCATATTCAAATACAGTGACCTCCAGGAACCTGAAAGACCTGTCTCCTTGTGCCCAGGTTTTACTTTCGGAATTGGCACGGGCTACATGAGAATGAGCCATCTGTATCCCGTTACGCTCCACGATCTGGGACAGAGCAGGGGGGTTCGCCTCTGCTGGAAATGACTTCCCTGGCCTACTTATTCTCCCAGGTGTGTAGACAAGGCATTCAGGATGCATGGTATAGTGTGTGTTTATCATACTTCCGTGATGCTCAAAATAGTTAAGTTAAAACTATTGCTTCTTTGTGTCCCCGATAGGCTAAATATGATTTTGTGAACGATGTACTGCCAATGGAAGAGGCACAGTCTGAGGAGGAGCTGAGTCGCTTCAAGAACGAGAGCTTGGGAATGGCTGTGCTTCACCTCTCTCACCAGGCCATGCAAACAGGATGTACCTTACAAGAGGTTGCTAAGAAAACTAGGTAATGATTTGGAAAGAGAGAAGATTTGTAAATGGAATTGCACTGGCATCTGTCATTGGAGCGGTCACAGTATCATCTGTACACCTGATAATATGACTCGCTAGCAATGCACACTTATACATCCCACGTCATCCTGTAAATCTGTTAATGATGATGCTGTGTCTTTATCCATTTATTTGCTGTATTATTTTCAATATGTTGAGATGTTGTAATTACTTGCTTCATTATCTTCACTAATCCCTATTTGACTTATTCTTATCTATATCTGATTTTCTGCTGCTGCAACAACCCAGTTTCCTCTTGGGGCTTATCAAACCTTCATCTAATCTAATTTCACCACTGGATCCAGATTACATGCAGATCTCTTTTCACAGTTTCCTTCGCTGCATTCCAAGGTCTTTCTCCAAACACATTGCCAAGGACAGCTTCCTGACTAAGATCAGGATCCGGTGGGTGTTTTCAGAGTTTGTGCAGACCTTCCAGCAGCACACCATGGATATGGGGCAGCTGGGCTCCCAGGAGATCATGTATAAGTATATCTCTACACTCGAGCACCTGGCACCCCACTTTGGCACAGAGACATTCCCCGTGTCCCACCTTGAACTGAAGGAGGGCGGGGATGGGAGTAGCTCTTATCTCAACACCACCCACACCCCTGGGGGCTCGGAAGACACCTTTGGAGCCACCTACGAGATAATGGTGTCTGGCATCAAGGGGATTCAGTGGAGGAAAGTGTCTGAGAAAAAGGTATGTCCTGACACTATTATGTGCCTCTTAGGTTTTCATTCTGTGGTGTCATGTGTTTTGGTGATTCAGTGGGGTATCTCTTTCCCTAGGGCCATACAAACTGTTACTTCACGAATGATTACATGGGTTACATGAGGAAAACAAAGGAACAGCCCAGCCAATCAAATGCCAACACACCCAATAAATGGACCTCCTTCTGTGACTTCCCTGAAATATCTCACATAGCCATCAATGGAGCAAATGTGTGCATTAGCACGCAGGACAACCACTCTATGGTGAGAGCACTTTCACTGTAATGCATTAACCTAATTGGTAAATGTTCATTGGTTGTATTAATTTAATGGATGTACTGTATATTGATTGTTATACTCGCATTTTAGTTTCTGCAACTTTTTATGTTTATGTGTATGAGAGAGATATGTTGTAATATTCCCCATATTATCCCTCATGTAATATGGAATATGTGAATTTCTACATGTCTGATGGTAATCTAGTGATCTGTATGTGTATATAGGAGGTCCAGATGAACTGCAGCCGGGAGGCCCGTTCCTTCATCTCCCTCCTCGATGGATACTTCCGGCTGACTGCAGACGCCCACCACTATCTCTGTCATGAGGTGGCTCCTCCAAGGGTGGTGCTGAGTGCAGCAAATGGACTGCATGGACCTATGCAGTGAGTTTCATCCTTAGACATGCACATATGAACAATTACAGGATATAATGACACACAAACTGCATGTTATATCACAACTCTGGCATGTTTTTCTAGTGATGAATTTGTGCTGCTGAGGCTGAAAAAGGAGGCAGCAGAGGAGGGAGCTTTCCTCGTACGCTGGAGTGCTCTCGACTACCACCGCATCATACTAGCTGTCCTGAACAGAAATCAGGTAAGATGACACCCACACTCACCTCTGGGAATTATACAGTGGTGGTGGAAAACTTTAGTGTGTGTGTGTGTGTGTGTGTGTGTGTGTGTGTGTGTGTGTGTGTGTTTTTAGGGCCCACAGAATGGATTGACGCCAAGCCACAAGCAGTTCCGGATTTTGCACAAGGGTTCGATGTTCTGTCTGGAAGGCTGGGACAAAGAATTCTCCAGTGTGAAGGAGCTCACCGACAGCCTCAAGTCTTTTGTGCTCAAGTCTGGCGCAGACAGCTTCACTGTCAAGAAATGCTGTCTACCCAGACCAGCAGGTTTGTGTGACTGTTATAACACTGTGGTTTATTTGTCTCGGTGCAGGGCATGTTTTGTGGCTTTCACCTCACATTCATGAAGTGTGTTTTAAAAGGATAATACCTGATACCTTGAGAAAAACAGAAACATGAGTAAATGTTAAAGAGTCGAATTACACGAGGCATGCATTGCATAATATTATATGGGCTTTGTATGGGCTACAGTTCTAAATGACGCCGGTATCCTCCGCTCAGGTTGCTCTATGATCGAATGTGTGTGTTGTACTATTTGTTTGCGTGTGTGATGCAGAGCTATCGAACCTACTAGTGGTGAGGCAAGGTGCAGAGCGCTGTGTTCACCCTGACTCTCTGACCCTGAACCTGACCCAGCTACGCTTCCATCAGATCAAAGACAAGGAGATCGTACAGGTGATGTGACCCACTTACCCATCTATGAATCACCTGACACCCTCTTTTTGGTCCCCCGACTGACTTGGCGGTATTGTGTTTACGAGCAGGAGCAGCATTTGGGCCGTGGGACCAGAACCAACATTTACTCTGGACGTCTGCTGGTGTGGGGCGGAGGAGAGAATGAAGAGGAGGACGAGTTCAATAACAACTTCACTGACCGCAAAGGGATCCGAGTGGTTCTCAAGATCCTAGACCAAAGTCATAAAGATATTGCATTAGTAAGCAGACATTGCTAAAGCCATGTGATCTTCTGCTTAGCATCCAATCATAATATGTGTGAAACATTAGTGTTATTTATTTATTTGCTGTTTCCTTTTTCAGTAATGCTTCCACTTCCTTTTTCGTAGGCATTTTTTGAGACGGCAAGTCTCATGAGTCAGGTATCCCACAGTCACCTGGTGTTTGTGCATGGCGTGTCTGTCAAAGGATCTGAAAGTAAGCGCAATAACACTGTTCAACTTCATACACTCACTTTTACTTCTAGTTGTGTGACTTTCTCATCTGCAATTCACCTATCATATGATCAGCGTATCTGATCCTCCTCCCAAACAAACCACATACAACGCCACACCTTTCATCCCTGTGTCTCTCAACAAGGGCTCTATTCATTTACCTTTGGGGTATGATGTCAGCTCAGATGTTGGGCCTTTTTAAACAGTTCCTGTCTGACTTGTTCACAGACATCATGGTAGAAGAATTTCTGGAGTTTGGGCCTTTGGATGTTTTCCTTCGCAAAGAAAAGGCATCGGTGACTCCTCAGTGGAAATTCATCGTTGCCAAACAACTTGCCAGTGCCCTCAGTTATCTTGTGAGTTCACCCAATTCTGTGTTCCTTGTATGCCATAGTTTATACTGATACAGATCCTGCTTGTCTCACCACCAACACTACCAGATTAAAATGTATTCACCTCCATCTTTAGCTTTTCTATGTTCGGGGTACGATGAAAATAATAGAAACAGAAAGCAGCAGAAAGCAGAAACATTCAAGTGGTATGCTTTTTCTGACATGGCTTTGGCTCACTCTTAGAATGGGAAAGGTCACTGCACCTCACAGCTAATATCAGTGTTTCTCTACTACCTACTCTACCTTTGTCTTTGCCAGTGTGCTTCTTACTATATGTATTTTAATATTAGCTGGTGTTGTCATTATTATATGTATGCATTGCAAACATTTAATACCAGTACTTATTTGATCATTGCAGGAGACTAAGCGGCTTGTTCACGGGAACGTCTGTGCCAGGAACATTTTGGTGGCACGACGTGGTTTGGAGCATGGATCCTCTCCGTTTGTCAAGCTGAGTGACCCAGGCATTGCCCTGAATGTCCTCTCACGGGAAGGCCAGTACCAGCAGCCAGTTGTTACCTAACTTCACTTCAGTAGAAAGTCTCCCATTATGCCGGATCAGCATCAGACTCTCTATTTTGTCTACTCGTCTGCCTCATTTAATCAGATTAAGGCACAGGAAGTTTCACACAGACCACTTCCCTCTGGCCCATTTCCTGTTGGCTTGCAGTTTCATGTACCACTGAAGATATCAAAAGCACAAACATCCACCCTAAAATTATTATGTTATTCAAAACATCTTGGTTAGGGTAATCTGTAGTGTGTGCATGACCAACTAGTGCCTCCCTTTGCAGCTGGTCACATTGACTTCAAATAGAAAAACAACTTTGTGGACTCTTTGGCAATACAAAGGGTGATGTGCTGTGAATATGGGCACTTTTCTGGTTTAAAACTCTTCACTATGGAATTAAGGTCATTTTATATGAAACCTTAGCAACCATTTTATGAGTCTACAAAGTCACCCTCAAAATTCTCTGGATTATAGCATTGGCAAATATTTGTTCAATCTTTACAATTTAAAAAATAAAAATGTATTAAACTGGAATTCAGCTTTCGAGTGGAGTTCCCCTTTAAACAGGTTATGTAGAGAACACTATGCTTAAAGTCTTAGTATTTTTGAGGTTAACACTTTTATTATTACTATCTGCACTGCAGAGCGTCTTGAGCGGATCCCATGGATTGCCCCTGAATGTGTTCAGAGTGGCGCACCCATTGGCAATGCTGCTGACCAGTGGAGCTTCGGTGTCACGCTCCTGGAGATCTGCAATAATGGCGATCTTCCCATGAGTGGCAGCACTTTGTCTGAGGTAGGACCATGCCACTTCCATCACTCCTGGTGCCCCACCAACAGCCACAAGCCACTCACATTATCCTTCTGACCTCTAACTGTGACTCCTGACCCCCAACAGAAAGAGCGCTTCTATCAGCAAAAGGGTCGTTTAGCTGAACCGTCCTCCCAGGAACTGGCCAGCTTCATCAGCATGTGTTTGACCTATGAGCCTGTGGAAAGACCCTCTTTCCGCACTGTGCTCAGAGAGCTCACAGAAATCATGATCAAAAGTAGGTCTTCATCTACTCACCATGTTTTCTGCTTTTCTTTCATTCTATCCCAGTGTAATTAATAATGGATATTTCATATCTGTGCTCAGATCCTGACATATCCCCCAGTGAGGTTCTCCCAGACTCAGACCCCAGTGTGTTCCTCAAACGCTACCTGAAAAAGATGCGGGACTTAGGAGAGGTGAGTTCCTATAGCACATCACCGGTGGAAGTTTATTTTTCCTCTATAGTGAAAGTTTTGCTATCTAAATCAGGGAGTAAACCACTGCGCTTTGTGTCATCCTCAGGGTCACTTTGGAAACGTGACTCTCTACCTGTATGACCCAGCCAATGATGGGACGGGAGAACATGTGGCAGTGAAGGCTTTGAAACAAGAAGTGGGCCATCTTCAGGAGGGCTGGAGGAAGGAGATTGAGATCCTGAAGTCCCTTTACCACAGCAACATTGTCAAGTACAAGGGCTGTTGTACTGAGCTGGGTCAGTCTGAGCCACTCAGCTCATCTATCTCAACTGTCATCTGTCTGCTTGAAACCATCTGCTTCAACTATGTTTGTTGCCTTTGCGTGAGAAGCGAATGTAAATGTGTTTCTGGTCCCTTGGCAGGGGGGCAAGTCGTGCAGCTAATAATGGAATACCTTCCACTGGGCAGTCTCAAAGAGTACCTTCCCAAACGAAAACTGGGTGTGCCCCAGTGCCTCCTGTTTGCCCAGCAGATCTGTCAGGTGAGCTTAGTATACTTTTAGGAAGACGTGATTTTGGTCATGTGTGATTTAAAAACCATCCTCTACATTGTACTCTGTGTCTCTACCCAGTACATTTTGATTTAAAATCCTCCTCTTGTTGTTCTCTTCTTAAAAAGGGAATGGATTACTTGCACTCAAAGAGGTACATCCATCGAGACCTAGCTGCTCGTAATGTCCTGGTGGAGAATGCCAATTTGGTAAAGATCGGAGACTTTGGCCTGACGAAGTACGTCCCTGAAGGAGAGATCTACTATCGTGTCCGTGAGGTTGGAGACAGTCCTGTCTTTTGGTGGGTTCACGCAACATTTAACAGTGTTCCTCAATGTCCACGCATCGACTGGCCAGTAAACTGTATTTTTTTCTGTATAGGTATGCCATTGAGTGTCTGAAGGAGAGTAAGTTTTCCTTTTCCTCTGACATTTGGTCATTTGGTGTTACGCTGTACGAGATCCTGACCCGCTGTGACCAACGTCAGAACCCTCCGACGGTATGCCACCATCAGCCTCTTGCTATAAGCTCCAAACATGCATTTCTTTAACATAACAGTAATCGAATAAACCTGGAATCTCTGTGTTAATTGTGAAATGTACTCTGGTTTGCATTCTGTAGAAGTTCTATGAAATGATGGAGACAGTCCAGGGTCAGATGACTCTGATGGTACTGATAAGACTACTGGAGAAACCGAAGAGATTGCCTTGTCCCAAAGAGAGTCCACATGAGGTAAAGCATAACATATTGCTACGTTCGGCATTTTGAGTAAGCCTGATAGTTCCATACTGACACTTTCTTTTTTTTTTTTTTACCAACAGGTGAACCTAATAATGGAGGAGTGTTGGGATGCCAATCCTGCAAAACGGCCATCGTTCAAATCACTCATTGAACGAATTGAGGCAGTTCGCCGAACATACGACTGGCAGTCTAATATGAATGTTTCCTTGCCTCAAATTCGTTGAGGACCCATTGCAGACCTACTTTGCTACTAAAATATCCTTATATTACAGGCTGGCTAGGATTGTGTTTTCTTCTCTGCAATGCCCCCTGCTTGCATTTACATCACTGTCTAGCATAGGATTTTGTGGATGAAAGCATCTGTCCATGTGTCTATTTCTTGGCTGTTGAATTGCATCTTATATTGTGGAGACAGGTAATGTCTCTGGCATCGTTAGCCACAGAATGTGAACTCTTGCCTTACAAAGATTTTCATTTTGCATATATCACAGTAAGTATTAATAATTTCTGTAGGTTTTGCAACAACATTACAATCTTTCTTTCTGTGTTTAATTTTTGTACAATTTTTAAATGTATGTATACTTTGATTTTCTTTTTGTATAAAGGAACAATATTATCATCTAAGAAACCATTTTTCACATGCTTTCATGCATGACTTACTGTAATTGATGTCACCCTGCAAAACACTTAAGAATGTGATTTATATATTTGTTTATGTGCATTTGTCTATAAATATATATTTTATATACACTTAGATGCAAAATAGGACAGGGCCTTATAAACCTCCACCATGAATGTATTTGGTGTTATTTGTCTAATATTTAGTTTGCATTTAGTTACTTCTTTCATCAGATAAACTCTGATCACAGCAGCTGATTGAAGACACATATCTGAATGTGATGTCTGAGCCAGTTCATAGGCCAAGTGCTTATCTCCTTTCACTGGTGTGAAGCAACTTTGGTGAACAAGTACGTCCCTCTGAGAAGAATAGTCAAAACAGGGAACTGTCATCATATTACTGGTTCTGTAACCCACTGCCCTACCCTATTGTATACTGGCTAGTATATATAGTATAATAGTATATAGTATAATATAACCAATTGAGATGATGGGCATCTGCTTGTGCAAACAGGACATCTAGTGGTCAGTGAAAAACCTGTGCCTTTAAATAACTAAAAATTAACCACTCTCCACAACCTTGGAAAAGTACCAAACTTACTGTAGGTCTATTTCATCAAACACATGATGAAATCAGCTGGCCACCGTCCCACAAAAGATTAATTACTATGAGAAATACAATCAATGCATACAATAAATGACTCCACTGCTTGACAAGTGTTTGACACATCAAAATACTACATCTTTATCATGAAAGCTTTATGGAGTTAGAAAAAAAACTGCAAACTCAAAATAAAACATTAAGAAAATAGCACAGAATTCTAAATGAAATGCCTATATAATGCTTTGCAATTTAAAACAATTCCAAAGTACTTCCACTTGTTACAACCTCATCAAATCTTCCCAGCTAATTGGCACAATCAGTATTTACAATAATCATTGTAACTGTAATATAATAAATGAGGTTGTCAATACATTTTGTAGTTCTGTATGCCTAACCTCGTCACCCAGTAGACATGATGTTATCCAATACTGAAGAAATGATTTGTAACATCTTTGTACTCCAAACCCTTTGCTTTCTCAATATGTGGTCAGGTCAATTCAAGTTCAACTTTATTGCCATGTACACTCAAGGTACAGTGTGCATTATAATGCTCGTCTCTGTCCGATAGTCAATGAATAAATACAATAATAGATAATAAATAAAAGATAATGAGTAACACAATAAATACAACAAAACTAGACAGCAGGGCCTGACTAGCAAAACTAGACATGACATAACATTGCTAAATGACATTGCTAAAAAGACAGGTGTTGTCACTTGTCGAAAGTCTGGTGAATAAAATTCTACAATTCAAGGAGAAACACTGATATTGGTAACACCTACAGCATTTCCCAGTTTCATGGATTGTCCCTGTTTATTTTACAAGGCAAGCAGGATAATAGAGAACCCCTCTAGCCCCGCCCCTTTCCCCGTTACGTTGTGGTCATGGAGAATGCGTTCTCCTCTCGTCCAATGAGAAGCGGCGCTGAGCCCATGTGTGTATTGTTTAAACTGCTCAAATCGGACAGTGTTTCCAGACTGACAAAACTTCCACCAAACTGAGTGATGGCGGCCGCCGTGTCCGTTAGCGCAGCTGCCAGAGAAGAAAGCACAGATTCAGGGCTCAGTTTTGCCTCCCGTCCGCTTCATGAAAATTACGACCTCACTGTCGACCACGTAAACTGGATGTCCGGTGAACGCGGGCATCCCGAACTCGAGCCCGGTGATGAGGACACAACACCGGGGCACGAGTGTCAGCGGAGGGTCGATGAGGAGTTGACATCATTGAGCCCCGAAGAGATTGAGAGTCGCTTGGACAGAACTCGCCGAGAGTTTTACAATCGTCGAAAAATTATCATTAAAAATCTGCCACCCGATGTTAGCAATCAGGTATGAGTCAAAAATACCAACCAAATAATTCGAAGTTCGAACAGTCGCATGATTGATTGATTAAGTCGTTTGGCTAATGTTAGCCTAGCTCCATTATGCCTGCCATGCTACCTGTAGCCAGCTAGCCTTTTAACGCGTTAGCAAGCTTTAGTTGATACGATGTTTTGCTCACTTTAATCCGCTAGATGTATAAAAATTAACATTGTTAATTCACAGCCAGTTAGCCGATATATGTGAACCTCATTAGTTGTACTCATTAGTGACTATCTATTAAATTGGTTTGCTTTAGGTGATTCACATGGCTAACGTAGAGTTAACAGCCAGGTCACCAGATGACTGTCAATATTGGTGAACCGTGGCCTGTATGACCTGCCAACTCTGGCCTTGTAGGTAACATTTCTAATAACATGCAGGTTGATTTTGTTTATTCAAGCTGTCATGCCAAATTAGCAATGATTTGAATCTTTACTGGAGGGCGGGGGGGTTTACAGATGTAAAGAACTTTTATCATTTTAGTTATTAATGTTTGCGTTTGGTTATCAAGCAGCTTCAGATTTTCACATGATGCCACATTTTTTTGGAACGTGCTTGACTCGTGGGGAACGGTGGGCCTGCGGGCGGTACCATTGTTCACAGGGGGGAGTATTGGGAGTTCGAGATGTGAACGGGAGTTGCAATATAACAAAAGGTGGAAGGCGTGGAGACAAAACGTGTCAGAAAATGCTAGACAGCATCGCCATTCGTTTGTGAACGGGCAAAAGCACTGCGAAACAATTTCTCCTACAACAATGAATCAGTTATTTACCTTCCACACCCCCACAGGTGTTCTTGCGTTGCTAGTTTTCTAGTGGGGTTTCTAACATGATGGCCAATATCTAAAACTTGGCCCACACAAAATAGTTTATTTAGGATATCCTGGTAAAACGGGTGGCATGCACTGTAGGATAATTAACTTGAATGCTGGTATGTGATTACATGCTCATTTTTAACTTTTTTTTTTTTTTTTTTTTTTTTTTTTTTTTTCAGGAGGTGCATGAGCTGCTGGGCAACTATGACCTGAAGTACTGCTTTGTGGACAAATACAAGGGCACAGGTTGGTATGAAAGGGCTTGCCTGATGTGTCAGGAATTGTGTGTGTGTGCTTTGTTCCACTTCAGAGAGTAGATCATGGTAAATCTATAATCCATTGTTTTCATTCAGAAAAATGGTGGAACATACTTGTTAATGGTGCTTTAACCAGTACAGGTTGTCCATAAATGTCATGGTATTTAATGTGCTCTGACTTGTTTAAAATGATTCACCATTTGCATCACCAGTAGTGCCTAGATGACATTTTTTGGCCATTCAATTTGCTCAAGCTTCTACCTAATTACTTAATTGATCCCAGCATAATTTGTCCTAATGGGTATTCTAGCAATGTGGAGGTGCAGCTGCAAGCTATCTAGCACACAACAGTGTGCTACAATGAATATGCATGTCTGATGTCACCAGATTTCATATACCATGCCATTTGGTAGACATGTTTATTCAAAGTGCCTTTAACTACTATGAGTGCATACATATTTAGTATGGGGCCCAGTTGGAAATGAACCCTTAACCCCGGCAGTATTGGTGCTATGTTCTACCTATTGAGCTATACAGGCAGTCGGCGGAAACATTGTTTTGTGAGATTTTGCTGGCGAGGAAGGTTATCCAGCCAGCCAACCACAGGTTTCTAGCAAGTAATTTTCCACTAATGAAATGACCTCCGTGGCTGCAATGTTGGACAGTAACTCGGCGTGAGTCTAAATAGGTTAAAAAGGCAATACAAAATGTGCCACACAAGACTAAATTGCTTTCTGAAATGATTAAAACTGTTAACAAATGTTGACTTGACACAATTTAAGTGCTTTCATCATAGAACTAGCAAAGGTAAAATTTAAAAAAATGTAGGCATCTAGAATTGGCAGTTGAAGCAGTAAGACCATTCTCCTAGTAATATCTTACATTTCTGATTGTCATGTAAGTTTGTTTACATCTAGTGGACATACTTCTCAGGATGTCTTCACTTATGTGCATCAAGACCATCACCTTTTGCATTTACTTGAAAACGGTCAAATAATATCAAAATTGTATGCATAAAAATCACCAACCGTTAACTGGTCAACCCAAATAGTAGTTGTCAATGTTTTTGTAAGTTGGTCAAATGGGCTATATATATATATATATATATATATATATATATAATTTTATTTTTTAAGGTTTCAGAATAGATGTGTCAAATAAAGGTCTGACCTCCCTGACCAAATGACTGAAGAGTAGTAGGGGGGGGGTGTAAGAGTTTCTAGTTCCACGCCAATGTATGTGCTAAGATCTGGGCATGGAAGACAAACTTGCTGTCATAAGCCTCAAAGCTGTCAAGCAGAAGGGACACAAACCAAAAATGGACAAATACATCAGCTTAGAGTATCCATGTAAAATTGTTTTATATATTGGAAAATTACACCATTAGGTAGGTAACAGGATGTTGGCTTGACATGGGGCACAGCACAATGTGAGCCCTGGCATAGCATATTGGAACTGCAGACTGTCACATAAGTTATTGAAAGTGAACTTTTAGAATATGTACCTATCAAAAATGTATACGGCACTAGATTTGTCTTTAGCTGTCTACACGGATGTTTGATCAAATTAAATGCATTTGGTTTCTCAGAGACTCTGGCCTGCCACTCTGACAAGTAACCTAGTTTCAAGTGGGGTAACAATGCAAAGCTATGAAAGCTGGTGTCTAAGGAAATCGTATCACCAGCACTGTCTTCCATCAGCAGTGCTAGAGGAGAAACGATTGGTGTCACAACCAAGGCTCACTTTCTGAGACATTTATGAAAACAGAATCTGCTCTATTTTGAGCTTGTCATTCACGCTTACTGCACAAATGTAGTCACCCACTCACTTCATGGCAAATTTTCTGTGCCTTCTCTCGTTCCCTCACCACCCGCAGCATTCGTGACACTGCTCAATGGCGAACAGGCGCAATGTGCCATCAAAGAGTTCCACCAGCATGTGCTACGGGACCGGGAGATCTCTGTGCAGCTGCAGCCTACAGACGCTCTGCTGTGCATTGCCAACTTACCCCATGCCTTCACCCAGCAGCAATTTGAAGAGTTGGTGCGACCCTTTGGTAACCTGGAGCGTTGCTTCCTGGTGTACAGTGCCTCCACTGGCCACTCCAAGGGCTATGGGTTCGTGGAGTACATGAAGAAGGACTCTGCGGCACGGGCCAAGTCAGAGCTTCTAGGGAAACAGCTGGGCTCTCGCATGCTGTACGTCCACTGGACCGAGGTGGGCTCCCTCACCTTCCCACTGCTGCACTCCAGATGCCTGTGTGTGGACCGCCTACCCCCCAGCCTACTGACAGCCCAAGACCTACGCAATGCCCTGGCTGACACCCACGCACCAATTTTCTGCCAGGTCAAATTCACCACACACACACTAAATGCTCTGCAAATACCAGTATGTCATGTTGCTGTGACTAATGCATATAGTGCCACTTTTATTGGAAGTTAGGTTGCAAACAGAATGTGCCGTTCCACTTGACATTACAATTAGTTTGGCGTCCTTTCTCCTATTACATTAAGAGTTTCATTGTACAGCTGCTCTTGATTTAGACCATACACGGCCTTTTAAACCAACCCATTGACTGAAAGCCCTCTGTAGTCCGTGCTGTCATTGTTACTAGAAAATTGTAAAATTGGCAATGAAGCCGTGATCAAATGTTTTGGGGTGGTATGTTACAGATGGCAGCAGAAATCCTTATTTTTGTTAAATGGTATTTCATATTTAATCTCAATAGCTCACCTTTGCCCTGCTTTTCATGTGGCCACTCCCAAGTTTCTATAGCAATGAGCATAGCTGGTTTCTATGGCGATGACCACCTGACTCCCCCAGGTGGTGTCATTCAGCAGGCCTTTCTGGAATGGGAGAGAGCAGTGTCCTTTTTACCATGACACGCATAGTAATACTTTCTGTTGGTTCCTGTTATGTGAGGATTGGGTCAAAGGCTGTGATAATTCAAAGGTCACGTGATAATTCAAGGGAACTCAAGCACTCATTTTAACAAGCTGCTGTGGGGCAGGTTAAAGGTGCACACATTATGTACTGATGGGTGGTGAGTGAGGGCCCTTGAAGATCTAAGCCTATGAGAAGGAAACTAAACTGGATGCTTAACATCTTCTAGGAGGTATTATTGTATTAGTCAGTAATAATTGTATTGAATTCAGAATATTAATAAATGAGGGCTCATAACTCTCAATTGTAATGTCCTAGGGCTGGCTTAAATATGTTCAGGATGGTTTAACATTTTATCTGGTACTTTGAGGACAAGAGAAAAATTCCCATACATTTTGGGAATGACGAGGTTGAATCATCTGAGAGTTTCAAATTAAAGGGCTCGCACACCTAAAACTGCCTAATGTCAAAGCAGAGTTGGGTGTAAAAGAAAATGAACTGGCATTTTGCAATCTAAATGCCTAACGTATAGGAAACTACTGGAGGTGAACCAGAATGTAAAACACTTGCAAGTGAATTAATTTCCCCCTAATCCATCGGCTTATCAGTAAAAAAACAGCCAGAAGTTTTGCGACCCCAAAGATAATGTGAATTGCTTAACACATTTTTGTAGTGATGATTTGGCCTAAGTGGAGACATGTACATACAACTTTTGATTTTCCTTTGTATGATGATGCATCATAGACTGGCTAGTCAATATATTTGAAAGTCTGTATAGGCCTATCAATATTTTTCTTTACACTCCACAGTTGGCTCAGGGACAGGATGGAAGTTTCCGGCGGTTTGCCGTGTTGGATTTTGCCACAGCAGAGATGGCCGAGGAGGTGCAGCGACTCACTGATGGCAGGGTACTTGGAGGGACACACATCCGGGTGTCCTTCTGTGCCCCTGGTCCTCCTGGAAGAAGCATGTTGGCTGCTCTGATTGCCGCCCAGACCATGGTAGTCAAGTCCCCCTCCATCTCTGTCAGATGACCATCCATCATAAGACCCAAGGCATAGGTGCACTAATGATATACCTGTGTCTTCTGCCCTCTCCCTCCCAGGCTGTAAACAGAGGTAAAGGTCTCCTGCCCGAGCCCTCAGCCATGCAGATCCTCACGGGCCTCAGTAACCCTGCTACCCTCAAAATGCTGCTCAGCCCGTTGACCCAGGGACGCAAACAAGGCGAGGATCCTCACTACCTCTATGGGCACTGAATTAATTATATCGTTTACTAAAGGATTTGTTTTGGTATCATCAACCGTGACATTCTCTTGGTGCGCAGGTCTCCTCGGGGCCGCTCCTACCTTACCACTGCTGGCCAACCCTGCACTCTCTGCTGCGCTGCTCCAGATCCTCCTCCAGAATCAGGCCCAGGCCCAACAGGTACTGCTGCCTCTGCCCTTTCTCTCGGTCTCTCTTCTTCTCCCGTTAGCATCTCTGCCTGTTGACATTCATCCTCTCCCACTCATACACACTTTTTTTTCCCCCCACTGTCTGCTCTCTCTTCCGTTTACCATTAGCAAGCCTTTCTGGGAAATCATCTTCTATGGGCTCAGGTGCTGCACAATAAAGAAAACCGTCTAGTGCCTTGTGTGAGTGATAATCGTGTGTGTGTGTGTGTGTGTGTGTGTTTGGATTTGGAGATCAGTGTGTGAGGTGGTGGTAAGCCTAGATGAATCCTAATCTTTTTATGTGATGGGGCGGTGGCAAAAGCAATGCCCGAGTGGGTAAGCGCTCTCTAGGAACGATTTTGTGGTGTGTTGAGTGGTGCTGAGTGATGTGGTGGGTGTGCTCCTCTTATTGTGCACCAAAAGTGTAAATACCCACTCTAAGGACATCATTCCATGTGTGGTGAGTAAGCCTCAGTGCTGATGAGTGCTACAGCTCTGCAGTTGTCCTACAGTTTTGAGTTTTGTAAGCCAGGCTGTGTGACCCTTCACTGACACTGAACCCTGCCCTCTCCTCTCCTCTGGCCAGCAGGCAGGACTCATCGGGGAGAACCCTCTGGCTGCTCTGCCTCTCCAGCAGGGAGTCCATCTGCTCGGAGACCTGCCCCAAGGTTTGGCATCCGCTGGCTCCAGCCGTAGCGCCTAGAGTTGAGCTTTTCATGCTCAACATGTGTAGTCGTGTCTGCTCTTACTGGTCATTACATTACATTGGTCATTGGCTCACAATGCTAGTTGACCCCTAATGTTACAGGGTTTTTCCTGGCTCAGAATGGGGCTGCGGTGGTCGGCCACCCATGTGGAACAGTGTGCGATGCATGAGTGACCAAAATCTGTTAGGGGGTGGGTTCAAACTTTTCGTGGTACCTGCACAATCCATACAGGCCATATGAGAACGCTGATGCATGTAACTTTTGACCACAGGCCCCGAATAAAGATTCTAGGATTAGGAAAGGTTTAACAATATTTATTTGTGAAATTGATTTAACAGAATTCTGAGGCGCATATGGTCAAAAATAAAGCATAAACAGAAAACAAATGAACTCTCAGGGACATCAGAAAAAAGTGCATATAACTTGAAATAAACAATGAATTAAGTGCATAACATGAAATCCAAATGCAGTTTTTAAACTAAAATTAAAGTTTTATCTCTGGTTGGCACAAAGATACTGGCAGGTTGTACATTTCTTTGACACTCTATATCCATTTTTTTTGGATTATTTATCGTGACAAATTGGTCAAACTATCGTCCTAAATATTTTTGTCTATATCGCCTAGCCCTAGTTCCCAGCCTACATTGCTTTCCTCGTAATTTACTGTGATTCATTTTTCAAATTCCCCTTATGTTGTCCCAGGTCTTGGCCTGCAGACGGATCCTCTGGCCCCCCTGAAGCCCATGTCTCTTGGCAGAGCCCTGGCAAGGGAGCAGGAGTCCCCCACACCAGCATGCACCTTCCCCCAGACTCCCTCTCCCACCCTGCAAGGCATCTCTATGCCCTTAATGGGTGGCATGATGGGGGCAGAGGGCCTCGCAGCGCAAGGGGTGAGATGCCAAGTGATTTCTGTTTTCTGCCGCTTTAACTGACTTGCCCACCTCTTTACTTCCTGATAGTATTTGGTTACTTTCGCTTACACAGTGCATGTTTACCCAAGTTAAAGTGAGATTTTTTTTTTCTCTTTTCCCCCGATCAGGTATCCATACTAGGAGATCCTCCCAAAGAAATGAATCTCCCTCAGGGTGCCTTTCTCAATGTCCACAACATGTTTCCCTCAGGTGAGATGCCCTATTGCATTATGTAGTTCTTGGTAATCCCTTCCTCATTCTCAGCATCAACTCAAGGGTTTGTGCAGCTGTATAACTTTTCATGTCTGTGTGCATTGCCCTCTTACAGGAGGAAACTGTAGACCCCACCCCTATCGGAAGAGGCCTACACTAAGTAATGTGTCCAACCAACGCACAAACCAGAGCATACAATCAAATTACAACCTGCGCTACCAAGAGTCCTACAACCCGGATTACCCTCCTCTACACCAGGTAACCACTAGGACTCCTCTGCTCTGTCCAGCTGGCCTTGGCAAGCATCAACATATTTCTGACATTGATTTTAAACTGTTCTGCACACATACACTGCCTGGCTGCTCAATGCATGGACTGTATGTTGTGACCCGGTCCAATGCCCATCTGGTGTTTCTTCTCAGGATCCCCTGGCCCACCTGTATGAACAGCAGGAGAACCTGGATACCGGGGCCTTGGCAGGATTTGGACAGCAGGTAAACTCTCCTGCTACTGTTAAGCTTGTGTGCAGTCAGCCATTGAGCAGCACAACCGTGTCCGATGGTGTCGTTGAATGTTTACTTGCATTCAGCCTTTGGTTGGGCCGGTACACACAATACACTACATGGCCAAAAGTATGTGGACACCTGCTCGTCCAGAAATATGGAGCTGGTCCCCTGGGCTGCTAAAACAGCCTCCACTCTTCTGGGAAAGCTTTCCACTAGACGTTGGAACATTGCTGCGGGGATCTGGACAGTGTCAAGCTGAAACAGGAAAGGGTCTTCCCCAACCTGTTGAGACAGATTTATCCATCGTACTGCCAGATGGTGAAGCGTAATTCGTCACTCCAGAGAATGCCATTCCACTGCTCCAGAGTCCCGACAAACCGTTCTTGTGCTTTGCTTGCAACTCTGTAGTGAGTGTTTCAACCGAGGACAGACTATTTTTATGATCCGGTTCTGTGAGCTTGTGTGACCTACCACTTTAGCAGTTTCCACTTTAATAACGGCACTTGTTGGAAACTTGTTGGAAAGGTGGCGTCTTATGAGGTGCCACGTTGAAGTCACTGAGCTCTTCAGTACGGCCCGTTCTACTGTCAATGTCTGTCTATGGAGATTGCATGGCTGTGTTAACCTGTCAGCAGTGGGTGTGGCCGATGTAGCTGAATCCAGTAATTGGGAGTGTCTGCTTACTTTTGGCCATGTACATACGTACTTTCATACATTTGGGGGATTGGGTTAATTTTGGGGTAAAGAGACCAAGGTTCGCAAGGTTTCTTTTCCAACAATGGCTCTTATTTGGATATTTATAACATTTTTGGGTGGGCTGAGCAATAAGGCGAGATGATGGATTTTATTTTTCTAGCTATGGGGACAGTCTTTCAGCTTTGTAGCTAAGTGAATGTAACAAACATTGTTCACTTTTAGATGGCAGTCATCTTTGAGCTTTCGATCTTGCGGTCACTTAAATTATTTTCTTAGGTCATCAGAGGCCAGAGGCACTATGTAGACTTAAAATAGTCTGGCCACCTGCTAAAGTGGACCAGGAAGAGCTGATTGCAATGTGAGCAAAATGTAAGGAAATGAAATGCATCTTGGCCTGATTGTAGGACCATTGTTGCTTACAAGTGGCATGTTTTTAATGGGGACTGTCTCTGCAGCTCTCTCGTCACCCTGATTACAGTGAGCGGTCCTCCCACTACTATACTCCCAGCCCTCCCCTGTCCTCATACTTCAGCTCAGGGCCTGGGGCCCCTAATGGCGGCGGCTTCCCCACCACCCAGCTCAATAAGGTAAGACTGAAGCTTTGGGCTGATGGATTGCTGTCCTGTTTTAATGGTGTTTACCTTTAGCATTGGTAACAGTGATCAATACTTTTTTAAAACCAACTGTCTAGTATCAAGGGATAAAAGAGAGGGTGAACGATCCCAAGAATAAGTTAATGCTCAGTTATTATTCTATATGCTGTTAGTGGGTGAGCCTCACTTACTCAATAGTTGTGGTTAATGAAAGGAGGTTGGCTGTCTTTCCTCAGGCTGTGGGAATGCCTCCTATGAGCCACACCAATAGCTACCCACCTGGCCTGGGCAGTGGTATGAAGGTAATTTTGCCACTTTCATCTTTATTTCTTCTGCATTAGTTTTACACTTTTCTTTTTTTCTTTTTTTTTTGGGAACAAGCTACTAGTAATTTCTTTTCCTCCCAATTACAGACTCCCATTGGTGGACACAAGCGCGTCTTCTCCCGGCTGATCCCATCTCCAGAGCCTAGCCCTGAAGGGGGCTACGTTGGCCAGCACTCCCAGGGCCTGGGCGGCCATTATGCGGACTCGTATCTTAAACGCAAGCGTGTATTCTAACTACAGCCAAATGCCTCTTGCTGTATGAGTAGCCATTCAACAGCCAGGACATTATAGGCTCTCCAGAGCTCCTCCATAACCATTTCAGCTTGGCGATCCATTGTTTCCTCTCCTGTGTGCTCCTAGCGACCCCTGGAGGGCGCTGGGGAGTGCAGCCTGTTGCTAACCGGACAGTTGCGTGCCTGTCTATGGGAGTTCTTGATGTTTTTTTTGTTTTTTTTTCCCCATTGTGTATATATGATTTCAGTGTGTTTAGTAAACTAAATTTTTACCCTTTTTTATTTGATTTTTAATTTCATGAAGCCCTTTTGTTAAATACTTTGAGTGTCTTTGTACAATAAGGAAAAAATGGTAAATTAGCTAATGAAGTCTTTTCTTTTAAGCAGGTTTTTCCCCCCTGTTAAGTGTGGCGTGTCAATAGGTTCAGAGCTGCACATGGTTTGGCCATTGCAGTTTTTAGTGGCGTCCATATTGGCTCTACTATTCTGCTTCATGGCGCTTTATAAATAACTATGCCAGGCTGCTTTTTACAATGTTGGACATCTCACATGGGTGGCGTTATGTACAACATTTAAACAATTGCAGCCAATGGAAGCAGCTTGCCTAGTATAAACACACCAACCTCCATTGAAGGTTGTGTATAATGTTTTTTTTTTTTTTTTTTTAAACAGCCTTCCTATTTGTATATAAAAAGTTCAGTTGTTTGTTTGGGATGGTGTTTTTTTTCTTTTTCTTCTCCCCCCCTCCAACTCCCCACGGGGTTATGTTTTCCTGTATGCTTCTATTTCTGGACAGGATTCGGGCCTCTCCATTGGTTGACATAAAGCTCTCCTTCCAGCAGTGACATTGGCTGTATGTACCTGCCTCTGTATTTGGAAACCGAAACCGAAAGTCTTTGCTGGAATATCTTCTCAAGCCTTTACTTTTCCACGTCATTTGTCTTTGAACCTCACCCCTCCATCTCGTTACATCTGTTCTCTGCGCTGGTTGTTGAGTGATGCACTTGGAAGGCACGGGCCCCAATACTACTCTATTCTCACCTGTCTAATCTGCCATTTTCAAGTCTCTTCTCACTCATATGTTCTGAAATTGAATATTTTCTGTGTTTGTGTGAGTTCTGTATGATAAGTTAATTTTTAATGTCTTAGCGTCTCAACACCACACCAATGGTTCTTTTTGTTTCGGTTTTTTTTGACTGGGTGGGTGGTGGGGTGGACATGGTGTACCATTTCTCATCATTTCAGATGATGAATATGGGAGCACCTACAATCTCTTCACTGAGAGGCTTAACCTTCATGTTACTGTTGTATGAAGTGCCTCATCTGCACCTAGTGTGTTGGTTGTGTGTTTTGAGTTGGCTTCTCTAGCCAAGTAGACAACAGTTGGGATGACAGGCATGGCCTGAGTTCAAACTTGAGATGTGTGAATTTTTCCAGTAACGGTTGTAGTTCAGTCTGTCTGGGGAGGTACTAATGGAAGCTAGCGGCAGGTGCTTGGTCAGTGACAGTCTGTGTGTTTTGAATAATGCCCTGGTTGACAATTTGATTGTGATAACCCATTACCTCGGACTTCTGGTAGGAAATGCAAATACACTTGAGCCTTAACAGTGTTTTCTGTGATCGCATGCTGCCCTGTGTGGGCTTCCAACTACATTTACCATTTCTGTGTTATTTGCTGTGTAAATACTTACGCTTGATGCTCTTCCTCGGAGTCCAAAACTCTTGTTTTCTTTAATTATATCTGCCTCTGGTCTGGTGTTTTTGTTTTTTCTTTTTGATTGAATTTGCTGCTCAACCTGTTTGTAATGTTTGCCTGTCTGTCTGTTTGAAAGCTGATATGATCAAGAGTGGCACCACAGCAGACTGCTTATGTTGTGTATGGACCAAGAGATATGTATGATCATCATTAATTTGATTGCTTGAATTCTAACTGCTAGCCTCTCATCTGTACCACCATGGTTGTCTCTCTATATGTGCGTGCGTGTGTGTGTGTTTGATGTGAGCAAGTAAATGTTATTTAAAACAATTTTTTGTTTCTATGATCTCATCTTTAAAAAATACATCAAAGACATAAATGCAGGGATCTTTTAGAATTGACATTTCTGGGTTGGAATGAAAACCCTACCTTATCTTCATTCATTCTGTGAAACACTAACACTCAATTTGCTCTTTTGGACAGCGATTCACAATTGAAATTTTGCAGTTGAGTTGTCATGGTAACGGAGTTGCTAAATTGGATTTCATCTCAACTTGACCTTAAAACTTGGAGACCTTTTTGTAGGAAGACCTGCATCTGAAGAATGCAGGTAGCCTTAGTGAAAAATGTGTGGTTAAAGCCATTTGTGTCACTCTAGTTTCACTCTGCCAGCTGATGCTTAACTGACAACTGAATCCCATTTCATGTCACTCTGGTCATTTAACAGAAAACGTGTGTCAATACTTAAATACCTAAAGAACCCCAAATTATATAAATTCCAATAATTGTTTGTTGATGGGCTAGTTGCACTGCCTTTAACCAATATAAAAAAATTTTTAAAAACCCCTCATAAATCAAACACAATAAAATGGTGTGTGATTGTTGAGGAAAACAGACCAAGAACACAGAAGTAGCCTCAAGTAACCTAATCATTTTATTATGTCATCTGCAGTAGGAAGACTTTGCTGCTGGCTGAAAAAGGACAAATGTGTGTTTTGAAATACATGACGGATTAGTTTGGGAGAAAAGTTCTACCCTAAAATTCATCCACTTTAAAAGATGTTACATGCTCCATAATTTCATACACCAACTAATGTTTTTTTGGTTTTTTTTAGACTGGCTAAAAGGCATATCAGTCATTTGAGCAGTTGCCAGCTACACAAAGTATAGGCACATTAAAGTGATTACATTACGTTTTAGCTGGATTTCACTGACTCAATGAACCAGGAACCAAAGGCCTCTTCTCACACCCAGTGATTCCAAAAAGTCCTTTGATTACCTGAAGCCATACAGTGCACAATAACCGTTCATCAAACTGGATCGTGCACCATCTGTATTACTACCCCGCCGAAAAAGGAGGGGTAATGCGCTCCCCTCCCTGGACAACTATAGTTGAGGTGCCCTTCAGCAAGGCACTTCAATAACATGCTATTGGGTGGATGCGTAGATTTTTATCAGGGGTGGGCCAAGTGGAACTCAAACCCCTAAACCTGGAAGTGTTGGCGCCATGCTGTGCTATCCAATTAAGCTGTTCCATGGTCAACAGTAGAAGACTGTGGTTGTACTGGGCAGCTCCCAGTTGTTAATGTCAAACAGGGTGGCTGAAAAAGAGGATTTGTTCTCAGCAAACATTCCCACCATAAACAAGTTTAAAATGTAGACTCATCAAACTCAGTCGTCGGATTCAGGTGCTTCCAAAAGCCCGTTTCAGCTATAAAGGTTGATACTTAATAAACAAAACCCAAACAATATGTCAATACAACTGGGAAGTGAATGCAAATGCTATATCGCTCTGAGACTATGAAAGAGACATAACATTTTAATTTAAAAAAAATGTCGCTTATTTCCTTCTAGGCTCTGTGTTTTTAGCTTTTCCCCTCAAGCAGAGCCGTAACAGGTAATGGTAGGTGGTGAAGTGAGGTCTTATCACTCGGGGATTAGTTGTGAATGTCTGCCAGACGTCTGGCTGTGTGGCATTAGCCCTGGTGTTATTGCCCTCACCCTTCAGACAGAGTTGAGGAGGGGCAAGCACCAGTGAAGAGCTTCTCTTCCTCTCAGCAGTAATCAGAATAAAAGGTAGTTTTGATTAGTTGTTATTGTCGTGGTCCCACTGAGCCTGGAGGAGCAAAGCTGCTGATTGAGCGTTCCCCTAAGAGGCAAAAAGACTTGTGTTCTTCATTGGTCACGAAAACATCCTTTTGCAACATATTTGTGACAGTCCTCAAACAACATTTTACTTTATGTTTGGTTCTATGTTAAATAAATCTATGGGAGAACTATTCTCTTCTTGTATCATCAATTTGTAAAAGACACTGAAAATGAGAACATAGTAAAGGAATGATGGGGAATGTTATTCAGACCTAGTGACATAATATAAATGTTTTTCCCAGGCATAAGTATTTTATTTTCTATTTCTTTGCAATACCCTTAGCACCCCTGATTTATGTAATATATACCTGCAGTCTGTCTACCCAGAGTTCTCAGAGGGAACCACCGCGGCTCAGTGGACGGTGTGTCAGACACATTTAGATTTCTGCCTTTCATATTTCCACCCACACAGTCACCCTGCACCGTTGCTGGTGAATGCTGCAGAAACCTGTGATTCTCCCTAATACAGCGAGGGAGGTGGAAGAGCTCCAAAGGCAGATCACCGCAGCATCATTTATCACAAATGAAGAACATTCAGATGAAGTAAAGTTATATTTATCAGGCCCCTGCATGCACTGGACCGAGCACACTTCATGTTCTTTTACTATGTAACAGCTCTAACCGCTGTTGTAGCATCCCTGTGTTGCTAATGTCAAATGGGATGGGAGGACTTAAATGTACAAAATTAACTAGAATCAAAATCCATACTGAATTCTGATCTGCAATATTAATTACAGCCGTATTGCAGTATAAGGGCAACAAACAGTGTGTGAACAAATAGGGTATGTCACAGAGCCATTTATAACGAGATTAGTCAGAGAAAACAACCCACTCCCCAGTATGACAATCAGTCTATATAAAACAGTAGAAAATGTTGGTAGCCTACTAGTCTGCCTCTGTCTCTGCCTCTGTTTAAGGGGAAAACCACTTCATTTTCATGTTATTCTTACTTATACACACAAATACCATTATTTTATAATAGTGTTTTAAATGCCTGTACCCGTATCCCCCATAAATAATCTTGGTACTGTTGCAGTCATCAGTTTCATCTTTTGAAATTGATTGAGTATCAAATTTAAAGCAAAGCATACCCTCATGTCATATAGCTCTGTCTACATCTTCCGTTGTGGGCCGAAGCGCTCATCTTTCAAGAGGTACCTCACGTCTTCCTCTCCCACCCGAATCACATCCCCTCTCCCATATCTTCCTCCTCTACTCACTGTACTCTGCTTTAATCTTGAAGTGCAACTCTTATTTCCTTTAATGGCACTTATCTCTTACATGATCACTCCAGGATCACAGGCATATTATCACTGGAGAGGTGCTGCATGTTTCATGAGGTCACCATCAGCCCAGTCAGCATCAGTGCGATGTTTGAAAACAGAAACCATGGAAGTGCTTTGCAGGAGCGACTATGGGCTCGGCCTTGTGGTGAGTTTGACACATGATTCCAGTCTCCAGTTGCCCTATTTAGCTCCACTACCTCATCAATACCAGTTTTCAGAAGCTCTAAAATCTCGTTATCATGTCATCCGAGACCTCACTGGCTCTCAGCGTATATCCCCAAAGTGAACCACTGTCCCTAAAGTGAACCACTGTCCCTAAAGCGAATCAATGCCTCCCTGCCTTCCCTGCTGCAACATTGCATCATTTCCCTCAAACTCCCCTGCTGTCTTGAGCTGAACGGACATTTCATGGGCGTACGAGCTCCCAATGAGCTCTGGAGAAAAGCACGAAAATACTTGAATGAAAACTTGGTGAAAAGTTCTGACTGCGTGCCACCACATGTCCGAGTCACTTTTGAGTGTTTCTGGTACTCCATGACTACTGATTTTTCATATTGTTAAATGTGAATTTAACAATTTCTATAGCCCAATTTTAGCTTGGAATCAGCATGAGTCTGTACACACACACTAGCAGTCACAGTACAGTGTAGCTTCTCAAGGCAGACGTATAATGGTTGACTGGTAGACTCCACCCCCACCAGCAGCACTGAAAAAAAAAAAGAAAAACAGATGTTATTTTATCACATAATACAAATGACCAGAGAGCTATTGGTATTGGTAGCCATTACTTATTACTGCAACTCAACCACTCATAAACATGCTTATATGTCAGCCTGCATGCTCCTTCTCTCTCTCTCTCTCTCTCACACACACACACACACACACAGAGACACATACTGAATACACATCCCATTTACTTTTCATTGTCCAACATGTATGCAAACACATGTGAACGTCGACACACACACACACACACACACATTAGTTGGCACACTGTTCCTCATGGTCAGGAAAGAGGAGTGGATTAATATTTCATGGCCCTTCATTGGAGGACAGAGTAGCTCCAATTCCCTTGATGCCATTGTGTACACTTAGTCTGGGCAAGAGTCCAGGCAGACTGAAGGTCTTTCTGTGGTGATACAGATCACTTCTGTGATTGGGTGTTTGGTATACTGCAGAATATGCTGTAATGTACTGCAGAATGATCTTAAAACAAACATATTATGGAATGAATCAGTTTTTAGGTACTACAGTTTCTCTGCAATGCCTAGTCTGTCCCTCTCTCACTCTCACACACACACACACACACACCATACAAATATACTGTGAGTCCTTTGGCATTTCAATTATTCCTCATAACATGAATTTAATATTGTGGAGAGCCATTTGTCCGGGTTGGTCGTAATAAATCAGCCATTCACTAAATTAACTGTCCTGCTGACCCAAGCAAGAGGGACATGATTTTTTTCCTCCATACTGCTTCACACCAGTCTGTACTGTTGCTCATGCTCATTTTTTGTCATTCAGTTTATCCACTTATCCAATCTTTCCAGCAGTCTTTATTCATTAGGCAATATTAAAACATATAAATAATTTGCTGATTTCTATGTCATCAAGGAGTCGAAACCCTTGAAAAAAACATGTTAACATTTAAGTTCCCTTCCAATATAATTTCATATCCAAACATTGGTAATGTTATACTGCTGATTATTTGAAGTTTTTTAGATGGAATCTGGGCACATGGAGTGCTAGTGCTAGACATGCTAGTTTAAGTGATATTTCACTCTCCAACATTCTCATTTCTTTAGCACGCACAACTCAAGTTCATAATTGGTCAGCCTCCAACATTAGCTGTCTTGGGAGTCTTGAGAGCCAATAATTTCAAACATGTGAAATTACTTCTTGAAAAATGCGCTCCCAGTCGAGAGAAAAATATTATCATTGTCATGGTTTTTGTCAAGGTTTTCAAAATGCAACCAAGACAGTTTCAGTATGTCACTATGGATAACCGTGGCCTGTTTTGAGCATGCAAGAATGAGGATCAGAGTTTGATTTCTCTCTGTATTACAACTAGAGTGTACATGCACTCTGATTGAGCAGCTGGCCTAGTCAAGGTGGATCAGGTATTTTATTTTGGTGACATTTTTCTTATGTGGAGAATTCCTTACAATACCACTCAAATTAAAAATTATATTTGTATTCTGCTGACATAGAAGAGTACTTTTGAATATGAACAAAACAAGTTTGAGACCAGAGAACTAATACACAGTCACAGTCACCTTTTCCAGTTTCTCCAATCCATTCTCTATAGAACTATACAAAATATAAGCAACGCGTTTTTCTTGTCACTGACCTTAGCGGACAGTAGTGAATGTTCACCAATACAGACCAAACTCTCTTGAGAAACAACATATTTCAAAGCTGAAATACAATGGTAGGTCATTTTAAGATCTCTTTTAAACCAGTGAAACGACAGACAGTGAAACGAAATGAAAATAAGAATAAAACTAGGCCTGATATAAAGATGACAAGGTATTTAAAATAATATCACAAACTAGGCTAAAGATTTTCTTAATGAAATTTATGCTACTGATGCATTGTGCTCAGGTCAGAAATACTCCCTTGCTTTCACCCTTGTCAGTTAGTGTACTTTTTCAAGTCACAAAAGTCCTAAGCAAGTCATAAGTAAAGTCCCAAGTACTAAGACAAGTCATAAGTTTCACAGCAAAGGTCAAATCAAAACTTAAATTCTATTCTTTTCATCTTCAGGTCTCAATAGGTTGTAAAAACATTCTGTAAAGTCAGATCAGTGTAATTGGCATTTGAGATGTGAAAGCCTGTGAACTATGGTTCATATGACAAAGTAAGGGATTTTGATGTGCCGGTGAATATTGATGTGTCCGTCTTGTGTGCCTCTCGCTGACCACTGAAAGACTTAGTTCACATGTGAAATCCCTGAAAACACACATGTGCTAAAGATGAATCCTCTTTTTCTGGGCAATCTGCAAATGATCTGAGTCTTCAGATATTCCTCAGAGCTATCAAAACAAGAGAAGGATGTCAGTGTTTGGCCTGTCACAAATTTAATTATATAATTTCATGACAGTCTAATCACTGTGTTTAATCAGGGTCCATTCAGCATCTCTGCAAAGCTGTTTGGAATTTATCTAGATGCATGCTACAAATCATAAAACTGATACTTCTACATTTCATTACATACACTGGCTCCTGGCTTATTCTTTTTTGGTTTAAAATGTAAAGGCTTATATCTCAAACATATATTCAACTTCCACTATGATATGATTTCCTTTAAAAAGCTGCACACCAGATTTCAGTGCAGATCAGATTTGATAGCATCACTTTGAGTGAATGAGTCATGAATCATAGTAATGTTAAATCAAAGACATACTGAGTCTGTAACTGTAATGCTCACTATGGATAGATATGCTAACATGCTCTGACTCATGCTCTGACATGTTCTGACTCTCAAAGCTCTCCTTGACAGCTTGACATTTTGAATGCTGTCATATTGGTTTGAACTCCAGAACTGCCACTTACAGCTATTTCTCTTCTTTGACATCACATCATATAAAAAAGACACAACTGTATTGTGTTTCTATGTGCTACTTGCACTTCCTGAAGTGGATACACCTGGACTGACATGAGTATGGGACTTCTAACAAATATGGCTTTAATTTAGACTAAGTTGAATACTGTGCAGTAGTTATGTGCAAGTTGCAAAAGCCGAGTGGTTGGACAATCATCAAACAATAAAAGAAACAAACAACAAAAAGCCTGTCATTTTTAACCATCTACCTAGCTACTTGTTTGGTCTCTCTCTGGATTAGGCCAATATCTGGTTTACTGGTCAAACCAACAAACTCACAGTTAGGGGTTGGGACTCACTTGAATGTCCGTCCAGTTCAAAAGCCAGTAATACCAGTATAGATAGAAGCAGAGTGGAGTTCCAACCTGGAAGCAAGGGTAAGGGAAGTGGTTCTCACCATTGCCAGTAGTGTTAAGAAGCCCCCTTTCTGTTACCTCTGACTGAATCTGTTACTGCTTATTTCCAGCTTCACTGAAGCGCATAACATAATAAAAGAGTTGTAATTGAAATATCTTTAATTTTATGTTGTCAGACAACTGCACAAGGATAAAAGATTAGGAATTATGTAATGTTAGCATCCGGTAACACTGAGTTGTTGTCTCTTCCATGCAGCTACAAATACCAAAAACTGAAAAGAGAAATACACGAAACTCAGACCCTAACCCTGAATCAGAATCACTTTATTGGTGGAGTACATTTCCACTTACAGGGAATTTGACTTGGAGCGTTGCTAAATCTGAGAATTAAGAAGATACTATATACTATATACACTACTTTAAAAAATAACAAGAACTATACTGACAGCTATACTATGCTATACTGAACTATACTATGCTATACTATACTATACTATATACACTCGGGAAATTATAAGAACTGAAAAAAACTAAGAGCATACAATACAATGCAATATGGTCTTCATAGGAGCGTGGCAGATCGATTGCACTGACAACATGAGAGAGTTTTACACTTAGAATATAAATAAAGAATATTTACAGAATATAAAATAACTGGACAATAAGGTAGAATGCCTATGCTATATGACAGATGGGTGCCAGCAAGTGTGTTGGTGGCATTTAGTGCATTTCCTCAGTTCCTCAGTTCCTCAGTTCAGTTATTGATTGTGCATTGTGCATTTTTATTGGTTATTGGTGAGGGCCACAGCCTGGGGAAGAAGCTGTTTTTGTGCCTAGTTGTTTTGGACTGTCTGTAGTCTCAACCCCCGAGGGGAGAGCCTTGAATATGTGGTGGCCGGGTTGAGAGGGATCCGCCATGATTTTGCCTGTATGCTTCTTGGCCCTCGAGTCATGAAGGTGCTGGAGTCATGAAGGTCCTGGAGTGAGGGCAGGTTGCAGGCTGCTGTTCCTGAAGTCTATGATCATCTCTACAGTGTTACAGTTGTTGAGGCTGCACCAGGACAGCAGCTGATCAAGCAGCATGCAAGCAGCTTTTCGTTACCCTTAGTTAGCCAGTTAGCATTTTAGTGGGTTAGGAGGATTTACATACATTTGTTTTTCAACAACAACAACAACAAATTATGTGACAGATGACACAACAAACATTTATTGCCGGAATACAAGAAAGGTTATGACAGCTTCAGTAGGAGACAGAAAATGTGAATTTTAACATTGAGGTTAATGAGTCTCCTTATATGGCGTCTACCTTCCCCTTCTTTCCGAGTATGTTCTTCATTTCCAATCTGTCCAGCAGGGGCTCTGCTAGTGGTGAGAAAAGGAGAATTACTTTCAGGAGAGCACATGTAAAATGGGGGTTTCATAAAATTCCTAGTGCCCCCTGGTATCCAGTATCCATGGCCTGCCACAGCCAGCTACACACATGATGGCAGCAGCCCGTTGTCTGTGGTGAGCTCCAGCTAATACACTCGACTAGCCTGAGGTGTGTGGCCTGAGGCTGGAGCTGCCTGTAGTTCTGCCAGTCAGCATTGGATGGAGCCAATGGGTGGGAATGTAGCAGATCTCCACCATGATGCCCCTCATTCCCTTACAATGGCTTTATCAGAATTATTACAATCTGAAGGATGCAGACTTCATATTAATTTGATGAGTAGCTGTGATTACTGTAGCAGTGGCATCAATAAATCAAACCTTTTTTGTATTCCATGATGTTTAAATTAACATTACAGTTAAAATGTTTATCTTTATTCTACCTAAATGCAGTGTTTACTTTAATTAGAGATATGATTATGATTATGATGCTGATAGACTGACAAGGGCTATATGGTAGCTAAATGAAGCTGTAAATGTATTTGGAATGTGAATTTTAGAACAAATATTGGAGAACCTCCAAAACCAAATTTAGAAGGATTTGTAATTAATACGATTTTTTTTTTTAGGTTTTCCCAAAACCTTTGCTAGTGAGCAAGAAAGGTTATATTGAGCTGAATCAACATTGCTGCAGCAAAATTAGAAATATCATTGGAATAAAAAAGCATGTATGTGTGTGTGTGTGTGTGTGTGTGGGCCGGGGTGGGGGGGGGGGGGTGGGGGGGGGGGGGTGAGGCAGGGGGGGTGGGGGGTGAGGCGGGGGGATGTCGATAACCTATATCTTTTGAGAATCTTTTGTGTATAGCCTTAATGTTACATAGGCCTCCTGATACAATTGAAGATTGGGGCTTTAAAGGTCATATTGTCATTATGAAGCTCTGAAACATCCAAGTGAGACAACTGTGGTCACAAAAGTGAATGAAAAATGAGCCCAGTGAATAGTAAGACCAGTCACGATGCACCTTCTGCCTGCAATTATTTTAAAAGGGCAAACACTCTCAGGCACCTTCAAGCATCCTTCCCACATTGGCCTGCACACAGCTCCTTCAATAAGAGACCTCTGATGTGTTGCTTTCTGAGGGCTACTCCAGGAAAAAAACGTGACTTTAGAGTTCCCTTGGTTGAAAACAAAATAGTTTTTTTCTGCTCAGTCAGAAAGGGAGACTTGGTCACGACAAACAAACGGGGCAGGCGCAATTACACCCCTGACCCTTCCTCTGCACAACCAGTGTCTTGAAATACAAATGACTCAGTAGTTGGAAACAGAACAGCCCAAGATTTTTGTCTCCTACTGACACCCACCTTTTGAAAAGCAACACAAAGCCTATTCTAACAAACTTTGAGACTTTAATGTTAGTGCACCATAGTTATTTTTAGAATGGAATAATTTTTGTATGTGAAATATTGAATGATGAATTTCAAGCAACTGGATACATTATGGGAATGAAACTTCAAATAGAACAGATCAGAATGACTCATAAGTAGGCTGCGATGACCCTAGCGCCAGCCTTAGCCAATCCAATGTCCCATGTGCACAGAGTCTGACACCTTCCTGGGCTGGTGTCATTACTCTTTTTCATGCAGGGCCCTTAGTGCAAAGCCAACATTTAATTGCTATGTGTGTCCATAAATTGTCTCTGAGCATCAGAGCGTAATCTGGCACCAAACTGATCAATTCATAAATTCATAGCTGTCAGTATTCCTGTTTGTTTTATTCAGAGAATTATTCCCTTAGAGCATTCAGAGTGCACTCTTGGCAGGGGAAGAAAAACTGTCAAAAGTTTACAGTACATCCATTCCACCCATTCATCCATCCATTTTCTTGCCACTTTTTTGGGTCAGGGTTGCAGTGGCAACAGGGCAAGAAGAGCAGCTCAGAAATCCTTTCCCTCAGTGACTTCCTGCAGCTCCTCTTAGGGGATCCCAAGGTGCTCCCAGGCCAGCTGGGAGATGTAGTCCCTCCAGTGTGTCCTGCCCCCACACTGTCAGAAAAAAAGGGTTCATTAGGGTTCTATATAAAACATCAAGGTTCTATATAGAACCCTAAGGTTCTATATCCTCTACCAAAGAACCATTTGTCTAAAAAGGTTCTATAAAAATTCAGTAAAACAACAAAGAACCTTTTTAAAAAAAAAGCACAAACCACAAACTTGCGGTCTTTTGACCAGTAGGCTGCCACGATATGATCTTGCTGTCCCTCCTTTTGACTGTGAACGCGAGCCACTGTCTTCACAGAATGTGCACGAGCAAGGACAGTTCAGTGTCAACTGTCAAATATCAACTGGAAAACTGACCGCGATAGTTTCCAACGAACTAAAGGTCGGTACAACGTCTGACAGACTTTTTTAAATGGAAATAATATTTGTTGAGATATGCTATCTGTTTTCATCATGGTGTTTTAACTGGCGGCAAGTGTCGATAATGTTACATGTAATGTTACCTTGGCTTATTGTAAACTAACGTTACCGTTAGCTGTTAGTTAACCTAGCTAACCTAGTTATCAACGTTGTCAGTTAACCTACTGTTAATTCCCAACTAAGTTGCTAGTTAGCTTGGTGATAGAACGTGTGGTTACAGATATCTCATTTCTCAAACATATAGCATTAAGATATCTAGTTTTTAGCACTCTATTCAGGGGGTTATGATTTTAATTTCCAATTAATTTGGTTTATATACAACTACACTTGTATTTTACTTATTTATAAGTATACTTTATGTGTTTACCAGAATGTATTATCATGCTTAGCTTTAGTCTAATTTTGGTTCACTTGAAATAACCTTGGTAACCACAATTTTTTAATGTTGTACTTATTGTTTGTGTTTGTTGCAGATGCATCATGAAATAAGGTTGCGTTTTGGCCAGGACTTGGAGCTAAATCTTCAAGATGCTCTCAATGTGATGACACCCAACATCATAAGGGTGGCTAGTAGTGGGAGTGAGAGGGGCCTCCTGTCAAGCCTGCTGGGAACTGAGGCTAACAAAGATGGTATGTTACATCTTATTATACATCATACACTTGCACTCTCACACACACACAATTGTATTCATAAAACTACATGGTTTTATGCAGAGATCATTTATTTTTTCTGAAATTTCAGACCTGCAAAGGAGCGCAGCAATCCTGATTCTGCCTGCCCTATTCAAGGAGAGCTCCAAGTTCCTTTACTGTTTAGATGAGGTATATGTTGAATCTTCACATTGTCATTGACATTTTGTTGTATTGTCAATTACCTATAGCTTGAATTCTATCAGGAGGTTCATATGTTTCTTTTCCATAGGAACCAACAAGCTCATTCCCAACCATCATCTTGATGATGCAGGGAATCCCCTCCTTGCTTTGAAAGCATCCATAGAGATGGATGGAGTTGCCATCACAAGTGGAGAAATGGATGTGCCACAGGCTCTGCAGTGTCTGCTTGAGGTGTATTTCCTGTTTCGTATGGAGTACCCAGATGAAACACACACTGTCATTTATAGAACATTATTTTTTCAAACTAGGAAATGGTAAGAAAAGAGTGTCTATTCCGGTACTCAAAATGTACAATCATCTTTCACAGTGAATGATGGAATTGATGTAAATAGTAATTTTCAAGAAAGTGTTTGCCAAGATTAAAAAACTTTAGCCTACTGTTCTTTTGTTTTTGCTGGTTGATTTTAATCTATCACTCTATTCACTAACATTTATTGGTAATTTCAAATGTTGAGGATTGCCCAGTGATATTTAAAATCTTAACTGAAATTTAAATTGTATTTTTATTTTATATGTGGTGCTGATATACTGTATTTTAATAACTGTGTGCATGGACTGTTTTGTTCACTGTAATATTTTATATTGTGTAATGTAGCCTACTATTTGTGTATAGTAATGTTTTAGGTGCAACTACTTTTTGATGATCAATACAGTCAATTTGAAACCACCTCTCTTCTCTTTTTCTTCAATCTACAATAGGTTGGTAGTGGCAAAGGGCTTACTGTATGTTATTGAAGTTTTAAATATTATAGGTTATTGGTTATTTTATTTAAATTAGTAGTAGTAGTTAAATTAACTTCATATCAGGTAATTCTGTAGAATTATTAAAAATATGTGGCCAACCAAGGCAATAAGGCAATAAAAGGTTTAGGATATTGATTGAACCTTTAAAAGGTTCTATATAGAACCATTTTGTTTAGCATCAAAGAACCCCAAAGGTTCTTTTAAATGAACCCTCTGAAATGGTTCTATATAGAACCTTTTGAGGGTGCCAAATATGTACCAAGCTATAGAACCCTTAAAGGTTCAATATAGAACCACTTATTCTTTGTGCGTGGTCTGCACAGAAACCTAATTTCAGCTGCTTGTATCCATGATCTCATTCAGTTACTACCTAAAACCTATGACCATATAGGTGAGGGTCAGAATGAAGCCACCACCATGGTCTGACACAATATCCAAATTACTGCCACTGCACCCAACCAGCGGTCAATCTCACAATCCCGTTTACTGATGAATAAGACCCTGATACCTGAAGATACCTGAACTCCCCCTCTTGGATTGCTGCGCCCTCCCCACCTGAATGGGACAGAACACCTTTATCTGGGGTAGAACCATGGTCTTAGATTTGGAGGTGCTGACCCTCATCACAACCGAGTCACACTCAGCAGCAAACTGCTCCGATGGAGATCACAGTCTATTGAGACCAAAAGAACAACATCATCTGCATACAGTAGAGATGCCACCCTAAAAGCTCTCACTCCGAGTTTTTAAGGACAGCTAAATGCTATCAAGCTAACCATGAACAAACAAAGACAATAAAACAACTTGGATTTTATTTTTGGAAAACACAAATTAACTGGAGGATTTATTAGCAATAAGATTTGCGACAGATAATTATCTCCCCTCCTTTTATGCCTGTTCCAGTGTGACTTTTAAACACAGCCACAGATTTCAAGTGCACCCAAAAGTATTTGAAGGAATATACAGATTTTTCATATTGTTTATTTTCGTTCATGGTCTCTTCAAACATGCACAGGGACTTCAAGGTGACAGGGAGAAATTCTGCTACAAATAGTTAAAATCACAAATAGTGACATTCTAGATAACATGCTTTATCTTATAAGCCCCTTGTCCAGATGACATCATTTGAGCAATTTGTTGTTTGTTGTTTGTCAAGAAAATGTCAAAGCGTTCAGCTGTGGCATGAGCAGGTGAAAGGTTCAAAATTCCCCAGTTGTGACAACCACCATAGACCAAAGATTGGACTTACTAGGAGAGAGAGAGCGAGAGAGAGAGAGCGAGAGAGAGAGAGAGAGCGAGAGCGCGAGAGAAAGGAAGAGGGAGAGAGGGAGAGAGGGAGAGAGAGAGAGAGAGAGAGAGAGGGAGAGAGGGAGAGAGAGAGAGAGAGAGAGTGTGTGAGAGTGAGAGGGGGGGGGGGGAGGGAGAGAGAGGGGAGCGTTGTGGTAAAGCCAATATTTGTCGTCGAACTCCAGCAAATATGAGAATGGGAGGGTAATAGCCCACACTGAAGAGGATCACAGGACCCTTCGCAATTTTTAATTTGTGTCCTTTTATGATGCATTGTGACAAAGATAATCTGAAGAAGAGAGGGACAACAAAGAACAGAGGATCGCATGTGCTTTTTGGATGTGCCCAACCATTCCATAGACCATCATGATTTAATGGGAGGAGATGGTTATTGAGTCCAATTAAACATCATACTGAAATGACTGGATCAAACAGTTCCATGGAGGAGCCACTGGAGACTTCTGCGGGGTATGTGCGCACTGAGACGCTGTAGCTCTACATGAACCGTGATAGATAGAGTACTTTTTATGGAAATTGCTTGGAAGCTCATCTGAGAGACATGTACAGGCAGCAATAATACCACACCACACAGAACCAGCGCCGGCGGTCTGTGTCTGCAATAAGAGGTTGATATAAAGCAATAAATGTCTCCAAAATAAATAATCTTATTGTGCGCCATGGGCGACGAGGCGTCAAACTTCAGGAGAAGCAGCAGGACCGGTCTCTCATCACCAAAACCCAGGACTGGTGAGGACCACGGCACAGAAGAAGAGATTCTTGGCTAAATTAAAGCTGATCACTACTAAGAAAAAATGAGATTAATGATTTTTGAATGACTTGTACACTCTGGTTTCACATTACCACTGTGATTGTTGTTTGACGGTGTTTTTTGATGCAAGATTGATGATATGGACTGTAGTGGACTTGGTCACTTTGATTTATACCACCACGGGGGCACAGAGATCAAGTGACAGTGAGAGACATAAAGCGTTTGCTTGTTTTGTTTTATTTGAAATAAATGAATACAGCCATATCATTTCGTTAGTAAGTTGAAATATATAAAAAGGGATCTTTAATTTTTGCACTATGATGGAACCATCACCATGCTCGAAGAAGAGCCTGTCCCTGTCGCTCCCTGTTCCCCGGGAAGGGCAAGCGACCCTGAAGCCTCCGCAGCATCTTTGGAGACAACCACGGACCCCGATCAAAATCAAACACCGGGGATACTCCGACACCGACCGGCATCACCACCGGCATATGGAGCGCTCGGACGCCGTGGATACGAGCGACAGACCGGGGCTGAAGAAGTCTCGGATGTCCTGGCCGTCCTCCTTCCACGGGACCACAAACACATCCATCGGAAATAGTGTCGTGAATAAACGGTAGGCAATGTTGAGGGGGGTCTACATCCCGAAACATCCCAATAATAGCCCGTGAGAGCCCACTAGGCATATGCGTAAACAGGGGGTGCATTTTAATGAGTGCGTAATAACGCAGGGTGCCTGAAGGGTTAACTGATATGAAGCGCTTTCTATCGGGAGGCGGGACGCGTGGGTTTTCGGTGCTGATGCGTTATGCGTCTTTGGATAGGCTGTGTCAGATGGGTTTGAAGCGCAAACCAGCCCGCCCACTCGAAAAGCAGGAGCCGATACGGCAAATACCAATAACATTTTAAAGAGCGTTCTCATGTTAAATACAGGCTACCGAGTTGATAAGAGACATCAAGGCAGAGTCGTTTTAGTGGCATCAAAGGTCTAGTGGGTGCGTTCGTGCGTGCATCCTTGACTAGGATAATGCCACTGGTCGCACTCTGTACTGTAGTGTAGGCCCTTATAACCCCTGTCCCGGGGTTCAAAGCCCACATGCCGGCAAGCATACGCCCTGCTGAAGTGTCCTTGAGCAAGACACTCAACCCTTAGCTGCAGAGGAGGTGGGGTGGGGCAGGGGACGGTTAGGGCAAGGGAGTAGAGAATCTCCTTACAGTATGAAAATGTTATTAAGTGAAACCTACTTGGACAGTCTTCCTGGACCACCAAGCAGAAGGTTGGTATCAGTATCAGGGTTCGGTGCTCTCTATAAGCTCATAAGTGGATGAAATAAAGGATGAGAATTTGGTCACTATGGTTGACAGACAGTAGTACGATATTGATAATACCTCTACTAGCTATTAAATCAAAATGACATTGTGTCTGGTAATGAAGCAGATTAGTGCAAAACCTGCTGGAGCTATCCCCTGTGAAAGACATTTCATTAAAAGAGTCATGGAATAATACATATGTCACGTTGTCTCTACACGACAATAATCGCTCAAGATAATCTCTTAACAAATTACTTTGAATGCAACACCTCTTCTGTTCCTACTGTAAAGCAACCGCCTTTCCATCTAGGAAAATATTAACATATAGGGCAATTTTTATCCATACTCATCGAAATAATTTACAGCCACGCTCAGCACTGAAAGGGGTTAGGTTAGCACTCATTTAGGTTATTTGTCACGTGTGTATGAGTGGGTGTACCTGGTTCTGAAGTATCAGTGCAAGAGAGAGAGTTTCATGCTGGTTTTCCAAGTTGCTCTCTCTGTGTGACCTGCTCCAACAGGCCCTGTGTGTACGTGCCCTATTCCAGTATTGCCAGATGTTCTTCCTGGATGCCTGCATGTGATAGAGCTAGTTTACGTTTGCTTGTTTGTGACTCACTTTTCCTTATTCTCCCTCTCACCCTTTCCCAGTCGCAGAGGAAGGCCGAATGTGTTGCTTCCACCAGAGCAGCACAGTAAACAGGGTGATTATTAAACTAATAACTCTGAGAGAGTGGTGGGTCACAACGGGGCTGTGGGGGCCCACTCCTGGTTTCTTTCCTGTCTGCTTTTTTTTTTTTCCTGTGCCACAGACGGCCTTCATGGCAGGCCCCTGGGAGTAGGGCCAACTCCAGCTGACTGGATAGGAAGGGCTGGTTTGTATTTTAGTCCCCAGGACACGCTCTGAGGCAGTCCAAGCATTAGTGCAGTGGGACTGACTGCCTGCCCTTATGTGGGAGGCACACCATAAGAGCAGAGAGAGAGAGAGAGAGAGAGAGAAACAATAACTCTGTTCTGACAAGCTAGATGTGTGTGTGTGTGTGTGTGTGTGTGTGTGTGTGTGTGTGGGCCAGAATAATATATATTTGTGATAAGTGCATATGTGCCTTAGCTCATCAGTGAAACAGTGTTCATGGGTGTTTGTGCTACTCAGTGATCAGGAAGGAGGGTGTGTGCAAGAATGTAGGCTGATAAATGTATGTTGCATGTTATGAGTAGTTGTGAGACGTGGTGTGCATGATGTGTGTGTGTGTGTGTTTCCGAGTGGGTTGTGCACAACATAGTGTGTGAGCTGTGGCCTATGTGGATTGTAATAAGCCTTGTTTTGTCTGCCTTCATATCAGTGGGGGGCTAGAGGGACTTCCATTGCGTGGAGAGATTTTATTTTCATTCTTTTTATTTGTTAGAACAATATTCTGCCTCTATGCTGATGTCCGAATAATGGTAGCTGTGAGCTGGGTTGCCTGGGCCCCTCACTGGATTCATCAAGCTTCATGTGGATCCAGCAGCTTCCGTTTTAGCCCAGGGCTAGCTTGCGTTGAGTCCAGGCTATGGAAGGCAGCTTCACGCATAGCTGCTCTGATGGCACTTGCTGGGCCGGGCTGTTGTTTACATGCCTTGACTGTCCAGAAACATCAGTCCACTAAAACCTGAGATATGGTAACATCCAGGCAAGTACTATCAGTTGCCACCAAAAATCTTAAGCGCACTTATATCGAGCAGTTTTGAGGAAACACTGGTCCCAAATTTGTTTTAGTCCAAATTAATTACCAGTTTTGTTGCCATTATAGCCATAACGTTGAAAATTGTCAGATCAAATTTAGACTCAGTGAAGGTAGGGAACCCAGCCAGCACCCAGTTGATGTCCACTCTGTGTTGAGGTATTCTGTGATTGGTTGGGTACTGAGTGACTTGGCTGCAGGCTGCTCAATCACTGAAGATCCAGGGAAGACCCTCAGCCGGAGGTCTTGAAATCACTTCTAGAGATGTCGGTGAGATCATTTGGACAAGCATCAGACAAGAACAGATTGTGTTGCTATAATTGATATCTTACTTTTCAAAAAGGCAGCATTCCTCCCAGCATTCACCAATACAGAGATGGATATACAAGAGGGACCCCGAGTGTCATTTCATAATTGTTTGAAAAGTCATTGTCTACGATTGTCTGCGGTCGTCTATTTTTGGCTGTGTAATGTAACCAACAAAATGGCAGTCTTAGTGACAATCTGTTTCCCCAAGTGTGTCATCCTGTCTTCTCCCTGCTCCCTGTGTCTTCTGTAAGACATCATGTCAATCCTTTTGTCAGACCATGCTAATGGGAGTGTATCATCATCCTGTCCCATGCCCAATGCGCTCTGGGAAGTTCCAACACAAGAAAGAATGACTGACACTGAACTGAGGAATAGCTCTTCCCGCAATTCTGTTGCTATGGTTACTTGTTTTGTGCATTTGTAGAATAGATTTCATTTACCCAAAAAGGCAAAGCGTACAGGCACTGATGGGCTTTACTGTATAATGTTTCAGTGTGTACCATCGGGAATGCGTTATGACTTGTATGTTTATGAGGTGAAATGAATAACAATATACTGAAGTCTGCCGGTGCTTAATCACAGGACTCTGCAACACCTTCCACCAAAGCCTCTCTCCCTCCTCTAGCACTTTATACATTCTCTACAGCAGTGGTTCTCAATCCAGTCCTCAAGGACCCGCTGTCCTGGAGGTTTTTAGCTCCAGCTATCATGAAAACGTGAAGCCTCTAATTGGTTCAGGTGTCCCTGAGTAAAGGTGGAGCTAAAACCTCCAGGACAGGGGGTCCTTGAGGACTGGATTGAGAACCACTGCTCTACAGCTCTTTTTCCCAAGCCGCTATGCAGGGCTGCTTGCTAAGCTGCACGCTGCTCTTTTGCTTGCTGACTGGCCGGCTGCCATAATAATTTAAAACTTAATGGGATACACCGCCAGTTAATTACCACAACGGCTGTGTTGCGTTGTTGATCACCCGTTACAGTCACGTTTGTAGACTCACATATAAAGTGGCGTACAGATAGCAGTTCACGTTCAAGGAGTTATCCCAACAAATGTGTTTTTACAACATTAACTAATGGATTTTTGTCTCATTTGTGTAGGGAAACCATCTGTTTAAGCTACAGAATGCACTCGTCTGTGAATACATTGTGATTTCTCACTACTCTAATTAGTGTCTGGAGGCAGTTCATATACTGGATCAGTGCTCACTATTGGTTGGCTTACATTGATCCGGGGATCTCAGGTTGTATCCCTCCAAGGTCTTTTACCACTGACACCAAACAGGTTGTTTGCTCTGAGGGGATGTACGGCTCTCTTCCAAGGTCCCTCTTGTGTTTTGCTCTCTGCTCATTACTTTGTCTCATTGGAAGTGCCCATAGGCTTGTATACGCTCTATGGAGGCCCTCCTGTGCTCTCTCTTCAGATGCTTACACTGCTGGTAACCACATCCGCTTCTGTCTCACTCAGTTTGGCACAGCTAGTGTGCTTTGTGAGTCAACTACATGGAATTCTCCTAAGAGTGGTGATACACTAGCCATTTTGTTTTTTGGCTACTGTAGATGGGCACTGCTCCCAGCAGAAGGCAACAAAGTGAGCCACAAGATCAACATTTCAACAAGATGTTTCTATGTAATTAAAGCAACCTCTTGAACATTGTTGCCCATCCAAGTTGCACAAAACGTTCACTCCCTCTTTGCTTAGTACAGCCAGTGTGCTTATTTTTCATTTACAGTTGAATAACTCCAGTCAGTTATTCTTTCAGTCCATTCAATCACGTTCACGGTCTCCAGTACGTTCCTCGCCCTCCCCCTCTAAGATGCCCATATTCTGATAAGCTCATGTTAGCCCTTTTCGATTTCTTCTTATCTAATAGTATTTTTTGTATTATCACTTTGTCCATTAGAATTACTGTCTGTGATCACTGCAGTTCCCGTTTTCTATTGTATCGGCGTCTCATTTCTCCCCACTATAAATGGGGAATATTGATTTTATCTCTATTTCTTTTCCGCTTGTGTCTCTCTCTTCTCACTGGTTCCCTGAAGCCTCTGAGATTCTCTCTGATAGTTTTGTTCTTGCTTACAGCTGCATTAAGAATACAGCTTCTCCATCATAAATCTATCATTTCATCCCACTCTCCCGCTCTTGTCCATTGAGATCATCAGCTGCTTGCAGTGTCTCTCCCTCCTCTAAGCCATCTCTGAATCTCAAATCTTCACATCCCCAGTGGTAGAATAAACTGCCCGCCGCTGACAGTGTGCAGCGCTTCATCTCCTCTTATATTCCTCTCCCTAAAGGTATGCTTCTGTGTGTGCTATCGATGTAATTTTTCATGTGCGTTATTCTTCATGCTCTATCCATTTCAGACAGACTTTACAGCGACAGCATACATAAACACCATCAAACATGGCTGGCAATCAGCAATTATTAAAGAGGCTGTAAAACAGAGCATCAAAGAGCAGCCTATTTGAGGGAACTACGGTTTATAATTATGTTGTCAAATGACACCACCGTCAACTAGAAAATACACACTGTTCTCTAAAAATCACCTTGAGTGAATAAACTTTACCTTGGTTTTATGGTTCTGCTGTGAAGCACATTGTAAACTCTTTTGTGCGATACAAATAAAGTTATTATAAATGATATAGTTATTATTAGTAGTAGTAGTATTAATAATTCTTTCTTCTAGCTATAGGGAACTGCAGTTTATATTCACTAACATAAACTTATTAGGGCACAGGAAAACCATTTGCTATACTGAAATTGAAGTGTTCTTCCCCTTTAAATAAGAAAAAGGTCTTCACTGTTGAAGACAGACAATTTCAACTTCAAAATGCAATAGAGTGGTAGTCTTTCTGGTCATCTAAAATATCTTCACGCCTTTGCTTGTGAGAGAACTGTAATAAGATCCTTATCATTCTGTGTGACGCTGCCGGCCGCTCCATCAAAGAGATCTTCCCAGCAATGTACAGGCGTGAACTCGGTTGTTGTGTCCATGTTGTGGCCCAGTGGAGGAGAGAGACCGCCGTAAGCCACTGGATCCGTAACAGCTCCCAATCTTATTCTCACCTTGTGACGCTTTAACACAGAGTGACACTACTGAGGGGACGACCCCCTTTAAATGTGCTTTAGGCTGCTGTCTCAGTGGAGATCTGTCTAAGTGACTGAGACAGACAAACCTGGTATCTTTTGAACATTTTAAACACCTGGTGGCTAACTTACTAAAGGAGGAAGGTACATGCACCTGCATAGCAGAACCTACCATGTAATCTTTGTTCAGAGTGTGAAGGCGATGAATGTATGTAGGTGTTTATGTATGTATATGTATGTGTGTGTGTGTGTGTGTGTATTTTATATGTGGTTTATTTATCATGTCTGTATGTCTTATATATCTCTGTATATTTCTCTATTTTTATCATTCAAATCAAATCACATCGCATCACATTTTATTTGTATAGCCCTTCACAGTTACAGTCTCAAAGGGCTTCACAGTGCCCATAGTGTGAAAAGAATAAATGGTGGCACCCAACCTTGAACCCTCTCAGAGGACAAGGAAAAACTCCCACACAACCTTTTAAGAAGAAAACGCAGGGAGCAGGACGCAGGATGCAGGATGCAGGATGCAGGATGCAGGACGCAGGACGCAGGGTGCAGGGCCCACCTTCGGTCTCAGTGGGGTCCCACTGCATAAATAAAAATAATAATAAATAAAAATCAACAGCATACCTGACGAGCAGAGTAAAATGCAAAACTAAGGTCCATCAAGGGAGCACAACCAGGCAAAGAGAGTGCCTTCAAATCAAGAAACTCCAAAACAAATCAGTGCTGAAATAGTGAACCCTGAGACCAGGCTCGGCACTGACAGGCAGAGATGAAAACTGTGTTCCTTCAGATTACCTGGCACAGCCAAACAGTGCCAACATCTCATCTCAGGTATCACTTCCAGCCCTCCTGCCCAATGCACTCAAGTTCCCGGGACAGTATCCTTGCCCAGTTTTACTGGCAGAATGTCAATTTTACTAGATGATTATGAGAGAGTGGCAGTCCTGCTTAGAGAGGGAGGACAGATGGCAGTAATAGCAGCAGAATATGTCACATACTACACATCCTGGCTCAGTCCCAGGGAATATATATCCAAGGCAATATGGCCCCTGTTATGCACCTAAATCATAACATAATAGTATGTGTTGATTCCATTTTATTGAAATAATGCTGGCTGATAGAGAGCAGAAGGGAAATATAGGGGCAAATGGTCTGTCTTGCCCATTCTTGGTCTCATTCGACTCTTCAACAACTGTTGTTCCATGAGCTGGATCGGAAAAAATCTACAATAATATCATGCTGATATCAAATGAATAATAGCACAATGAATTGCTACATTTGCCACTAAATATTTCAGAGTATTAATATAAGTATTAATGTGGACATAGCACCAAAATATTCATTGTCATTTTAATTAACTGTTCGCTTTATTTGAAACGTATTTGCAACTATTACAAGTGAGTGCATGGTGCATGTGTGCATGGTGCATGTGTGCACACTGCGCTATATTTTTGTGTGGACATGTGTACACAGATATCAGCTCAGGCTTATGCTTGTGAACACACATCTATTCTATCTCTCTATTCTATCTATTGAATCAGTATGCTTCAGAAACCCAAGAAAACAGATACAATACGTATGTGTGAGGAATATAAAGAACAACCCTGGCAAGCCATGCAGTTGCAACAAGGTTGGTGGGGACACTAGCGAGTTTTACATTATGCATGAAGCACCTTGTGATTTATAGCGACAGCCAGCTGAAAGAGCCGTCTAATGGTAAATGCACACCTTTGTTTCTTCTGCTGGAAAGTGAGACACTTATCCAGTTCCTGACCTCCGCTAGATCAAAGTGTAAGCAGAGCCGGTCTTGTCAGAGCAAGTGAGTCCACCTCTTGTAGGTCATGTTCGCACATTAACATGCACCATCAGGCTATTGGGTTAAAAAAAAAAAAAAAAAAACCGTCTCCCCCCCCCAGGCCCAGGATGGTATTTTCACTTCATGCTGTAGTTGTCAGTTTGAGATGTACATCCTGTTGGAAGATCACATGTTTTTTTCTTGAGCCAGGGCCATGGAGTGTTAGTAGTAGTACAGTAGCAGCACCGTACACCTGACAGCGCGCACAGGTCATCTGCAGAGAGCCGGAATAGGATTTCTGATGATGCTGAGGCAGGCTGGGCGCTGTGCTTTACTCTGACAAAAGCAAATTAATGAACACCAGCGGTGACTCGGTCTCTCTCAATCTCTCCTTCTTTTTCTCCCTCTTATTGTTGTGTGTGTGGACGGGGGGTGGGGTGGGGGTGGTGGTGAGCTTTTAATGTGATTTGAGTTACATCCTCTGAGACGTTTCATTAAGGGACATCCGAAGTCTTTCTCGCTCTCCTTGTTACTTTTCCCATGGCACTCTTCCCTTCACTCTTCCCTTCCATTGGCGTTTTCTTAGGGAAAAGTTGTCAAGTTCCTGGTTCAATCCCCAGTACGGACAGTGCCCAGCACAAGGGCGCCTGAGCCTTGTGGATATGTACACCAGCATGCTCTAAAGATGAGTACTGGACAGTAGATACAAGTAGGTAAATATTTCCAGCAATTACCATCCTCACCCTCAGTCTCAGCAACAGTAGGCCAGTGAGACATCTTGGTGTACATCTTTGACTCCCTGCAGCAGCAGCAGCAGATGAAGAACCAGGTGCTCCCCTGTGCATAGAGACTGTCTGCTTTAATAGAAGGAAACCCGTGAGCCCAACCCTTCGTGTCAAGCAGGTGGGACAAGGGGAGGCAGGGGAGAAGGTGTGAAGCTAAGGAGAGTGGAGAGGAACAGAAGGTAAATGTGACAAACCAGGAGGAGCGCGTGTGGAGAATGAGGGCGGTTGTCATTACGAATCACTGGCAATTGTGTGTTTTGTCATGTCAAATTTGATGCAAGCTCTGTCTCTGTGATTGGTCCTGTCCCTCGTCACTCAAGCGGCCACAGCTGCACAAGCCAGTAAAGTGTACAGAGAGGCCTGTCCTGCTCTCTGTCAGGGTGCTATAAATAGGGGGGAGAGGAGCCCCAGGCATTCAATGTAATGAGATTAAACCAAACCAGCTTCAGCTCCCAGTGTTTTATTGAGCTTCATTTCAGTTTCCTTTCAGTATTTCAATATGTAGAAGCAAGATATTGAGTGTGTCTGCCTCTGCGTGCTAGACATAGAGTCCATGTGTGCATCACTTTCTGTGTGTGTTTGTGTGTGTGTGTGTGTGTTTGTGTGCGTGTGCGTGTGAAGAGGGAGAAAGTGAGAGAGAGAGACAGAGAGAGAGAGAGAGAAAAAATGTGAAAGAGTATGTGTGAGTATGTGTGTAATGTCCTCATTTTGCACCCCGCAGGGCATGGCACATCTCCTAAAGATGTGTTCATCATGATGGTAAAGCGTTTGTCACCATAACATTGTGCTGTCACGAGGCTCCAACCACTGGGTTGAAATCGTCGCGGATTTCTTCACATTTTTCTGCTGCTTTCTGAGTTTTCGGCAGTTAGCGCACCGCACATGTTAGGTCTGCCAGTGAAAAGTGATAGTTACCGCAGTGCACAAGGCTTTTGCACTGCTATTGTTGAAGCCAGGCAGAGATCCGTTCTGGCACAGCTATTGTGGCTGAGCGTATGTGTGTGTGTGTGTGTGTGTGTAAGAGTATGTGCTTGTGTGAATGCTTTTGTGAGACAGAATGTGTCTGGGGACACGCAGAGTGGGAGACGTCCATTCTGTTTGGACATACTGCTGATTCACAAGGCGCATATTCCCCGACACGTGTTGGAATGGTCTGATACTAGACTCTGATTGCCGTTCCTAACATACCTCTCAGGCCTCATTAACCAATCGCAGCTTCCTCCACCATCATTTTGCCATCAATTAGGGAGCGGTCGGCTTCCCAAGTTCACTTGACTCTCTGCCGAACACGGCCTGGTAAGCACATCTGCTGTTTGTCTCCTGCATTCACCCCCATTAGATATGTAGCTGGGAACATAACATAGATTACCAGCATCTCTGAGCTTCATCATAACAACACATCGATGGAAGAGAGGGACAGAGAGAGAGGGGGATGAGATGACAGCTTCTTTGCATTTATAAAAAACTATTTTAATAGGTGCACACAGACAGAAAGAAAAAGAAACATATCTTTACATTTTTGTAGATACAAATTTTATATTAAATTTTAAATGCATCAGTAAACCAAACAAATATCCATTTTCCAGATACCTTTGACAAAATTCAGGTAACAGCGTATGAGCGAGTGGGAAAGACTTCAAGAGAAAACGGTGTGACTAAAAGATCCCATCAACACAATAGAGTTTGATGTGAGGAAAGAGAGTGCATTTGAATTGGGAAACATTTTGATGTCTAAAATTATAGTGCTTATGCCTAAAAAAGAGAGAATATGAAGGACAAGGAGGCAATGAATGACATAAGAATAAGAATGACAGACAGCTTGACTCATCAGCCAAGCATGTCGCTGACTCTGCCAGCCTGCGAGGCAATGGCTTCAAGGCAGTTTCAGGACAAATCCACACAGATAATCCCGCCTTTCCTACACTAATAACTATTTAACTGCTATCTAGGATATTCATACTGATCTCACTATTGTTCCACTATTAATATGATTCTCCCAGTAAAAGCCTTTCATCGCATCACTCTAATTGGAGTTCAGTTTTGCTAATTGTTCTTGCTATAATAATGGTATACGCTAACTCCGGAGATGTAGAGGAGGGTAAACCCGCCTGAACTCAGTTTACCCTAACCTTTTCATTTGCTCAATACCTTTTCCACCTTTTAAAAGCCTCAGACATTTCTTAATGATATCATTTCATAGTTATAATAAGATAGGGAAAACAAATATACATTGTGATTCTGATGAAAAATTTGGGTTTATATTGGTGGTTGCTTGCTTTATGATGATCCCGACTGGAGGTCATAGTTCACCCACCTTTTTATTTACCCTTACCCTGGCTAACTCACTTACAATACTTATAGTATTACCATGGGTTGAATATAAAGGACAATGCTTCCTTGATAGATAGGAAGGATGCAATTCATTGATGCGTGTATTCTTTGTTCAGTCACAGCATGAATGCATTATAGCGCCACATAGGCATCAAGCTAAATGGACCATTTTACTGTGTTAATACACCTTGTACTCTTTCTCCCTCAGCTGTACCCTGCCCAGTGATTGTTATTGCACCAAATTATATCAGTAATTATCTATCATTTCAGGGTAATATCCAGCCAACCATCTTTGTGCACGGAAATATGTATGACGAATTGGATGCCAAGAGTGCTTATTAGTCTGCATTTCACTTTCATATTGGATTAAATGTGACAGAATTTAAAATTACAGAAAGAGTACAGCATTTAACAATGTACAATGATAGATAGATAGATAGATAGATAGATAGATAGATAGATAGATAGATAGATAGATAGATAGATAGATAGATGGAGGGACTCCTGCATTACCCAGAGTAGCAGAGTGAGAGAGAAGACAGATGGAGGAAACGACGGAGGGGAGAGATAGTGAGATGGTGAAGAGGAACAGAGCCATAGTGACACAAAGGTAGCTCTGTATGACTCACACTTCTCTCTTCTCTCTTCTCTCTCTCTCTCTCTCTCCATCGTTCTCCAGTCTGGATTAAAATAAAAGAGGCCCAGCAGCCCCAGCCTGCAGAGAGGGAGTTACTCTCTCCATCTCAGAGATAGGGTGAGGCGCTAAAAATACCACTCCTTGTGTGGGCTTGTTGGGGAGGGAGGAGGGGGCCGTAGCATGGGGAGGGAGGTTTACAGATTTGGTGTAGTAGAGCAGCCGATGCTATCACCACACAGTCCAGCTTGATCGCGTTTCCAGCTTCTCTTTATTCACCACCTCTGCTCTACAGTGTGCACTTTCTAGGAATTCAATTCCCCAGAAAGCTGATGTTATCAAATCAAATCAAATCAAATCACATTTATTTGTATAGCCCTTAATCACCGTTACAGTCTCTAAGGGCTTCACAGTGCCCAACATGTGAAAATAATAAATGGTTAGTACACGACATCCCCCAGCCTTAGACCCTCACAGAGGACAAGGAAAAACTCCCACAAACCCTCACTGGGAAAATTGGGAGAAACCTTGGGAGGGGCTACTCAGAGAGGGATCCCCCTACCAGGACGGTTGGGCGTGCAATAGATGCCGAGTTTGGGCAAGCAGCGTATACACAATATACGAAAGTTTATTTTGGTGGGACATCCAGATCTGATGGGGCGGCATCACAGCAACGGCAACTCAGTCAGCGTCATCATAGGACTAGGGGACCATGCAGGCACCAACACTGCCCAGATAGGAGAACGCAACGTCCGCTCAGTCAGCATCGTCCTAGGAGGCGGGACCAACCAGACGCCAACTCTGCCGGGCTGCGGCCTGGAACAGATAGGAGACTCACCCACACACACCCATACACACACACTCTCACTCACACAGACAAACATGACCAGCGTCAGTGGACAGGAGCAGGTAGACCAGGAGAATAGGACATGTAGACAGGATGCTAGTATCCATCGGCAGGACCCTGATCTAGGATGAGCTAACTGGTCTAGCCTTACTCTGAGAAGAGACTGAGCCACTCCCTCAAGGCTGGTCAAATGACAGAGAGAATAAATGGGTTTTTAGCCTTGACTTAAAGACTTCGATAGAGCCTGCCTCTCTGATTGAGGCAGGCAGACTGTTCCATAGATAGGGAGCCCGGTAAGAAAAGGCTCTGTTACCTGCAGTTTTCTTTTTGACTGCTGGGATAGACAGGTAGCCAGCGTCCTGAGATCTGAGGGCGCGTGGCGGTTTATAAGGTTTAATCAAATCGGATAAATAGGACGGTGCCATCCCATGTAATGATTTATATGTAAGTAAAAGCACCTTAAAGTCACACCTGGCCTGAATTGGTAGCCAGTGTAATGAGGACAGGATGGGAGTTATATGGTCGAATTTCCTAGTTTTGGTCAGGATTCTGGCAGCAGCATTCTGGACCAGTTGTAGTTTTTTAGTGCGCCCAGTAGGTAAGCCCGAGAAAAGGACATTGCAATAATCGATTCTGGATGATACAAAGGCATGTACTAAAATGTCTGCATTTGCCTCTGTTAGCATAGGTCGAATTTTGGCAATATTGCGAAGATGATAAAACGCTGATTTAGTGATCTCCTTAATGTGCAACTCGAATGAGAGGGTAGGGTCGAATTTTACCCCAAGGTTTTTAACGTATGGGCTCTGGGAGATTACACAACTATCAAAGTTAAGAGTACTATTCTCAAATAAGTGTCTATGTCTAGCCGGTCCCACAATCAGCATCTCAGTTTTGCTGCCATTAAGGAGTAGGAAGTTTAGGGACATCCAATATTTGACCTCTGATAGGCAGGCCTGATAGGCAGGTTATCTTGTAGACCCCCATCCCTTCTTTCCCACACCTCGATGCTAGCATCTCCTATCTGAGAAACTCCATTAAACATCTAAAGCAAATCAATATCATTGTGTTGCTACTGCTGCTGCAGAAGAGTTACTCTGTGCCGAGGAGTTCATCTTACTTCACGGGGAACTGACTGTGAGCTATTACATTTTTACAACTCCTAATTTATCTGGATGCGGGTGTCAGGAAACGAAGCAGAGCACCAATTGAACATGTCTCTCCATCTGTCTTCTCTCAGGATGGTTCTCCATGCCAGCTGATCCATCTGTGTAGCCCAGTCTCAATCTCATGCTCCACAACAGCAGAGAGGAGAGGAAATGCAGCTCAGCTTGCACAACACAAACCTACGCGCTGCTCTTCGAAAAAGGCAGCAGTCATTAAACAAACACTTGTTCTGGTTCCCCCTGATATTCGAGAATCGGAGCGCTGATTGTCAAAGGTGTGGATGTTGACAGTCACGTTTCCTAAATGCTTATCCTGCAAACTAAACGCTCCCCGGGTTTGTAAGTTACAAGGTTAGGGTGCTCAGCAGAGCAAGAAAGAGGGAGGGTGAAGAAGAGAGAGAGTGAGAGAGAGGAAAAGGAGGAGGAGGGATTCAACTTGGATGTGGTGGGTGTGCCTCTCCTCAGTTGTAATTAGTCAAGTTGCATGTGGCCAGATCCACAGTAGAGACAGAGTGAGAGAGAGTAGACAGACTGTCAGAGAGGAAAAACAGACAAAAAGCGAGACGAATGGAAAAAAAATCACAACTCCATTCTATCAAGCTGCGCTGACCTTGTGGATTTTGATTATCAGAGAAGTAGAAGTATAGTGCATACGATCTGTAGAGGGGTGTGAAGCACGTAGAGGAATATTTCTATTCTAGCAGCACACAGACATACTGCGACAGTGCAGTGGACCACAGTTCAATTTTATGTAAAGTTATACTGAATTCGAGTGTGTACAGTGCAATAGACACCAGTTGTGCGGTGTGCATGTAGACAATGTCACATAGTTGCATCAAAACAGAGTTAAAAGTTGAACCAATTTGAAGCAGACAGGGTAGCGACAGACTGACTGGATTTCTACCTGAGGAGAGACTCCTGCGAGAGTTTCGAGGAGTACAGAGATCTACTGACGGTAATGTAAAGCGATGCGCGTCTCTAGTGGGTTTAGAAGCCGACGGAGACTAAGACAAACCCCACAGCAACAGAAACCAAATAACCCAGGTGAAAGACAACAGCGTGCTCGGAGCCGTGTGTGCCTGACGTGAACCCGAAACCCGAATGAATCCGAGTGGAATGTATTTTGTACCTTGCGTTAATACTTGGAGAGGGCTGGGCCTGTTGCTGTACTGATGAAGCGAAGGCTGTTCATCCTGTCTAGTGCATCTGTAAAAGAAATCCCTTGCCCTAGGCGTTTGCAAGGTGAGCGCGATTGTCTGTGAAATCAATTGTGGCCCAATCCCTCCCGCTTCTTCCTGAAAGCCATGTGTTCTGCACTTTCAGAGGCTGGCTCTCTGTGTTCGGCCACCCGGAGTTGGGTCAATGATCCTGTGGGCAGGATAATCTTCTGTAATCCCTGGCTCTGTGATCTGACCACAGCACAGTGGATATCTGAAGCTATGTCCTAGGATGGACAGTGGAAGGGGATGAAGGAGGGGAGCAAGGCCAGCGCCTAGTGACCAACCTGTCATTCTCATTCTACCTCTTAGCCGGCAGTCCCGTCCCTCCTTCCTCCCCTCTGATCTCTCTTCTCCCTTTATATTGTTGCACTGTCGTCATCCTGGCTCCTACTTATATGAGACTCCAATGGCCAGATGCCCTCTCTTTTCCCGCGTGGCGTGGTGCCAGCACTCTCCCTGCAGTGCTTCAGCCTCTCTCGCGCATCGTACTGTAAATGTCGTCATCACAACGGACGCAGGCTTGAGCGTGCCCGTGTCATCTTCATCTTGAGATTGGCCAAGAAGCACAAGGGGCAAGCTGAGGCATGCAGAGGTGGCAAGCCTGCATTGGACATGTCATATGAGATGTGTCAGTTACGGGCATGTTGCCCTAAAAAGATGCCCCTTGCCAGAGAGAGCTCCACAAAAGCCCTTATGTGCTTATTAGATCCGCTGCTGATTCAGTAGAGTGAGTCAGCCACAGCAATAGAATACAGCTGTGATTATATGATCAACCTATAAAAGCAGCACCCTTCCCCCATTTGAAACTCCCAACTCCGTTCTCCCCCGTCTCCCCCCCACGCGTAGCAATCAGCCAGGTGCTAAATGCCTGGGTGAGGCACGGCGCATGGGTGGCTGGGGGTAGTAGTGGTGATGGCTGGGTGGGGGGGTGGGGGGAAGCTTGCACGTGGAAACAAGCATCTGTGCTTGCTTGGCAGAGGAGGAAGCGGGGGCAGGAAATAACTGTCATCCTCCACTGAGGCTGAGAGTACGGACACACTGTGTGTGTGTGTGTGTGTGTGTGTGTGTGTGTGTGTGTGTGTGTGTGTGTGTGTGTGTGTTGGGGGGAGACAGAGGGTGATGGACTGAGGCAGGTTAATCATTAACTCACTGAGCTAGAGAGAATGCGGGAGAGGGAGAGAGAGAGACAGAGAGGGTGAGTATTTTCAAAAGTAGTTTAAATGAATGAGGGTTGCCTCATCCCCTCAGAGAGGCCCGATATGAACGGCAGCATACAGAGTAGTGGAGGGAGAGGAGAGATGACACCAAACTGTTGGGAAAACACTGATGTGGCAGCAGCTCTCCCCGAGCCAGGGGCTTTGTGTGTTGTTAATAAGTAATCAAGGGCAAGGGAGGGTCAATGGAAGGAAAGAATGTAAATCTCTCCCACTGTCTCCCACTGTCTCATATAGACTCGTTTAATTAAACTAATCTGTGCATTGACTGAGGCTCGAAAGCCTTTTGAAACCTGCCCTATTAATGACACGTAATTATTAAGCCCCCCTTTTTTTGCTGGAGAAATGTGTGCACAGAAGAGAAAATGTTCGCTGCAGCACAGTCCATCTTCCCTGGTTTATTCAGTGCACAAGCATGCTAAGAAGATAGCGCTAATTTACAATAATACCTGTGCATGAGATTTCTCCGCCAAACTACCACTCAGCTGAATGTTGCACAGTTACTGCACATGCAATAAATGAGCTTTACATTTTCCATGTCAGTGACCGCATCTCTCAGTCATGCAATATGAGTCGGAGTTGCCTTGTTAATATATATCCATTACCATCGCTTTGTCTTCAGCGTGCGTCATCCGGTCCCAATGAGTTAACAGAGCAAAGCCAGTTCAGGTAGCTGGGGCTCCATGAGAGACAGTGGCTTCAATGTGCTCCCCCCTCCATCCTGGCAGAGACAGTTTGTTATCTTCCAGAGGAGGGAGTCACTCAGCTGGCACAAATCCCCTTCCCTCTGAAACCTCTGATCATCATGTCATTGTCCACCGCGATACACTCCAGGGACTCTGCTCTCACATAATGAAACCAAGAGAGCAGTTCAGTGTCTTGTAATCAGCGTGCGTGTGTGTGTGTGTGTGTGTGTGTGTGTGTGTGTGTGTGTGTGTGTGTGTTAGCGGGCTGTGTGTACAATTGTGCCAGTGTGCAATTTGTGTGTGCATGTGCATCTTGTTTGTGTATGTCTGCATCGTGTTTGAGTGAAAACAAAAGAGCTTGCATTAATTCTCATCCGGTGTCTGCTGTGTGTATGCGTGTGGACGTGGATGTGTGTGTGTGTGTGTGAGTGTGTGTGTGAGTGTGTGCATTAGTCACTTTGAGAGGTTGCACTAGCTATTATTGTGCTGCTACTCATTATTTAATAAGAGATAATTGTCCTTTCATCAGCTCTCCATAGGTTACAATTGCAACTGTCATCATATGAATAAGAATTCTATTTTTTTCCATCTTCCTTCAAGATGAATTGTTCACATGTGAGGCCTTTTCATAAGTGACTTTCCAAGGCGAATCCCCGGTGCGTCATAAACAAATGATAGTTACTCTCTAACCAAGATGAATATGGAAGGAAAAAAGGCTAAACTACTAAATGTGGAAGGCAAGAGGAGAGGGGAAACGACTTGACTAGACATCTTATCTTCACTGTGTTCTTCGGTGTGCATGGGCTCTGCGCTGCTTGCTGAAAGGTGGAACACTTCATGCATCAGATCCTTCCTTTACGCCGCTTTAACAGAAAGGCAGAGGGGAAAAGCACAGTGCATATGCAAGATTTCGTACATCGACACACAAAATAGAGTATCTCTCCTCTTTCTGCCTCTTTCTGTATTTCTCAAGACGACAGTCACAAATAAACGCACTAATTCAGGTTGACGCACATTCCTGCACACCAGCCAGCACACTCTTTCATGCACATACACACAATTTAAAGGTCCAATCTGTATTCCAAACACAAACAAAAGGGTTCGCATGCTGGAGTCATTTTTTCACTCTGAAAGTAAAATCACTCTGCTGTAAAATCATGTGTTTGAATGCTGTCAAATCTTTTCTTTACAGATGTAATTTTATTAACATTGTAGTAAAATGTATCTGCAGGTTCTATTAGAATAGGTATAAAATAGCCATACAACATATATTCATTTGCTTGTTATATTCACATTAACCCTTGTGAATATAACCATGGTAAAACGAATATACTGCTTGAGGCTTCAGGACATTACTTTCTCCGTGTCACCCCTGAATTAGTTGTGGTTGACCTAATACACCTTGTCTGAAAGCTATTTCATGGTCTAATTGTTGCTCATAGAGAACATGAAGGTAGCTCTGTGTCCACTCATATCTAAAGGCCAAAGAAAGTGCTGTTGGTGAGCAAGGCTGTTGATGTCAAAATACCAAATGTTTTGGGCGCAAACCTTGCATGCTCTTTGGCCGAGTATGTAAACATTTACACAAGGGTATGAGTCAACCCGTTTTCCCTGTTTCTCTTTTTTCTCTCTCTTTCTGGTGTGTTTTCTATCTCCCCTTCAAATCCTCATTACAGCAGCTCTACTCTTGTGCCCGTGGTCTGTTACTCTTACTGATCAGCCATCCTGTTGCTGCGCGAGGAACTGTGAGCAGTGCGATAAGGAATAGCGAGAGCCCATGCTTGCAGTGGTGGGGCGGTGGTGGTGGCGGTAGAGGAGGGAAAAAGTAACAGATACAAAAAGATGTAGAGAGAAAGACAGGCTAATTAGGAAACCAAGAAGGATTATCACAGGTTCCCTCGGCCGTCTGTCCCGAGGGGTGTGAACGGGAGACAGGCAGCCAAAGCGTCCTGCGGGGGACTAAGGGGCGGGTTGGAGGGCCGGTCCTAGGAGCAGCACTGGGATTCAAGCGGAGCTGAGGTGGTGAAATATCAGAAGAGCTCTCTTGAGAGTGGCCCGCTCAGATAGCAAGAGAACTTTGTTTCACTGACAGACAGACGAACCTCAAACAAGCCTGTAAAAGGCACGGATGGAGGAGAGCCGCATTAAGCCGGGGAACAAAGTGAGGATGTGGGAGAGGAAAATCGGGACTTTCAGCATCCAGGGCCTGCGGATCAGAGCACAGCATATGCATGTTGAATCATCCTGCGTGAGACGAGTGAGACACCAGGACTAAAGGAGGGATCGAGCCTTGTTAATAGATTTTGGTCTGGATTGGGGACGGTTTGTACCACGGCACGTGCTGTGAGACACGAGTCAAGTTTGCTAAAAAGTAGATGAAGGGGACTGCGTTGGAGAGCGGCAGGTGTATAGAGTGAGATAGTGCAGTTTTAGTGGAGGCTGGGCGAGTTTTCTTTAACTGGTCTACTCCACCGGGCAGAGATGAGTCAGAGGAAGCTGACACGACAGCTGGAGTTGTCGGAGACCCCAGAGGGTCCCACCTCCACGTCCACTGCACCCTCCCTTACCTCACCTGTGTCGCCCGATCAGCCTCGTGGACATGGGGGCTCTTCTCTGTTCCGCCGTATGAAGCTGAACCGCAGTATTCAAGAGCGCAGACGCTCATCTTACTGTAGTTACAGGTACAGTTCTGCATCCAACCCACCTCTGCCTGATCTTGTTCCGTTAAAGTGAAGCTATCTTGATTTGTGACAGGGTGGAGGCATTGTGTGTGTGTGTGTGTGTGTGTGTGTGTGGGTGGGTGAGAGAGATAGAGAGAGAGAGAGAAAGAGAGAGAGAGAGAGAGAGAGAGATAGATAGATAGATAGATAGATAGATAGATAGATGTGTTTGTTAATGCAACAATTAGGTGCACATTCAAGAAGAAGAATATTTCCAGATCTCCAGGGAGATTATATCATGCCCAAACCTAGAAGTCAGATAGATTTTATTGTGGGAAATGCTGAATTCAAAGTCTCATAATTAGTTTGCTGGAAAAATAAATTTGGGGATTAGCGCGTACAGTTTGCAGAGGGTCTCCCTCGCATTTTTGATGTGTTTTTCATTACTGGGGAAACTTGTTTAAGGATGATTTGATGTGCAGCCACATTCACAAAGCCTTCTAGGGAGAAGAGTCGGTCCTAATTGGCCAATTTAGAAGTAAATTCTAAAGATATCACGCTTTACTCTTAATTTAAGAAGTTAACGTGAAAGCATGCTAACGGTAAGAGTTAGAAAAGTTTGTGAGAAGGGGAGAGGTGTTTTTGTGGAGATCAAAGTTGTCTCAGCCTACTACATTAAAAATAGATGCTGCAGCTACACTGCAGTCTGTTTCCACATCTATCACAATCCCAGCAGTCTAATGTGATTATTATTATATAGATAGTAGATTATGCTACATAGAACCTTCAAACTCTAGTATTAAATACTAATAATAAAGTTTGAAGGTTTTATGTGGCATCAAACACTCTTAGTATTCAACCATTAACAAATGTTTTTTAAGACCTATCAACTTTACATTTAAACTTTCATCCTAAAAGGTGGTCTGAGTAGTTTAGTTAAGGGCTATGTAGCTACTGAAGATGAAAGGCTTTGTGACTACGGGCTCTGGTGAAAGAGAGATGTCTGTGGAAGCTAAGGAGCATGTTGCTGTGTACATGCTGTGCTAAACTGTCGGTAAACTCATCTTTGAATGGATCCTTGTGTTTTGGGTCCAGTGTTAATCAGCAGTGTGCTGGTCTGATGCTGTGTAGACAGCTGCCTTGGCATGTCCCCAAACTATTTCACTCCAACCTTTAGACAGACCTTTTGACCCAGAGTGGAGCTGGGGTTGAAATGGTTCATTTTGCTCACTTTAGCATGGCTCAGTATAAAATACAGCTTGTTCAGTAAAGTGTATTTCTCGGGGCATCCTGGTGGCAGGCTCGCAGCTGCATGGGTTCACAATCTAGCTCATGCTGGGCTGTCACGGCTCTCTTTCTTCACCTTCCTTCCTGAGAAACTGCTAGAAGCACTGAAAGAGGATGGACCGCATCTCTTGTGTTTGATTTTTGGGGAACTTATTGTACTGCTCATTGTATGTCAATCTAAGAGCATCGCCTAAATGCTTAAAATGTCCATTTTAAGAGATGGAAACTGATTTTCTTCACCCTGCAGCTTTGATTCAGAGAATGGTCCATCGCCAGGCCGCAGTCCCATGGATTCGCAGGCGAGTCCTGGGTTGGTGCTCCACCCTTCCTTCCCCCAGAGCCAGCGCAGGGAGTCCTTCCTGTACCGCTCAGACTCAGACTACGACATGTCCCCCAAAACCATGTCGCGTAACTCCTCCATCAACAGTGAGGGGTGAGTATAAAGCCATATAAAGAGTATAAAGCCATAAATCCTGGATTTATCACATGGAGGACATAACATGTTATTGTCCTGGTTGAAATATGCTTTCAAACCTACAGGGTCCTTCACTCACACGCACCAGAATCAAACTAAACATGATCTCAAGCGACTTAGCTATCAGATTACAATTATAAAAGAATTATGCTTATGAAAGTGTGATAAAGCTTGTTAACACGGACTGTGTTTCATGGCTTGTTTTTCTGCAAGTTCCAACCTCCAGAACCTTCCATTAGTGAACTTCAGGACTATTCGCCTGTTTAGATCCACATAGGGCCACATGTAAACATCCAGCTTACAGATATAGACACTCATATAAACACTGTTGCAGGGCGCCTCGGCTGTGTGTTTTGGTTCAAACCACTCACATTCATATTGCTTCTTTTTTTTGTTTTCATCTCTTGTTGTGCAGACATGAAGACATGATCGTCACCCCTTTCGCTCAGGTACGTCTTCCCTCTGCCTCTTACGGGTGCAGCGCCTTGCCTTAGATGTTTAATTGCTGTAAATGACTTGGAAGGGTGGCTAATTAGTACAGTGATCTTGTCTCCTGGTCCCCTCTTCCCCACCCCTGCACCCCCACCCCCCTCCCTACCCCCACCCCACGTCCCTCTTCCCCTCCTACGCTGTCCATCCATCCCCCCCAGGTGTTGGCCAGCCTACGAACTGTAAGAAGCAACTTCACCATCCTCGCCAATGTCACAACACCCACTAACAAGTCAGTATCATGCTGTCAGACACCCCTCTCCCCACTTACTGTGGTCACGACTGCCAGCTTAGTTTGCAGTGTGTCTTTGCTAATGTCTCATTCTCCTCGTTCCCACAAGAATACACCTTTGTCACCTTGATTATCTCGGTTTCTCCTCATTATTAGACCACGCAAAGAGAAAATATGATCTGTGCTATTGTTCTCTTTAACACACTGGCTGAGTACTGTGTGCAGAGTACATCATGCCTCCGCTTTGTGTCCCTGACTCTGTACGCAGATGATGGAGACGGTCAATAACGCTGAAATGATTTTCCTTTTGTAATGCGGTAGATGGAAGGAGCATGAGTTGGCAGGCTTTTAAGCTCCTCATCAATATGATAGATACGGCAATGCACCACAGAATTATCAGCATCTGTAATTATTTGGCATTGTGCCGTGAAAATACCTCCCTCACCAGAATGCAAGTGTAAAACCACTTCAGCTATCTGGAGGAGAGCTGAGCAGAGGCTTTGACTATTTTAGGATACTTGAAGTAAAACAAGGGACTGCTTATCTACAGTTTTCAAACCACATGTGGCAAAGGCATTTGAAATAAATGCGCTCCACTCGATTTATCTCATATAAATAAACATACAATAAATGCATTTATATGCCCCCTAAGAGCCAAGCCTTTGTCATACTAGTAGTCCTGAGTAGGTGTTAAGTCCCAGCAGGGGGCAGCAGTGTGTGGCTCTCCCTCTGATGTAATCATACATTTGTCCACAGGAGGTCACCAGTGACAAGCCAACCCATGGTTCCCCAGGCTACACTCTCTGGTAAGTTGTCAGCTAATTGAACCCCCGCCTTACACACACACACACACACACACACACACACACACACACATACTCTCCAATACACACACACACACACACACACACACACACACACGCACACACACTCCCTTCACAGGGAGCTTCAAGGGCACACAGGCTCCCACACTCACCGAATGCAATAAAAACATGCAACATCATAGAAGATGAGTTGTGTGAGTTGTATTTGACGAGTCTTGTTTAATTGCCTGTACAAATATATCAATACACTACAAGAGGTTACATTTCCATCAGAAAATTCTGTAAAGTAGCCAGTCATGACTCATGGCTTTCATAATTCATGTCATTCAATTCATGTAAGACAGGATAGTTCTTTAATATTTATATTTATATTTATATTTATATACTAAAGCATTGTAGTATTCAACATGCAAAGGACAGTCAGTCACTGCCCATAGTTACAGCTATGAAGTGCTCTAGAGTATTTTCATTCTACAGAACTTTATACTTTCACTAAAATGAAAATATTACTTTTTATTTGATTATATTTGACTATATGTACCACCCATTCATTCACAAGCTGCTCTTCCCTACATGTATATATGTTAACATGCCATCCAGCCGCTGTACATCCTGGTTCTGTGTCACCTATAGTTTTTTAGTATTTAGCATTTAGGCCTTTGTATTTTGTATTTTGTACATTCTGTTTCTTGTTGATACTGTCATGCTGCTGTAACCCCAGAATTTCCCCCCAGGGATCAATAAAGTATCTATCTATCTAAAGAAAGAACAGGACCTTAAAATCTACTCCTGACTTTGAATGGTCGATATTCTTTTGGGATTTTCTACTTTTATGCCAGTATTTCTTCCACCATTGCCTGGTGACATTGTGTGGGTGTATGTGTGTGTGTGTGTGTGTGTGTGTGTGTGTGTGTGTGTGTGTGTGTGTGTGTCCTTCCCAGAGGAGACATACCAGCAGATGGCTCGGGAGACTCTGGAGGAGCTGGACTGGTGTCTGGACCAGCTGGAGACCATCCAGACCCACCGCTCTGTCAGCGAGATGGCCTCCAACAAGGTGCACACCTGTCCTCACACACGTTCTTTTACTTCACCTCTACTTTCACATGTCCTTCTCCCCCCCGACATTTACTCCCCGCGGCATCGCTCAATCTGGTGCTAACCGCCTTCGTTCGGCTGGTGAATAAGATATCAACCCTGTATTTCATGGTCTACGTGGTCATATGACAGGATATTTTTTATTAGGTTTGCAACTGTATGACAGTGTTCAAGTCTATATACTGTCTAACTTCTTAAACCCTTGTGGCTCTACCAAGGTGGATGATTCAATGTGAACTGAAAATAGATAATAATTCAGTTGTTATGATTGAAGCTTTAATGTTAAGATGAATTTATTTGGGCTGTAATAGCCTTCATCAGGCTCATTCAATCTTTCAAGTAACATGGTTTGGCAAGTGGCTCTAAATGGTCATCTTGTAAAGTAATCATGTGTTACTGTGTCTATGTTAGGTCAGTTTGGAGTGAAAACATGAAAACATTAGCTTCCTGTTTTTTTGTAATTCCATAGTATTCATTTTATTGCTGATATAATATGATATAATAATTGATGTGGATTGTACTGTATGTGTGGTCAAACCTCTCGAAGGGTTTTTCGGTGCATTTCTTACTGTATTTATGCACATTATAATGTGTAGTTTAGTGAGTGAGTATGTCTTTTTGTATACAACTGCAAGACCTGCAGTCAGGTGGTATTGAATTGGTGTATGTGTTTGTGTGCTTGTGTTTGTACGTGTGCATGCCTGTATGTATGTGTACTGTATGTGTGTGTACACGGGCAGGTTTCTTAAGTGTACATGCATTTGTATTTGTGGGGGCAAGGGGAGAGAGAGAGAGAGAGAGAGAGAGAGAGAGAGAGAGAGAGTCGATGAGGAGGGAGGGTGACGGTCTGTGGGTGGGGAGGACATGGGAGGGAGGGGGAATGGGTCCTGATGCTGATGTCTCTGCTGTAACCTTGGTTGCTATCGAACAGCAGCAGGGTCTGCCCTTCCCTTTTAGTCATTGGCTTGCCACTCTGACCACAAGGCATGTGGTTTGGGCATCGACCAATGAAATAGAGGCAATGCTCCTTCAATAGTGTTCTTTCTTAAAGAGACAGCACCACGTACCTTGTTTGTTTTCTTCTAGAAATATATTAATGTTGCACTTAATATATGTCATTTCATGGTGAGGGTCCTTGTGTGTATAGTTATGACAGTCAAGCTTATGGTAGAAGGAAAGAGGACAACCAGGGAGATGACAGGCGAGTGCTGAAAGGATATTCATTTGTGTATGTGTTTGTGTGTGTGCATATATGTACGTGCACGTAGAACAGAGAGAAGTCTCCTGGGGTAAACAGGGAAACAGTGAATATGTTGCTGCCGCTGAGCAGCCGCCACTAACCTACAAATATCCTCCGCACTGTGCCAGTATCGAGGTACACACATGAATATTTCCACTCAGTCTCTCACTCTTACTCACACCCTCGCTCACACACATATTTATGACAGACGTACATGCTGTCTGTGGCGCATGCGCATTCAGGCTGCAAGCAAATGCAAGCACAGACACACACACACGCACGCGCCTGCAGCCACACTGGCTGATTAGCTTGCGAGGGCTGTCTACAGCATCCAGGGAAACGGCGCAAGAGGCAGTGCATTGGAGGAGGAGGAAGGGGAGCCTGAAGCAGCAGGATTAGACCTCCGGCATCTTGGCCAGCTGAGCCATGGACTGACTTGGAGCAGGAGACTGGGCTACGGGGCTACCAGGAGGCGGGCTGACTGTGGACTGACTGTGTGTTGCTGGGATCAGTGAGACAGCACAGACAGGCTGATGCACCGGTAGGACTGGGCCGGGCCTCTGGATCCGCGCTGTGGGGGAGGGGCAGCAGACGCAGGGAGAGAGAGCCTGTTTTTCCCAGACCACGGCTCTGGCGTGATTCTTCAGGCCTGCCTGCATCCTGCATCCCTCTCTCTCTCTCTCTCTCTCTCTCTCCCTCTCTTACTCTCTCCGTGCTTGTTTTTCTCTTTCCATTATCATCGGTCCCCTTCCCTCTCCCGATGTCCCTGCCATCGTCCTAGCTCCCCCTAACCTCCATCACTCGATTCTACGGTCATCCCTCTGTCCTGTCGTCACCACCTCTCCATTCCTCTCACCTCCATCGTCTATTTTCAATTGCTGTTTGTCAAGCATATTAGTTGACTTAGCTCTCGTTACATCATTTTTTATTTTACCCCTCTCTCACTCCTCTCTTCCTCCATCGGCTCCTCTCTGTGCCCTTCAGACAGGTCCCTTGCTCCCTCTCCCTCTCTTTTTCCCTCCATCTTCCCTCTTTCGGCTCCCATCCACCTCCACCCTGCAGTTGCTGTAGATTTGGGTCAGTTCTGCTCAGCAAATGGGATGAGATGTAGTCTCCACATCAGCCGGATCCTGGGGGCTCCTGGCCTGCCCATCAGGGGGACCCTCATCTTTGGACCACACTGAGGCTGGAGCCCGACTCTGGACTGACTGGGTGGCCTGCTCGGGAGCACTGCATGTAGGGAAGGACAGTCGGCACCAGCAGCCTCTGCCCTCACCCCTCCCGTCCCCTCACCCCTCCTTGGGGCAGCTGTCGCTCTGGAGTGTCCCAGCCTGGCTGGCTGTGGCCTCTCCCCACACACCCTGACGACGCCCTCATGCCACTGGGGCACCTGCAGTGCACCCACCCCGCTCCACTACCACACCTCCTGCCTGTGCCATCGGCCCACACCTCCTGTTTCCCTCAACATGGGTGTGGTTGAGGCCATTGACCCTGCCCCATCGCCCTGCCCCTCACCTGTACCAGGGGGCTACCGGCTGCCCCGCTCCTCCAGCTACAGCCCCCTGCAGGGGAGGGCAGGGGCAGAGCTGGACCTTGGTGCGGCTGCTGGAGGGGTTCTAGAGGGGGGAGGGACAGCGGCGGAGCGCAGGACGCCCTTAGTGGACCTGTTCTGTGAGACCTGCTCCAGGCCCTGGCTCATTGGCTGGTGGGATCAGGTAGGGCTTGGGGAGCTTGGAGAGGGTAAACAGGGCCTGGCAGCTGCCATATTGGATAGATGTTGTGGACTCTTCATGTGTTACCTCTACAATTCTATATGCATTAACAGGCCATCTCTCTGCTAACTCTACGCTCTGTGTGTGCCAATTTTAAAAATAAGGCAGTGTCATTTTTGGGTATTTTATGTGGCAGGGAGAATCTTACAAGGTGGTACAGAGAGACAAGTAGATGATATAAGCCTTTGCTGATGTGAGGCAGAATGTTGGCGAGTGTGTTTATATTTTCCTTTACTGTTTCTGTTCTCATTCACTATTGATACATGTAGCCACTGAAGAGGAACAGTCATAAAGGCACACAGCTTATTAACCCTAACTCTACTCAGTGTTTCTATACTGCAGCAGCACTGCAATAAAGGCAACAAACAGACATAAGCATAAACCTTCATTCTTAATCTTTTGCCTACATTTCTGTCATGCAAGAATATTATTTATTCCCTAAATCTAAGAACTGGCTTGCAGATAAATAGTCCAGTCTCCTTTACTGCAGGTAGGTTGCAGTGTCACATGATATCTATCTCCATCCTCCACACCTGCGTCCCACATCCCTCTGCCTTCCTCTCCCCCTAACCTGAGGCTGGCCTCAATAAAGACTTCAGGAAGCCAAGCACATTGAGAGTGAAGGGCAATGCTTAGTGCCTCCGTACTGAATAGATCTTTCTGTCTTCCTCCTCATTTCTCTGTCATCCTTCACTTGTATAAAATGCAGTTTAGACATATGGGAGTTTTCTCTGATATGGCAGTGTTCTGTCTTATGTGATATCCTATGACTAAACACAGCTAAGGCTCTTCCCGCTCAGCCATTGCTGTATCTGTGTTTTGTTGAGCTGCATATGGCAGCAACGTATTATTCACTATTCTGTTGCTCATCACTTACATGTTTTTCTAGTCTGAATGAACCAAATGTACAGTTACAGTGGCTCACATCAAATAAGGAACACAGGAAGGGACGCTCTGGTTTTCATGAGGAATTTTTGCATGCGCATGTGTGTGTGTGTGTGTTTGTGTGTTACACACACTCATACGCACTTAGGACAGATGATGCCAACCTGGGTCTCACATATGTATGTGTGTATACGTGTATGTGTGTGTGTGTGTGCACGCTCATGTCTGCTCAGCGTTTGCGTGTTTGTTTCATTAGTCAGTGTCAGGGGAAGAGTGTTGTTTGTCCTGGCACTCGGACTGGCACCATGGAAGTGTTGGTTGGCAGCTATGACTCAGCGTAACAGCATTAGGGAAAGAGAGAGAAAGAGAGAGAAAGAGGCAGAGAGAGGAAGAGGGAGAGAGAGCGAGAGGGACAGGGGGAGATAGAGGTAGAGGAAGAGGTTTGGACTGAGCTTGCTGCTTAAGTGTGCCACTGGGCTTGACTAGCCTACCTGTATCCTGATGACTTATTCGGCCTGACTGCTTCTGTGATTTGCTGTCAGACAACCTACCTGATTGGCCTACCATGCTGAGCCATGTAACCAATACCCCGACAAGATAGGTGGAAAAAGAGAGATAACCGAGAGAGGACGAGTGCAAGATGGTGGAAATGAAATGAAATATATGAAATGGCAGGGAGGAAAAGTGAAGCAATACCTGTGAGAGAGGAAGGTTTTGGAGCTAGAGGGCAACGGTGGAGAGTGTTGTTTACCTCGAGAGTGGAGGGAGGAGCTGATATAAGATGAGAGAGAAGTAGAGAGGAAGACAGCAGAGAAAGGGGTAGGGTTGACCTTGGTAAAGGTCAGAGACACCTGCCTACTCTCTCAGATTGTCACCCAAGCAGCCACTGCTCTCACATCAAGCTGAAGGACTGACTGTGAGGAGGCAGTTGCCAAGGCAACCACTCTGGTTGCCATGGAGATTATTATGTGTGAAGGATCAGTCACTAGGACACAGACTGAGGGGTCTTGTCCGAATCACACTGCGTCTTCACGTGACTAGCTTGCCTGGGAACAATTAAACTAAAGGCTCTTAGTCTCCAAACTCCACCTACAACTATATGAAATATAAAATGTCATACCAATTGAGAAGGCAGAAACAGCGTTTTCAGCATGAATAATGTATCCACTTCATCACATTTGTGTTTGCATTCCTAGGACCTGCATACCAGCAGTGGATGAGCACTGCGTAACATATTGTTTTCTTAGGGAGCAAAACGTTTGTAAACATATCGTACCACAGCAGTAGATATCATATCATAATCATATCATATTCCAAAAAAATGAGCACTGTAAATTGGGTTATTGTCTGTTCACATCCTGTTATCATGTATGTTCGAGAGAAAGGACAGGTACGATTCATGAAAGATTTTCTCACTCTTTAGTGAATGAAACCAGAATGAGGGCAAGAATTTCTTCTTCTAATGCTGCACTGGAATATTTTGCTGTTTTCTCTCTCTCTCTCTCTCTCTCTCTCTCTCTCTCTCTCTCTCTCTCTCTCTCTCTCTCTCTCTCTCTCTCTCTCTCTCTCTCTCTCTCTCTCTCTCTCTCTCTCTCTCTCTCTCTCTCTCTCTCTCTCTCTCTCTCTCTCTCTCTCTCTCTCTCTCTTACGTTACTGGCATGATTTGTATTGCCAGTGCTTATATTGCCAAAGCAAATGTATATAAACAGACAAATTTACAACAATATGAAATGCCACAAGTAACAGGGCAGCACAGCAACAAAAGTAGGAACAACAATGAACACACCCAAAACAAAAAAAATCCCTCACACAATCTCTCTCTCTCTCTCTCTCTCTCTCTCTCTCTCTGTCTGTCCTCCCATCAGTTCAAGAGGATGTTGAATCGGGAGCTGTCCCATTTGTCTGAGATGAGTCGCTCAGGGAACCAGGTGTCAGAATACATCTCCACTACCTTTCTAGGTAAAGCAAACCTGCAACCCCTCTGTGCCTATGACACGTCTCTTGTAGCTTAAAGACTTGACCCAGGTTAAGTGTCACCCGGTCTCCGTCTTAGCTGACCCCTGACTGTTGACCCTGGCAGATAAGCAGAACGAGGTGGAGATCCCGTCCCCGACCTTGAGGGAGAGGGAGAAGCCCATGTGTCACATCAGTGGTGTGAAGAAGCTCACGCACAGCTCCAGTCTTTCTTACTCCACCATGCCTCGCTTCGGCGTGAAGACTGAACAGGAAGATGCGTTAGCCAGGGTAAATGAATGGATGAACATCAATCCTATGCGACATACTGCATGCACATGTACACAAACCCACGCAATAGATAACCAAAAACATAATCTATTTCTGTACATATCTCTGTATATAAGCTGATACATATTTCTGTAGGTATACAACTACAGAAAATATAATTTGGTGATGTGAATAGATTACGATGCACATCTGCAGACATTTCTGTACATGTGTTGTTCCATCTGTATACCTGATAATGTGAACAGTTATCAATGCACATTTACACATCTGCCTCTAAACTGTAAATTTGACAAAGAATGCTTTCTCTTTATTTATACATCTGTTGTACTACTCTCACTAGGTTCTCTTCTTGTAATTACTGGTTGTATTATCTTCAGTATGCTGTATTTGCTCTATTCTTGTGTATATCTTTCTCTCTGCTGCTGCAGCTCCCCAAATATCTATTCTAATGTAACATAATCTCATCTAAACATCGCATACTGCAATATGATGCAGCTTTGTGGTAGGAATTATGGTGGGGAACAAGCTACTAGATTCTTATATGATGATGTGTGTTGTTGTCTGTTGCACCGTCAGGAGCTGGATGACTTGAATAAGTGGGGCCTTAATATCTTTCGTCTGGCGGAGTTCTCTAATAACCGACCCCTCAGCTGCATCATGTTCGCCATCTTCCAGGTGAGAGAGAGGGACTGGGTTTTTACCATGGATCTCATCTCACTGATGCACCATGCTTGCATGCAGTGTGGACTTTGTCATCTATGATAATGACTGTCTGTCTCTGCTGCAGGAGAGGGATCTATTGAAGACCTTTCAGATCCCTGTGGATACGTTCGTCACCTATGTGATGACCCTGGAGGACCACTACCATGCCAATGTGGCCTACCACAACAGCCTCCACGCCGCAGATGTCACACAGTCTACTCACGTACTGCTGTCAACACCAGCTCTGGATGTAAGTAACTCTACTGGTAGCATAGCATTCGACTTGGCTTCATATGCAAGATAGGTTTAAGCATTACACTATACTATGCTATACTGATCGTTCTCCTTTCTTGTCCGTCATCTGTCTCTCATAGGCTGTGTTCACTGATCTGGAGATACTAGCTGCATTGTTTGCTGCTGCCATCCATGATGTGGACCATCCAGGAGTGTCCAACCAGTTCCTTATCAACACCAGTGAGTCCACATTATAGATAGGAACATACACAGTTTAGCACAGAACAGCACAACCTATGGATTATAGAAAATCTCAAATCAGAAAAAGCAATGTACATGTATGTTTTGGATGTTTGGATGTATGTTTTATGCAACATCTCAAGATCAGGGGACGGTGCATAAAGCATACATCCAGCCAGCTCTGCGGTATAGCATCTAACAGTACCCGTGTACTGTTAGATCATGACTATGCACACTACACCTCAGCCCTTTCCAGCCTACTCTTCTGCAAACTCTCTATCAATAAAAAGGAGCTATGCCTCAGTTTTGACTGGCACCTTTGGAAATCTCACTTGTAGAAACTCCTATCATCCAGTAATACCTTTTTCTAGAAAGAGCACAAGGCATGCAATCACACTCCACTCTGCAGGAATTAGACTTGGTCCCTTCTGCAGGTCAGCCATCCCCTACTTGGTCCCCTACCTGCCTTTGCCCAACCTCAGTTGTAGCAATATTTTGTATATTTCTTTAATATTATTATTGGTTGTTTTTGGTAATTTTCTACCCGGTACAAGTTAAATATTGTATTGTTCATAATAAAATGTACTTCGAATTTTGAATACTGTACCATACCATAACTATCCATAGCTCACACATGTAAAACACATTTCAAGCTACAGTACAGCACCACCCATCAAATACACAGTGATATTTGCTGTCTGATGTTGACGCTGATGGGAGCATGATCATGCTTGTGCAGTGATGAACTGATGCTGCTGTGTTTTGACCCATACCTGTTGTATGGCGCTTCCTCCAGACTCAGAGCTAGCCCTGATGTACAATGACGAGTCTGTGTTGGAAAACCACCACCTGGCCGTGGGCTTTAAGCTGCTCCACGAGGAGAACTGCGACATCTTCCAGAACCTGAGCAAGAGGCAGAGACAGAGCCTGAGGAAACTTGTTATTGATATGGTGAGTGCTCATCAAGAAATAGAACTTCCTTCCTTACCTTCCTTCCATCCGTCCTTCCTTCCTTCCTTCCTCCTTCCTTCCAAAATGTAATTTCTCCTGTGTAATTCCAATTTTCTTCTTAGGTTTTGGCAACAGATATGTCTAAACACATGACTTTGCTGGCAGACCTTAAGACTATGGTGGAAACCAAGAAGGTGACAAGTTCTGGAGTGCTGCTGCTTGATCACTACACTGACCGGATACAGGTGAGTCGTGACATTTGAACATACACTATTGCGAGAAACAAACCATACAAGTGACTATTGTGCACCACACAGGTTAGTGTGGTGCACACAACTATGTCTTTGCTGAAATGTGACAAACTGTGTGTGCTTGTGCAGGTGTTGAGGAATATGGTGCACTGTGCTGACCTGAGCAATCCCACCAAGCCGCTAGCCGTATATCGACAATGGACTGAGAGAATTATGGAAGAATTCTTCAGACAGGGAGACAAGGAGAGAGAGCGAGGGATGGAGATCAGTCCGATGTGCGATAAACACACGGCATCTGTGGAAAAGAGTCAGGTAAATGCTCAACACAGAAGCCTACAGAGTAACATACAGATGCACATATAATACGCACACATCTGCTGATTCAGGGGTTCCCAAACCTTTTCATGCCAAGGACCCCCTAATACATACACATTAGACCACATAACCTCTTTTGATAAGGTTTTGTCCTTTGTTTTTAGATATAATTTTGCACACAGTTACATAACTGTCTGTAATGTAAGGTGGAGTGATAACCACAGTGATCTATCATCTACAATCAGAACAGTCATCCTCACACATTTTCTTGTGCTGATTTCTAGGGAGTGAAATTCCAGTGAAATTCCTTCCTTTTCCTTATTCCTCCTAACTGACTCTCCTTCTCCCGGCTATAGGTGGGCTTTATTGACTACATTGTCCACCCTTTGTGGGAGACATGGGGGGACCTGGTGCACCCCGACGCCCAGGACATCCTGGACACTCTGGAGGACAACAGGGACTGGTACCAGAGTATCATCCCACAAAGCCCCTCACCACCTCCTGTGGTTCAGGACAAAGATCTAAATGCTTGCATGGACAAGTTCCAGTTTGAGCTCACCCTAGAGGACAACACTCAGACAGAGCAGGGGCAGGGAGAGGAGGGTGACAAGCCTACCCCAAACCATGTGGCACAGGACTGCAGTCAGGGAGAAGAGGAAGCCAAAAAACAGGAGGAAGAAGAAGGCATGGCAGAAGAGGAAAATGAGGACATAATAGAAGAGGAAGGAGAGGTGGCAATGGAGGAGGAAGTGGAGGAGGAACGCGAAGGTGAGCTAAAAGCTCAGTTGGAAGTGCGATCGGGAAAGGAGAGACTTTCTGACACGAGTCCTGTAGAGGAAGAGGAGGAGGAGGATTCTTCCTCACCAGCTGACGATACATGAGTTCTGCTCCTGTATCTCCCTCCTCACTTGCACACATCCTCTTGTTCATCCTTTTGATGGCCAAACCAAGAACAAATAAGACTGCAGTGACAATACAGACCTTTAAATATATTTTTCAAAAAGGGAATAAATTAATATTGCTTAAAGAGAAGTTAATTACACAGCAACTGTAGATTTGGAGTGGTGAGTCCTTCTGGCTAATTTCACAAGGAACTTTAGACTAAGAGGAATTTAGGAGAGCATTAATGATGGGCAACTGAAGACAGCGTAGCACTCTGGAACTGGAATGCACACACATAAACACACATGAAGAGACACAGAAACTCATGCAAGTTCACTCTAATAAACATGGACTCAGATTCATGTAGGGTACACTAATTCAACATATATACTCGTGCATCCACACACACTTGTGTAGTATACATGCAATCCACATGTATTCCCTCTTTTCTTGCACACACACACACATGCGCACACACACACACACACACACACACACGTTACCACACTTGACTGTGTGTTTGTATGTGTGCATATACACGAGGGACATGGATAAGTAATGAATCTCTTTGGAAAAAGCCATCTCTTAATGGAGTATTAACTAGTGTCAGTCAGTATTAGTAATTCATGTTTGTTAGAATCTCAACAGAAACTGTTCTCCTCAGAAAAGCTACACTTCCAAGTGACTTTTTTTCCATTTCTGTCGGAAAGAAAAATAGGAATATCCACAGAGTTGGAGGAGGAGAGAGGAAGATACTGAAGGAAAGGATGATGCTGCGACGAAGGGACCCCTGGGTCCCATACCCCTTTTCCCTTTACGAGGAGTGCTACTGGTGCAAGATGGCTCTGTGCCTTTCTGAACCACCAGCTTCCTGAATGGAGCTGTCGTGAAGCAATGCATTGTGGGACAGGAGTGTCTGATTTTGTTATCATTTTTGATTGTCTCTTGTTAAAGATCTATCTTTACTGTTCATGGTATCGTGGTGTGTATCTCACACGTACAGTTTCTGTGGTGATATGTTTTAAGCTGTAAGTCTTCCTTTGTTGCTCTTCTGGTAATATAATAACTCAGAACTCTAGATACGGAGCAATCACCACCACCACCACCACCACCACAACCACCAGTGGACTCTTTCCAGCTTATGGTTTTTCTTATTAGAATGATTTTTTAACTTTGAGAATAAGCCATGTGATGCTTTGAAGCATATGTTTTGCCTATTTTCTATTTACCACAGTTGCTAAATATGTTGAAGGGTTATAGAATAATTTCATCAGCAGAACAAATTTCTACACACCATCTCACACCCACTTGCACTGTGTGTTTATGTCTCCTCATACGCAACAATTCTCACCAAAGCAAAGGATGAGAAACTTCAATGGGTGAAGCGATTTGAAGGAACACAGACGTGAGAGGAAAAAGAAAATCAGGGAGGCAGAATGTCAGGAGAAAGAAACGTGACTTGGCCAAAAGGAGGTCTGGCAGTCCCTAATCATCCTTGTTATGTTTGATGCTTTTTTGCCTTAATGTCAGATGCAGGATACATACCTGCCAGTATGTAGATTTATATGATATATAATAGATATCCTAGTATATTTATATCATGTCTGTATGCTTCTTCCTGTGAGTATCAGTGCGTCTATACACAATGTATCCAGCATTTGCATTTGGAGGGAAAAGGGAAACATTGCTGCCAATTAGTCATTTATGTTGCTGAGGCCAACATAAAGAATGTCTTGTTTTTAATCAGGAAGGTACAATGACTATCTCTATAGCTACCTGGAGGCATGCAGACGAAACAAGCAGGTGACATAAAGATATCGCAGGCAATGTGGATGAATATTTTCTCTAACAATGTTTTTTGTTTGAAAGTGTTGGCTTGTTGACATGATGAATTTGATGGCATTCGTGTGTGTGTATGTGTGTGTGTGTGTGTGTGTGTGTGTGTTTGTGTGTGCGCGCATGTCTGTGAGGTCATGAGTGAGCGAAGGCGGGATGGTAGAGATGTTGTCATGTATGTGTCATTGTTCACTCACTAGCATCACCATATCTTGTTGAATGGTGTTCAGGATTTGATCAGCACAGCTTAAATAGGGTCACAGTTTGTTTAGGAATTTTTCACAGGGTAAAAAGAATGCGAGCGTGGGTCTTTTGAAGGTACGAGCTAGGTTCTGCGGGTCAGTAACTGAGCTTATCCGAAGACCCCTCTGCTTGGTGCAACAGAAGCCTGTGTGTTTGACCTGCTCTGTCGCTGGATGGAGCAGAGCTGCGGGGCCGCCACACAGGCTTTCATCTGGTGGAATGGGAATCCAAGATTACTATTGCAGTTACTTAAATACAAGATTCCCATATGCATCGGCCTTTTTCTTTCAAGATGTTGCTTTGTTTTTGTGGCTTCTTGTTATGTCATAAGCTATAAAAACATTAATATTTAATTGCCATACAAACACAATACTGTAGCAATTGTTTCTTATTAAGAAATTATTCAATTGATTAATTGCTGCCATTCTTTTTAAATGATGAAAAGAAAACCATGGGATATCTCACAAGTGTTTTCTTTGAACAGTTTGTGTACAGTTTATTTTTGTATCATTCTGGTGGACGGTCTGGAAATTGAATCATGTACTGATGATATAGCTATAAGCATTATCACCCTTGTACATAATGTAATATTGGATTGTAAATTATAAATTTATTCAAGTCATAATGATTGACAAAGAACCACTTAAGGTTGTTAAGTGAACCACTGGGTCACTGCGGGCCACATCCTCACCTTTTCATTCTCCTATTAAGTCCTGATTAACTTGTGTTAACATCCTGTCACATTTTTACTTTACACATTTATTGTTCAAATTAAAAGATATTTGTACCAGCACTTTATTTCGGCAGGTTTTGAGGTAGACAATGCTTTTCAGGTAGTTTGCAGTGCTGTGCTGGAGGTTTAGTCATTGGCAGTCACCTATTGATTACATTCCACTGGGCCAAATCCCAAACACTCACTTTGCAGAAGTCAATGTTAACCCATTCCCTGTTTCTAGAGACATCATTAAACAATATAGTCATTCTCTATTAATATTCTATGTGAGAGAGTGAGGTTTTTTGACTGATAAGTCAAGTGTAAGTGAATTAAGTCACTTGGGATGTGACTCCATGAAAGAAAATAATTAACATACGTTGTGTCGTTTGATGACTCGGCCATTTCTAGAATGATCTCCACCTCTATTTCTTAGTAACTTTTACCACTAGCCAGATACCCTAAATGTCAGTCCCATGGTGGCCTAACTAGCTGGTTCCCGCTGGGGTTGCTGTCAGGTTACTTTGTCACAGACTGACTCCCTCTGAGAATTATTCTCTGGGCTTTAATTCATGTGTTTGTTCACAATTTAGAAAGATTATACAAGTGGAAAAAACACCATGAAATGATTGTAATATTTGTAAATGATCTTGCTGTAATGTGTAAAATGTGTCCCAAGTTATTTTTTATTATATTATTTTTATGAAAGTTTTTCTTCTTGACAGAGCTGAGGTGTCATTTTGTGAATAAATGCATTTAATAAGTAAACATCTATATATAAAACAATATTATATATCAGTATATTTTTCTTTTATTTCACTGTTCGGTACTGTAAAGTGTGTTAAAAATACAAATAAAGTAAGATTTTTATATTAAATGCAATATCATTGTTAGTAGTATGTTTGCGAGTATCCGGGTACATTGTCTTGGTAGCATATTGATTTGTTTGTTTGTATGGTGGTTTGCTGGCATATCTTCATTTTCAACCTTCTCCTATTTATTAGTGGTATGTTTGCCTGTATATTGGTTTTGTTACTATGTCGATGTAGCGGCTTTAGTCCGTATCCTTACCCCATCCTTTGCTCCCTTATCCTAACCAGGGTCTGTATCCTTACCAGGGATAATCTCAACCCCACCCTTTGCCCCTTACCCTTCACAAACAACTCCCTTTCTGGTAAGATATATTGTGCATGTAGAGATTAAGCACTTTGGTCTTACTGAAGGTACCAGTGGCCCAGCTGTGTGGAGTCTGCTGATAGTGGATATGGCGGGGGGTGGGGTAGGGGTCGACAGGACAGGACTCTGCAATGCACTGTCAAGCCTTCTTGAGGTTATATGTTGTATGTTGTATGCATGTACCTAACTAAGTATCAATGGAGGAAGGTGCCCACTTGATAAACCCAATGACATAATGGCCCTCTGTACATCTAGACCAGGTGGTCAGGTGCTGCTTGTCCAATGGTCTTGTAACTCTATGACGGCATAACCTGATGTCCTCTATGGTGTGGTAGAGGTTGGTTTGTACCTCATCAGAAGTGGGTTTCCTTGCATTTCTTAATGCATGCCTCATCATCATGCCTCATCATCACATACTGCCTTACAGAGACTAGTTCAAGACCAGTCAAATAAAAAGTTCCACGGTTATCAAAGAAATGCATTATGAAAAAGAGATGGTGACATTATTATTATTATTATTGTTATTATTATTATTACTAACACTGTCATGCTACTACTAACAATCATCACTATCACCATCATAGAGAGATGTTTATATTGAAGAAATGTTAGTCTACTTGGACATTTATTTATTTACTCATTTTTAAATTTCATGTTGCATAAAAGGCTTATGGTGCAAACAATTTGCCTGCAGCAGAGAATGAAAACTAGCTCAGCTAAACTCTCCTTTGATAAACTACATGAAGCTTGGCATGAGATGGCTGCGTCCAACACTTTACCCAGAATGCTCTACTTTCGACGCCTCCTGAGGTCGACACCAATCATGAGGTCTAAAAAAAAATGATGCCGTCCAATCAGAGGAAAACAGACAGAAGGGAGGCGCACGCATGCGCATTGCTGTTGCGGAACAAGGAAAGGTAACGCTCGATTAGCCATTTGCTTGTTCTCTTAGAAAAACTCACTTTTTTCTTTTGATAAACGTTATTCGTTAGAGATGTTTTAATATTATTTCTCAGACATACACACAGTTGGTATTTTTTTGTTAATGCGTATATTTGTTTGTCAACTAAACCAGCCGGTGTCACTCTGTAGACATTGTAAATATTGTGTTGGTTTTTTTTATTGTAAACAGTGTGAACCTGTTATTTGCCCTTTGCACATTTCTGCTGAGCATTGCCACTTTACATTTCACTGCACACCTCGTGTGTGTATGTGACAAATAAACTTCTTGAATCTTGAATCTTGAATCTCTTTAGCTAAATACGCTAGCTAACGTTGATATGTCACTTTACTCTGGCTAGCTAGCATATTGGTACATAATGTAGCACTGTGATTTTAGTGTTTATTGTACCATGGTCTGTCTCGTCACAGCCTGTTATTAATGACCATCAGGAGTGCGACCTGCATTCAGTTGTAAATTTCATGTCATTGACAGGCGGTCCAGGCGTACTTGAATTTATCTAGCTAACGCTATAGCTAACGCTTGCCGAAGCTTGCCTAGTCTGGAGCTGCACCATCGTCACCATGTACTCCTCCTACCTGCTGCTGCTGTTGTTGAGTCTGGGAGTCTCAGCGGTGGAAGTGCAGCGCCCTCGCGGTGTTCCTCTATCAAGTGAGTATTAAGAAATTCATTAGAACCAATAAGATTTGCTCCACGTGTACAATGTCATTTCTTTGGCTCTAGTGTGAAACAATATAATTATTTTAAATTTCGGAGATGTCATGGCAGTGACTGGTTTCCTCTGCTGACCCCCAACAGAGCGGCAATTCTATGAAGAGGATAAACCTTTCACCTGCTTGGATGGCTCCCGCACCATTCCGTTTGACAGAGTAAACGACGATTACTGTGACTGCCAGGATGGCTCTGACGAGCCAGGTGTGTACATATTTCTTTCTGGCAACTAAGTTGCTGGAGTGCCCATCAGTCAAATGCATGACATGCATTGTTCTGCACTATTTGTCAGGCTCTCAGAGAAATGCATAGGTGGATTATTTAGTCATAATAATCCTTTAACCCACTAGATCGTGGTGGTATCAGCTAGCTACAGATTTGCAGGAATAACATCTTTTTTTCTTGTAGGTACTGCTGCTTGTCCAAACGGCAGTTTCCACTGCACCAACGCAGGTTTCCGTCCAGGTTTCATCCCTTCCTCCCGCATCAATGATGGCATTTGTGGTAAGAATATCAATCCAATATCTTTATTGTCCCGTGAGGGAAATTTGTTGTGCTGTCTAACAACATAATTACAACAACAACACCAAACAATAACTAGCAATATCTTACAAACATATATTACCCCCTTAAATTATAGTAATTTATTTAGATGTGTAGTGCAACCAGGGTTTTCATTAATGTGTGTGCTTCTTGTACAGACTGCTGTGATACAACTGATGAGTATAACAGTGGTGCCACATGTCAGAACACCTGCAGGTGAGAATGTCTTTGAATTATAACTCCCATGACATACACTCCACCCTTTCCTCTAACATCTAAGCCAGTTTTCTCCATAGGCACAAGGCATTGTTACATCAGATCCTGTGAATGTCTTTTTTGATGTTGGGTTGTTTCAGCAGCATACAGCTGGACCGACAAATTTAGAGTCAATTTACTATTTTTTTTTTACTGTTCACATAAAGGTGTGCATGAGAGTGCAATTTGAGTTGAAACCTAGAAGTCTCATGAGTTTCCAGTTAATGTTTCTCCTTGCTGAGTCATTTTTTTTGTTTGCTTTGTGATCTGCAGGGAGATGGGGCGCAAAGAGAAGGAAAGTCTGCAGAAGATGGCAGAGATTGCCAAGGAGGGCTTTCTGCTTAAACAGCAGCTTATACAGGAGGCAAAGAGGGGCCAAGAGGAAAAACAGGTGTGAATGACAAAACACTTTTCTTCAGCAAAAATGTGTTCACAGCACTGAAATCTATCACCATTCTGGATAAGAGCGTAATCACTATATATATATATATATATATTAAATGTTCTTAGTTACACTTACTGGATCAAGAAAGATATTCAAACATTTCTGCAGAAATCACTGTATATTTAATTACATCACCACCTTTTCACTCGTCATTCCTGTCTGAAAGCTTGATATTCAGCTGTTAAGGCCAGAATCTCCTATATTCACCAAGTACAGAGTAGGTAGTAGGACATACTTGTTGAACATTTCCCTCACCTTAGAAATTATTGCACTTGCCACAAATACAGTAAATACCCAAGTGGATGTAACCATACATACATACACACATACAGTGCTAGAAACACTGGTGGAGAGCCTCAGGTAATACAATTAAAGTGCCTATTTCTTGCAGCCTATACTTATCTGTGATCATTAACCAGAACAACTCAAGTCAGAAACCAGCTAGCTACCTGAAAACTGCAACAAGAAATTCAGGGAATATGAGAGGGATGATTTGCCAGGTTTTCCAAGCTGACAGTAAGGTTGTTGGGGGCACACCCTCGTTTGATGGAGACTTGGTATTTTGTTTTGCCTTTGCAATTGCCATGGTGAGTTATGCTACAATAGCTTTCTCTGTGGCCAGTAGTAAAGGTTTAGTTATTCAATACATCTGTCTCAACAGGCCAAACTAACTGACCTTCAGGCCAGTAAGAAGGGTATGGAAGAGAAGGTGGAAGCTCTGAGAACTGTGAAGGAGACTGCAGAATCAACCAGAAAAAGAAGCTAAAGAGCGCCATCTGAAGGCCTGGGAAGGTAAATTGAGATGTGGCCAGAATGTCACCATCTGCAGTTTGTTCTGAGCATCACATGATAGTGAAGGCGTTTACCTCTGACCTAATACTTGATTCAGTAGTCCTAGTTCACCTTTGTCCAAATGAATAGATCTTATAGTTACACCTCAAATCTAACTAGACCAGGGGCCTGTTCCAAGAAGCAGGTTCAGCAAACTCTGAGTCTAACCCTGCACTCTGAGCTGATTAATTCCGAGATGGCCAAGTCTGAGTTTTAGGTTCCAGAACGGCTGATTTGAATTCGTTCAATCAATTTTGAGTATGTTCACCTTGAGTTAAGCGCGTGCGCGACGACAATAAAAAGCCACATCAATGGAGGTCCGATACTACGATTCACCATGGCAAGCAGAAGGGTCGTAAAGGAGAGGGAATTGGCGTGGGAGAGAATCGCTGCCCGAGTCAATGCGTACGTTTGAATGCAGTAGTGTATTCATTTAACATTTAACCACACTTTATTATAATATTACCTACATGTGAGAAAGTGGTGGAATGGTATTGGAAAAAAAAATATTTTCATTTAGGTGCAATCCCACGGGCGCAAAGCGCACTTGGCAGCAGCTGAAAATGAAATATAAAAACATTACAGTCATTTAGCAGACGCTTTTATCCAAAGCGATTTACAAAGGTGATAGTTAACACTATGTGAGGATCGAACCCACAACCCTGAGACTGAGAGTCTCCTGCTTTACCAACTGAGCTGTCTGGACCAGGCATACTTCAAATGGTGTACTTGGGGCGGCAAATTAGAAAGGCAGATCTAGAAATTTAATTACTTGAACATAAGTTAGAGGTGGGTGCATGGTCACAGGTGAAATGTGTTGTTGGAACAATATAAAAATACTAACTGTTGCTTTTGTATTTGTAGGAAATAAAGAAGACCAAATGAAAGGTGTCTTTATTTGACTGCTCGGGGTGGTGGTAGCTTAATCCGTGAACTGTAAACGGCATATTATATCTCGGACAGCTCTTCCATCCTGGACATAGAACATCTAATCGGGGTCTCAAAATCCTCTCCCGACGTGAGGCTATGTGAATTACTTCCGCTTGAATATCGATCGGGTTACCGAGGAAAGGACACGCCATGTCCGACAGCTGCTTCAGGTTCAGCAGAGGGGAGGAGATAAGGAGAAAGTCAGGGTTTGTTCAAGAAAACCTGCCAGCGAGCAGGTTAGGTTCACAGAGTCAGTTACCATGGTAACTGACCAGAGTTTGAGTTACCTCGCTTTCTGGAACGGAAAACCCAGAGTTTCCCTCATCTCAGGGTTAACAAACTCAGAGTTTTCACTAAACCCGCTTCTTGGAACAGGCCCCTGATCCTACTGAAATTTCAACACAGATGAAATGGCCTGCCAAATCCCTTGTTAATCTAAGTAAACAAATAGAATTATTATTATATTGTTATTATTATTATTATTATTATTATTATTAGCGTGTTTTATTAACCTAACAATGAGCTAATATTAGTCATGAAAATGCCTGATTGGCTTACGAAACTGTAGTACACTTAATGGTTAAAAGCGGCAAGATTGTTAATGATGTTTGTAATAGCTGTACACATTTCTGCACAAGATAAATGTATACCTTGTCTCATACATTTTAGATAAACATCCAAGAGCAGACACCATGGCTCGTCTGTGATTGGATTAATAGAATATAAAGACGTTTGACATGCTTCGCTTAGACATTCAATCTCCTACTTCTCACATCAGTTTGATAGCTTGGGCTGTATTTCAGATGGTGTGATTTGAAAAAAAGCCTCATTTCTGTATTTTATGTATTGTTTTGTATTATAAAATGCAACACCCTTCCCCTGTAGTTTGCAGGATTCTGCATACTATGTGGTGATATTGTATAGTAGAGATGAGATGAGATGAGATGAGGTATGATCACTATTCCTGATCATTGATAAAGCAGTAAGAAAATGGATAATTTTTTTAATTCCTGTTTCAGATGAAAAAACTCTCGTCCGTATGGAGAAGGACAAGGCTAGGATGGCTGAGGCTTTTCTTGAACTGGATGATGATGCAGATGGCTTGTGAGTGTTGGTGTCTTCCGGAAGGATTAGCACCCTTTTGTAAATGGAGATTTACAGCCAAGTGAAATTTACCAGAGAGGACTTTTCAACAAAAGGTCCCAACAATTGTAACCATTTTTAAGAATAGAATGGTCCCACAATGGAAATGAATCATTTTTCTGAACAAATGAATGTATGCTTTCTGAGAACAGACTATAGTTCATGACTAATATTGTTTATCTATATGGCCATTTTGGCTGATCATTACCAAGTGTGCCAATAATACTGTGTTTCAGTGCGTCTTCTTTATTGGCTGACAGACGTATAGCGAGGTATTACTGTGATTGAGTGGGTGTTTTTGTCTTAGTATTTCAGTGACTGAGCTTCTGTCCCACTCTGAGCTGGACCCAGATTCAGATGGTTCATTGACAGAAACTGAGGTTCATGTAAGAAGTCTTATAACTCTATGTACTTCAGGAACATTCATTCAGTTTCAACACATTATGCAGCCTTTTGTGTTTTAAATATGATGTTGTAATGTAATAATTAATTATCACAATTGTTTCTACCATTAATAAGTAATTAACGGTGCTTTTTCAGCAGAACAAAACAAGATGTGGATGTCTTTGTCTTTGGTTCATTTAGGCATTATTGGGAGGATTGGACAGAGTGGATACAGTAGCATTTGAGACTGTTTGGAGTCACATAAAAGAAAAATACATATCAGAGGTAAGAGCCTGAGTCTTTTCTCAGTAGACTCCCATTATGAATGCTTCAGCTTATCTGAATTTGTGACTTTGTTGGCATCAGGCCCAGGCAGACAGTCCAGCACCAGTGGAGACGCCGCAGGAGGAGGTGAGGGAGCCAGTCTCCGACAATGAATCTGAGCAGTACCCTGAGGATGACATCCCAGAGGAGGAAGACGAGGAGGAGGAGGAAGACGAGGAAGATGATGACCCAGACGAGGAAGATGATAAGGTAAACTGACTGAGTTTCTCTATCAGCCTATGCTGGAACAGTCTTGGGCATGTCGCAGTGAGTCACACTATCTGTGTTTGATATGCAGATCCCTCCTACAATGCGGACTCAAGAGAAAAAGGATGATGACGAGGGGGCTATGCCACCCTATGATCAAGACACACAGAACCTCATTGATGGTGAGTATGTTTGTGTTTATAAAACTGGTCCTCAGTTCTGTTTGGTTCATTGGTTCATCTGTTTGAAGCTGCTGTAAAATACTAATAAAAGCACACCCGTGACATCATAACTGTTAATTTAAATGGTGGTAATCAACCAAGAATAAAAATAATAAATACAGTTTTAAATAAAATAAATACAATTTTATTTATTGATCGTTTGTGTTCCCTTTTTTATTATAATTGCATGTTACCACCCTTTTATAAAAAATCAATCCACAGGAGGCCATGACTTACGGTGATTTTTAGGATAGCTAAGAGGTGTTGTTAGCCACGACGTGTCTATATTGGTTCAATATGTATATAAATTCAGACTATATATGCGTGTATGTATATGTGTGTGGCCTGAATTGCTGTAATTTAGAGTTTTATGGGTCTTTACCGTGAAGGCATATTGTTAATTAAGTGTGTATGATTCCCAGCTGCTCAGAAAGCCAGGGATGAATTTGATGAGGCTGAGAGAGCTCTCCGCGAAGTGGATGATCAGATCAAGTAAGTCCTCAGCATGAATCTAAATGGGCTTCTTTGCCAGAAATGCAATCACAGCAGTTTGCTACTATAAGTGCAATCTAAGTTTGACAGCCGCAATGGATAGATGATTAATGTTGTTACCGTCATAATCACAGTGTTATTAATTGAATACTACAAAATAAAAAGGGGTTGATTGTCTGACAAATAATGGTGATCTAATTTTTTTCTTTTTATCTGCAGGAGCCTTGAGAAGGAGATCTCCTTTGACTTTGGGCCCAGTGCTGAGTTTGCCTACCTCTATAACCAGTGTTATGAGTTACCTTCTAGCGAGTATGTGCATGCTTTTCTATTGTATTTATTATTGCAATGAATTCCTAATTATGTGAGACTAAGCTCCTCCTTCATTTTTAGGTACATCTACAGGCTCTGTCCATTCAACCGAGTAGCCCAGAAACCCAAGTATGGGGGATCAGAAACCAACTTGGGGTAAGGCAATACCACAGTGTCTGTCTGTTTTGTTTTGTTACAGCCATTTTAAATGCTCACGTGACCCTTCCCTCTGCTTTTCAATCCCTTTGTCTAGAACCTGGGGAACATGGGCAGGCCCGGAGGGTAACGTCTACGCTATGATGAAGTATGAACATGGAACAGGGTGCTGGCAAGGCCCCAATAGATCCACCACAGTAAGTCTCAGACGATCCCAGCCTCTTCCCAGCCCTGAACCTGAATCTTTTTCCACACCTTGATGGTTCCTCACAGGATAAAGCACTAATAGTTTGATGTTCTCTGTCTTTCAGATCAAATTAACCTGTGGGACGGAGACAGTTGTGACATCTACCTCAGAGCCCAGTCGCTGTGAGTACCTGATGGAGTTCATCACCCCTGCAGTCTGCCAGGAGCCCCCAAGCCTGGATTCCACTCACGAGCACGAGGAGCTCTAGATTCACTCCAGTTGTAAGTTACTCAGAGATTTAAACCATCGTTTGTGCAAACATGTCAGCCGGCAAACCTGAATAACAATTTGAAGCATAATCTCAAACTTGATCCATCCGTTAGGCAGTCAGTGGGCCATATCTGGACATCAAGGACCATCAAAGACCTTAAATTATAATCTAAATTATAATCAAAAAGATCACTTTTTGAGCTGTAGTGCAATGATTTGGCACCAGTGAAGAATAACTATTTACAATTGACAATCATTTCTACATGGTGCCTATTGAAGCAAATTAAAGGAGAATTCCGGGATTTTTAAACCTGGCCTCTATATCCACAAAATCGCCTATTATACTGCAAAATAGGTCCAAAAAGTTTCGGAATTGCTCCGGTAGATCGGCTCAGTCGGCAGTCGCGAAACGTGCTCAATGGCTGCAACGTAATCTGTAGGGGCAAGTGCGCACGGTCAAAGTACGTTCACTAAAAGTGCTTGATTTTGCCACTGACAGGCTCAGATTGTTATTTGTGTGTCTGACAAGTGTCTGACAACATTACTGAAAGGATCGCTACAGAAATAGACCTTTTTTTAACCAGAAAACTAAAGTCTAGTGCAAGGAGAAGTCCCGCTCTGAAATGGACGGTGGACAAAGGTAGTCTATGAAAATGAGAGGGTTGAGTTGTTGCAGGAAGAGGACGGTAGAAACCTGACAAAGGTATTCTATGAAAGCTGCGCAAAGTCTTCCTCAACATTTTGTTGGCACAGTTCGGAAATGCGCAAAAACGAACCGTTGTTGTTTTTTATCTTCGGGAAAAAACAAATACTCTAAACTACGCTTTCTGTACTCCAACACACGTCTCCAACGCTGACTTACGTTTCCACCATCCTCTTCCTGCAACAAGTCAACCCTCTTGCTTTCATAGACCACCTTTGTCTCATTTCCACGTCCTCTTCCTGCAACAACTCTGAACTCTCAACTCTGAAATCTCGCGAGAGTTGTTTTCATATGTTGCTTTCGTAGAATACCTTTGTCAGGTTTCTACCGTCCTCTTCCTGCAACAACTCAACCCTCTTGCTTTCATAGACTACCTTTGTCCACCGTCCATTTCAGAGCGGAACTTCTCCTTGCGCTAGACTTTAGTTTTCTGGTTAAAAAAAGGTCTATTTCTGTAGCGATCCTTTCAGTAATGTTGTCAGACACACGAATAACAATCTGAGCCTGTCGGTGGCAAAATCAAGCACTTTTAGTGGACGTACTTTGACCGCGCGCACTTGCCCCTACAGATTACGTTGCAGCCATTGAGCCCGTTTAGCGACTGCCGACTGAGACGATCTACCGGAGCAATTCCAAAACTTTTTGGACCTATTTTGCGGTATAATAGGCAATTTTGTGGATATAGAGGCCAGGTTTAAAAATCCCGGAATTCTCCTTTAATACTCAGTGGCAGCAAGAGCTTCCTTATGTGTAGCTACAACATTACAGCAAATTGCTGTGAAGAAAGTCCTCTTCCACAGTAATAACAACAGTTTCCCATTAGAAGAAGAACAGGACAGGACAGAACAGGAAGATTAAGGTAATGGCAACTTCATTTGACTTCATTGTGCTTGTTAATAAACTAAATTAGCGGAAACATTGAGACATTAGTGATGCAGTCTAGATGAGTTAATAGATGTCAAGTGTAGTTTCCCTTTAAATAGACTAAGATTATAAAACACTATTCTAACTTGTATTCAGTGGGACTGACGTTTTAAACTGTCATTGAACTAGAGAAGTATTTCACCTCTTTATGTTGTTTATGATTGTCAGCTTAAGTTTAGCTTTAATACCAGGGTAGTGTAGTTGACTATAGGTCTGAGCTGTGTTGAGAGCGGATGTGGAGGTGGGTGGATCTGGGAAACCAGAACTTACTCTTGAGCCTTCTTATGGACCTAACTCAACAAAACGTCACCGCATTGACGTATACCTCCTCATCCTCCCCCATTTCCTCTAACGTCCAAGCTAGGTTTATACATAGGTGCTCACCCTAAAATAGCACATGGCGGATAGTTGCGTCAGATCCTGTATATTGGTAAATGCTGGCTCTTTTAAAAGTAAATCCTATGGAGACTGAGTGGAACTGAATTGACCTGCCTCTGATGCAACAACTGTGAAGTCAATACTCTTGCCTCATCTGCTCTCTCTTGCAGGTTGTTCTTAAGGGACCATAGTCACCGCAGCCACATGAACTTACTCTGCTACAGCAAGCTTCAGCACCCTGGCCTGCATTAATAATAGAGACTAAGGAAGGGAAATTCCAGTGTATAGTTATTTCTTCTACATTTCCAACCCCCACCTGTTTTGTCTTTTCTCAGATAGATTGTCAACATATAGTGTCATTCCATTGTTTTCAAATAAAGTTCTTTTTTAACATATTTCAAACTTATTGCCTCCTTTGTAATACTGCCAACTTTCACTTAGTGATATCTCAAGCCATATATTGCAGAGCAGAATGTAGTACTTCATCTTGGTGTGAAAAGAAATTATAATCTTTTCATATTACCTCTATAATTTCTGAGAAATATTGCAACTAGTATGCCAAGCAAGTGAGTCAGAAGTAACCTTAACTATGTTTCGTTGTTTGGTGAGTTGATTACTACATATGAATACATGATGGTGGAAATGTGTTTGGTCATTAATATTGTTTTGACACTGTTAAAGTTAAATCATAAATAAAAAATGGGTCACTCAGATTTGTAACTTTTATTTTTTTCTGGCATGTAAAGTACAAATAATTAAACAATTCCATGAAAAAGTCTTCAAGCGTCTTCAGCTCAAATCCCAGTAATAAATATCCTAGACTAAACTGAAAGGTTTATTTTTTTTTCTTTGTTAAATTTTGTCATTGTTCATTTGGTCATGTTTGGAAGTATGAGATTTTTTGTTTCTTCCACTGACATTGTGTCAGTAGAACTGTTTTGATCATTTTCACCTTTGATTTGTTCTACCATTCCAGGAAAAATGTAAGAATAACATCACTAAGTTACTGTGTCCCCCCCTTCTAAATAAATAGACACAAAATACAATTGGTTGAGAAACAGAAGGACCACTCACTCCTCCCCTACCCAAGTGACTCCCAAGAAAACCTTCCTGCAGCTGTTGTGAGCTCTATAATATTTAGCTGGAGCTCTTGGCTGGGTTTCCAAATGCATCTTGCCACTAAAGAACATCTTTGTTTCATTGGCATACATTGATATTAAGATGATCCTAGCATTACGATGCCTTTGGGTAAACCCAGATAATTATCCTTATATTTATTAACCCATCAGCGTAGACAGGAAAGCATCTTGAGAGCGCATCAAGCCTAGGACATTGCCTATGTTCCTGGCTTGTTGATGGACCCTCTAATAGGCCACAGCCACACTGCAGGGCCTGTCCCATGTCCTGGCACCCAGGGGTTCTCAGAGTGGTTGAAAAAACAAGACTGTGATTAGATTAAATAATCAAAAGATTTTCATTTAACAAGACAAACAGAACACAGGCAGTAAAGGCATAACATCTAGCACACAGCATGTATGTTTATACACTTCAATTAGTTAAATATAGCAGTGCATTCTTTGACTATGGAGAACTTTTCCAAATCGTACTTCTAAAGCTGTTTTTTAATCTATTTGTCCCCCTTTTAAGAAACGAAATGGTGTAACCACAATTTTGGCAAACTTAAAATCTTTTAAACTTGCAAATATAATGAAATAAACCATAAATATACACAAAACATACTTTATACGAGGCAATAATAATAATCATAATAAATAGTTTTTAAGTTAACAATAAGTTAAAACTACAAGCTTAAAGTCGCCCAAATAATACAAGTTTGTTGGCGCTATTTTGAATTTTTTCTGTTTAAATTATTTTATGTTGCAACAAAAGCTACCACAGACTTATACAAACACAATTGAACACAGTTTGATTGAAATAAAAAATCTAACTAAGTCTAAAATCTGCATACACTGTAAGAACTGCAACTAATTAAATAATGGAAGAAAAATAACAAATTGTACCCAATCAATGCAACCAAACAAAATCTTTGACCCATGTGTGTCCTCTATGGCAACATCAACAACACAAATACGCTAATTTAACAAGTGAGTCTTGATATGTAAAAGAAATCAATAAATTACAGGAAAAAATTATATTTGAAATTGACATGGGCTAAAACTGATGATATATTAGACAGTATTCCTTTCAAGGTCATTGAGAATTGCTCTATTAAGTCAGCCAAATATGCAGTTTATTTGAGCTTGCATGGTCAGAGCACAAATCAGGGACTGAGGAAGTGATTATGGACATTTAGAGATCAGAGCTCTCATTGCTTGTTTGATTCTCTTAATGAATCTGTTCATTTGACACGTTTTTTTTGTCTGAACATGTGATCCTTTCACTATTCCGCAAACCATTTCAGTGTGACGTTTAATTTCTTTTTTAAAAAATATATATCATTTGTTCTCAGTCAATATAAAAACAAAGCACATTGCACTTACTGTTCCATAGGAAAGTTTTTTTGTCTTTTTAAATGATTATTGTAGTTGCTCAAGCGGTGTAGTACTGTTGTCTCCTGCCATTGTCCTTGGCTCTCTACTGTACATTAGGTGTGGGACAAGGGTCTTTGTATTGACTGTGTATGAAGGGTCATCTTGGGCTGTTGGTTTGGGTTGTGGGTTGGCTATACTAGACTGGACATGGCTAGGTCAACGACTCCAGCTGCAGTTTTAACATGTTCTGGTACCTAGTTTGTTCCTAAGGTCTATCTCTGGTCTCATCAAGTGCTCAGTCCTACTGTGCTACCTATTCCTTGCGAATTGCCAGACCCGGAATAGCCGGTATTAGTTGTGTGTCATGGTTAGCACTGGATACACCACCAATAATCATTTGGAGTATATTAGGGAATGAAATAGTGTGAGTCAGATAGAAAGAAGCCAGGGCAAGTGTTTGAAGCAGTGCAATGTTTACAGTTTTAAAGGATTTATTTGATAATGAGTCAAAGCAGATGATATTAAATGTTGGAGGAAATACACTATATGAATGCATAAGATTTTTCCTTTGTCAAGAGGTGAATTGATTCATCACTATGGTTTCGATATGCCTTTTTCATCAAATGTCATCAGTGTCTAGATGAAACGTGCAAATGGGATTGCTTGCAACAATTTCAATGTAGTGATATTAGTCCACGTTTGGTTTAGTGGTTTTAGGATTTGCAAATGCAACTGATATGCACAACTGAGATATTTAAAAGTAATGATAACAGAAATTATAATGGGTCTTTATTCAATAAATAACACAGATTTGTACAGCAATTACTTGGGGGGGGTAATATAGTTAGTCTTAATTTATCCTTCTTGGTACTGACTTGCAAAGCAATTCTTTGGCTAAAATCAAATCTACCTGATCATAAAGAATCCTAATCAATGTTCATTATGAATCTGCGTTATTATTTGAATCTGCCTTTTTACCTTTCTATTTGCAAGCAGCCATTCAGTTTTTCAGCTGGGCAATGAGCAGGTCTCACTGCAGCTTCCTCTGGGATTCTCAAGTCAAAGCACTTCACTTCACTGCACCATCATTGAAGCAACACTGTACACAACTTCAGGACAAGAGATACGAGTGTGTTAGGTTATACCCCTAACTTTAATTTAGCCTTTTTTCTTTTTCTTTTTTTTACATCCAATTTGTTGTTCAGTTGGTTTCAATCATTTTGATGTGGTTGAACAGTTAACTTTGAGATACAACTTTCCTTCGCCCCCTCCCTAAATCCCCACCCATACACCGCATGCTTGTTCCCCCTCTCTCTGCAAAGATCAGAGGGTTTAAAATAAAGCCATGCGATGTCCCAATTTTTCCAAGCTTAAGAATCTGTAAAAATTCAGCACAAGGTCTTGTTCTTTTGTATGTATAAAAATAGATTTATCTCTAATGTAATCCTTTCAAAGAGATCGTCGTCCTCTTTGGCTAACACAGCGTCATTTAGAAAAGCAAAAATGTCTTGAATATAGTTGACCTTATTTAATCTATTATCATGTGCAGATGTCTTGATATTAAAAGATAATAGCTCTCCCCGTGGTTAATCTTAAGTCTGGTCTGTAACAGACAGTTTAGCAAGACAGGTTGTAGTTGGCCTTAATGTTTCATCAAGGGTGCCATAAATAATTTCCATGCAATTGGGTTGGGGATATTTTGAGAAATGCTATTTTGGTGGTAGTGCCAAACAGATCTGAAGCAAGTAAGCAAAATACCTTCCTGTTACAAATTATGACACTTATTTGCAGGCTTGATTTTGTACAATTATCTTTTGAGAGGGCAGGAGTTCATAGCTTATTCTGGGAATTCTGATAGAATGGAAGGGGTTTAAATGAAACTGAGGAGCATTTGGCAAAGCTGGAGGAACCGGTAACAATCTGTCTCCTCTAAGGTTCAGTGATAATTTGATCATTGCCAGATATCATTGCTCACACACACGACTCTTAAGTCAGTCTAAGTGTTCAGTCATTCGAACTGCAGTCCTCCTAATCTGCTCTATGCATGTTGTTATTTTAGAGCCCTTATATTCCACTGAAATGTAAAACTATGACCTGTTTACTTGGGGAGCTTCTTCCTGTGCATTAGTTTAAAGAAAAATACCGGTGCTCTTTAGTTTTTGCTCATGTCTATTTCTCTGCAGACCTGCCTGGACCATTGTTTAATCTATGTTGTTCCACGTACTTCAAAGTTGCATTGGATGCCAATTGTACTGAAACTATCAAATCTCCCACTGACAGATATCAATGTCAATCTGAAGCCATAATCCATCATTGAGAATTTAGCAATGCCCGTTTTATAAAGGGAAATTGGTTACTTGTTCTTTAATAAATGGCCATGAGTTCCCAGACAAGTACAGTAGCATTTGAATCAAAGCCTGCAGCAGGAACAATGTAGTTTGTGTTAGAATTTGATTCTGTAAATTTTAAGAACACCACTGTCTTTTACTGTCTTGTTTGTTTTTATTTTGTCCTTCCTGGCCTCTTATATCACCAGCTGACCTTTCATTTAAGGGGACAACAACAAAGCCATGCAATGGGAAATGGCCTGTGGGAAATGTAAATAGAGGTGCAATGAAATGATCCAAAAAGTGGAAAAACACCGGTATTTTCCTTTAAAGTGGCTGTGTCACGGTGAAAGGGTTTCACTTTACACTCCATGGGCCATCTGAGAATTGCTAATGAACACTGTCACCATGGGAACACTATGCCACTGTGCCACTATGCTCTAAGTTCACAGACAGTCTGCTTGTGGTGGAATCCATTCTCAGGATAGATACAAAAACTAGAGTGTGAAAATACAGGGATATTTCATTTTAGTGGACAAAATATGTGTGTATCCTCTAGTCAGCAATTGTTGAAATGTGTGTTTCTGTGATAAATATGTGTACTATTGTGTCTTTTGGTGTGAGACTGTGTTGTGAGGGAAAGAGAGTGATTCTGATGGCCTTCAGGCTACTCATTTCTGTGACCAGTATCCATTGGTTAACCTAAATCATATTGGGTCTGAGCTAACAAGCTCACATAGGGTAGAGAAACTGCCCTCACACTAGGCACCACCTAATGTAGAGTCAGGAAACAGTAGTCAAAGTTTCTAGAAAATGCTTACATACTCGGCTATTATAACCACCTTAAATATTGAATATATAGTTATATTTTAATATACGTATATAAGAGAACACTGTTTTTTAATTTATTTTTCTTTGATCTAAAAAAAACGCTGATTCAAAATGCCCAAGTGTAAAAAAGTGACTACATCCTCTCCAGCAAGATAATGGGAGAGATGGTGGGGTAAGAGTTTGGGTAAATTGCACATATTCGTTCATTTAGATTTTTGATCGTTTTGTTCATCAGTTGTCATTATTTGCCTGAATTCAATCAAAGCACTCAGCACACATTCTCTGTCACATTCGTTAGACTGTCTCCTTCATAGATACCTCTCACCCCCACCCCAACAAACCAACTACGTACCCCTACTAATTCAATCCAGGCAAATATGGGGAAGGACTAGCATGTTGTGTAAAGAGAAAAGAAAAACTCTAGTGTGTTTGTTTGAAACTCTGACTTGTGTATGTTTGCGTATGGATATGTTTCATAATGTGTGTGTGTTTGCATGTGTGCATCTGCATGTCTGTGTATGTGATAGTATACTATGAATGTGTGTGACAATGTATGTCAGAGAGAGACTCAGTCCAGGCCCATGTAGAGTGATGGCACAGGGAGCTCAAGTACTCTCCCTGCAGGTCGAAGGAGCTGGTGCCAGCAACCTCTTTCTCAGGCCTTGTGCTGCTTGCTGGTCTTGAAGGAAACCTGCAGCACGCGGTCGCCCAGGCGGTAGCCGTTGAGGCTAGCGATGGCCATGGCAGCTTCATCGTAGTTGGTCATGGTGACAAAGCCAAAGCCCTTACATTTGTTGGTGGTGAAGTCACGGATGACCTTGACGTTAGTGACAGCGCCGAAGGGCCCGAAGAGCTGCCACAGGACGCTCTCGTCCGCTTCGGGGGACAGGTTGTACACAAAGATGCACCAGCCAGCTCCAGTTGGCCCGGTAAGGTTGACCCCGGCCAGGCTGGTCATGCTGTCGATGGTGATGGGGGAGAATCTGGGGAGGAGAGAGGGAGAACTACCATGGGTGTCATTCTGAAGTTCCACACAACATTCAGTTCTCTATACTGTCTCTTATGGGCATGTAGCTGTGAGAATGATAAAGCTTTGTAGTTGGGTATGGAGTCGGGGGACCCCATCTCCATCCCCTCTGCTGTACAGTAAGTAGATAAATATGTGTGGGCACCACAGTGGCTCCAAACTACCTGCTTCCATACAAAATTACACTGTGTGCTCTGACACACAGACACCCACACACTCTGCATATTTTTGTCATATTCTCTGCTGACCAAAGCCTCTGCAAGAATTAAACACATAAATCACAATGTTCAACGGAAATCACAATATTGAACAAAACACAGAAACCTAGAGAGGGATGAAAAGCAAATCAGAATCAAATCATACAAAAACTGGAGCAAACAGAGGAGACGCAAACGGAATCTGGTATGTCCATGCTGGTGGAAAAAAGGGGACATTAAAGCAACTGAAACTGACAATGTTAGTTCATAAATAAATACATAGAAATCATTTCAATTAATCAAAAGAAAAGAACAAAAAGGTTAAACAAAGCCATGCCAGAATACCCTGCTGTTAGAAGACTACAGCACTGCTTATCATAATTGCAGATAGTGTTTTGTTGTCTGGGCTGCTTATATAACATGGTTGAATGGGCACTGGGCAATGCAAATCAGGAACTATGACCATTATATCTAATTTCAAGATAAAGTCAGCAGGTGGTATTCCGGGCACTTTGTTTGAGGTTTTTTTTTTTTTTTGGCATGGATGCTTTTGAAAGTACACCTTTGGCATTTACCTCTTGACTCCGTAGCTGGCGTTTAGTAAATTGTCGAGTCTGCAACGCAAGAGGGAGAATGAAGGGGGTGGAGAAGTTAGTTATGAGAGCTACAAGGAAGGGGGGCTTTCAGTTAACATGCAGCTCCTTCACCAGCTGTCCTCCAGAGGGCATCCTTCACTGCAACGGAGCCCATAGTCCCAACCCATCCAATCATAAAGTGATGACGTATCAATCCCAATAGTGCTTTGAGTATGTGTCTCGTTTGGTATTTATGTTTCAGTGCGAGTCCAACTGTTAAAACTCCAAAATAATTTTCCCCCAAGTATGTCCTTAAGTAGCTTTAAATGTAAGAAAAACAACTGTATCTGTGTCCTAGGTCTGTACACATATTCCTTATCTGCTGACTCTAATAAATTATTTGTGTAGCGCATCTATGCTGAGTAATGTTCCAACCTGAAAAGTCATTTTGTTATGGTAGAGCCGTTGCGTCACCCTTAAAATTTGTCTTAAAGTCTTAAACCCCTTATTATCATGACATATTTGATATTGGCCTTTGAATCTCAATTTTTAAACCTTGATTTAAAATTGAGCTAGATGTGACCAAAGCCTGGCTATGCTAATCTCATTCTAATGCATATACCTGTGAATGTTATAGACAAAGTTTAAAGGGTCAGTATCATTCCTTTTAAACCAAGATTTGTAGCACTGTAGTGTTTATTGTACTTGGCAAAATCTGGTCTCTTACATTGATTTTGTGCTGTTATTTGGATCTGGTCCCTCTCCAAATGGGGGGCTCATGCTGAAATTTAAAAGAAAGTCAGAGAATAAGAGTGAAAAGCGCCATAGAGCCCCCTCTGTAAAAACCATCTTGTCTAGTAGAGCAGTCAACTAATTCAGTTGTGTTAACTTACAATCCTTAGTTTTGGCTTCATAAGGGCTTCATTAGTTTTAAGAACAAATCATAATGCATTCACTCACTTAAACCAGTCACAGACAAAGTTGAAATGAGTTGAAGTTGTATGTGAGTTGAAAGTGACTTGACCTCTAAAGCATATTTGTGATGGAGAAGAAACCATTTGCCATACTGCTTAATGAACTTATTTTTGTAGCAACTAACAACACAACTAATCTGACACAACCTGAAATGCTATTTAGTGCTATAACTTTGAAAGTGATGTTGATACAACTAAAACCAAAAACTTAGCTTTAGTTTTTTAATATGGTTATTTGCAGATTTTCCACCACATTGTTCTTCAGCGTAAAACTAGAAACCCACTTGCTGTCTTTGGGTTGTGCTAATTCATCCAGCGGTTTTTTTTTTAAGACAACACACATAGCCACTGATAAAATATTTAATAAGCTATTCACTAATATAGTTGAGTCTGCTGGGGCGTGGCTTTTTACAGTGTAGCTGTAGGTGGGGGATGGGCTGAGGTGGTGTGTTGCCTGCGCGTGGCAAAGCTTCAGTACCTGAAACGCTGAGTCTGGTGGTGCAGGGGCCCCGTGTAGCGGCGGGCAGCAGTCTGGTACAGCTGGGTCAGTAAGGCCTGGCCTGTCTTCTGGCTGGGGTTGTTGGCAAACTTGACAGTGATGGGCTCGGCAGCACCCAGGGGCTTCTGCCCATTCAGACCTTTGATGGCCTCCTCCGCCTCGTTTCGCTTGTCAAACCGGATGAAGCCCACTCCTCGCGATATGCCTGCTCCGGATCAGAAAACAGGCCCATGTTAGTACCTGGGGGTAAAAGACTGACTCACTAGTTGACAGCAGCCTGCCAGTCACATGGGCCTGACCTGGAGTAGTTAGAGTTCATCCGGGGAAAAAGGGCTCAAGTGACACCATGGAAGTGAATTAAGGCTGTACCTGTAACTTGGTCCACTAGGATGCGGGATGTGATGATGCGGCCATATTGGGAGAACAGCTGTTCCATGTCCTTCTGGCTCATGGTCTTGGGGAGGCCACTCACGTAAAGGTTGGCATCACGAATGGAGGCCGAGCTTGGCCGGGCGTATGATACCTAGAGCACAGAAATAAATCAGAGAAAAGCAAACATATTAACTCAAGAAACATATTACCTTAAGCGACCTCGGGTAACTGGGATGAACTTTAGAGGGGTTCCTTATTAATATTGTTCAGCTAATCAGTGCCTTTGAGCACACACTCTCGGCCACTGTGACTGCTGTGACCATCACCCACACTGACGATGCCAGTATGAGTTTTCAGGTCTCAGTGTTAGCAACTTTCTCTTCTTTTGTCTAGATTCTCTGAATTCACTAGCACGTTAAAGAATGCATGGCCTGTTTGGTCTCTGTGTTTGCATGCCTTGTGATTTATTGTTGGTCTCTGTCTACTTTTGAGTACATTCTACATCTAGTATTCTAGCGGGATATCTGATTAATTGTAAAAGTCATTCATATTCATGTGTTTGTGTGTGTATGAGAGCATGTGTATGATAGATAGTGCGAGTCAGTGCATTGTTGGGAGTGTTGTGTTTGTGTGTGATGGAGGGAGAGAGTGTGAGTGTTGTCTGAGATAGGCTGATCTGCCCTCCCTCTCCTGCCTTCGTCCTTTGTCTCCATCCTCTAGGGGAGAACGGCTCCACTGGCAACCAGCAAACAATGTAAATAGATCACAAGGCATACAGGATCCCTGACAACTCATAAACACACTTGCTCACTCACTTCATAAACATAGGCTTATATAATCTGTAGAGATGCTATGGATATTTAAAGGTTTGATAAAGATAAGTATCCAAGAATTGTACTCATTTTGAAAATCAGTTGTGGCTGTGAAGTTTGATTTAGTTTATCGCACAGGCCCAAAGAATACTGTAATATGAATTTAAACAACAGTGTTTTGCAGGTGGTCTGATTTCATCCATCAGTACTAAGCACCAGTGTGTATTGTCTACACAGACAGACTGTATGAGCAGGAGGGTTGTGTGGTGCAGTGATTAGGGTCTTCTGGAGGAGTCAGGGGGGAGTTTCTGCATTCGGGGAGCAGAGACTGCCCTATAATTAACCCTCTCCCTGTCGCTCCCACAGTACAGATGGTGCCTGCAGCCCATATGGCCTCTAATCCTGTCATTGGCATTCTGCTCCCTGAGCTACCCCCTACTCTTCTACTGCTGCCCCCTCCCTCCATGCCTCACCCCTTTCTATTGATGCTTCCTGCAAAATTGGATATTTGCTTTGTCATAGAGTAATCTGTGGTATAATTCATAGAGACATTTTTAAAATTTGAGCATTCATGATTGTTTGAGAAATGAATCGTGGAAGTAAGTAAGCAAGTAAGTAAGTCCTGACACATCAACTAATTAATGAATGTTATAACATAGCATTAGCAATATAGCATAATAGGTGCTATGACGATTTAAACACTCCTGCTACATGGCTGTACCGGAGGTAGAAGAAATAATTTATTTTACCTTTGAATGCATATGTAGGATTTCTTCTTCAATAAAGGAACCAAAAAGAACCAAATCCAGTACTAGACTTGCAGCGTGCTGATAGCTGGTTGTATGATTGGTCAGGTCAATAACTTCCCTATCCATGGACAGCTGTTGCAGGAGCCCCATGTCTGCTCTGTCAGAGATTCAATTTCTCAATCCTGCTTTGTCTCAATCTTTGATCTACTTTGATCAGGTTTGGGGAGGGAAGGCAGTAGTGTTTAACATTCTGCCCCCTCTTCCCTTGATATGATTTTGGGACAAAGAAGCCCCCTAATTAGCCCAGATTGGAGGCAGATGGGGTAACCTGGACTGACCCTTATGCCCCACAGTCAGGCTTCCTAATTACATTTCCATCACAATAACCTCTGCATGCTGTTCGCCCCTTGCTTTCTGACCTCCACTCTCCCCTTCTCTTTCTCTCACCTCCTTTGTTCTAGCCACCACTCCCCTCCGCCTCCCCCTTCTCCCCATTTTCCCTCCCCTCCCTGTCACGTCTGTCACCACCTCTCTCAACCCCCCTTTCCTTTGCAAAAATTCCACTTCCTTTCTTTTTGTCCTCCATGCTGTATTGAAGCAAAAAAAGAAGAGTGAATGAGATGGAGAGTAGAGGTCCACTTACCTTGATTGTTTTGGTTTGCAGTTTGAGACCATTGAGCGTGTTGATGGCCTTGTCTGCATCATTGGGATCCACGTAGTTTACAAAGCCGTAGCCCAAACTCTGACCTGGAGACAAACACATGCACATGGTAGCATCAGTGATTCTCCGAACTAGTTGCAGCAATAAAGTATTAAATGCGAACAAAGTGTGTATTGAGCTTGACCATCACCTGTTATTTTGTCTCTAACTAGCTTGCAGGACTCAATCTCTCCGATGCTACCAAACAGACTTTTGAACTCTTCCTGGGTCATGTTCTGAGGCAGATAATTGACGATCAGGTTGGTTTTGCTATCGTCTGTGGCACCATTGGTGCTGATGACTGGACCATTAGGCAGACTGGTTCCGCTCGGACCGTTGGACACCTGGGTTTCCATGGTGCTGATTATCTGCTGAGGAAGAGGGTGGATTAGACTCACAATTCACAAACTGACACAATAGGACATAGTGGTGATATAGAAATGTGTTTATATAATATCAAATATGATACATATAAATCTCTCACACACACAGGCTCTCCACTTTGTCAATGTCACGGGGAAAGGTCAAGAATCAGCATTTCTAACAGGCAGTAGGACACAAGGTCTGATTTGCCATGCACACAGACCCTCTCCCCCTCCCCCCACTTTCACCCCCTCTTTCCTCATCTCTCGCTCCCTGCCTCTGGTCCTGCAGATGTCACAGTCCCTTTTTCCTTTCTCCTCCCCTCCCCCAGTTCTCTTCCAGGGTCAAACACCATTACATCATTACACAGGCTAAGTGATGATAGTGATGGCGGTGTGTGACGCTGGTGATGCTCTCTCTCAATCCTCAAGTATTTTTTCTTTATTGGGAATTTAGGAATAAAAATGATAGAGACAGATGACAAGGGTCAGGATGTGATTCTAGTCCAGCATGGACATGTTAAATGGTGTTAAGTGTTACATTGATTTAATGATAACATCAATGAGAAATATCATGGTTTGGGGGTGAAATAAGTTAAGATTAGGTGTATCCCTAACTTTGTTAAGGTTCCTTTGTAGTCAACTCACTTTTATTTTCCTGAGCAGAGTCAGTGTGGGTTAGTGCACCATGGTGTTTGTGTCTCCTGTGTTACTGTGGAGTACACCATGTTGCTTCATTTGATCCACAGGGGATCCTCAAGGAACATCTGTGTGCAGGTCAGAAACAAAACTTCCTGCTCCACTTTTCTTCTCCTTTCCTAGCACTCCACACCTAGTTCTCTGTCTCTAGGTATTATTTCCATTGTAAATCTAAACGCGCAACCATTGCACACCCTCATTTTTTGTGTGAAAACAGATACAATGTTTAATTAACATTTGCATTTATATTACATTTTTTCAAAATAATTTTAAACATAAAACATTTCAGGAATAAGTAAGTAGATTTTTTCATGTTAAATAAACTTATAATAAATAAATAAATAAACTTTAATTTCTTTTTTTTTAATTTAAAAGTGTTTTGTTTCCATTAAGCATCATTTCGCTTGACTAAATACAATACGTTTTGAACTCAAAATCAATCAAATTTTTTGGATAACAAAAAAAATGATACATATATATAATAATTTATATTTCTACGGTCCTTATTCCATTATGATTCTACTGAACAAGCACAATGAGGAACATTTCATAATGTGTGTGCATGCACGTTTGAGTATGCTTCTTGAATTTGAGTGGTCTGAATAATTCATTCTCACAAATAACCTCCATTCTTAAGGTGTCTGGATAAACACAGTTTTATTGCATGTATAATGTTCTGTACATAGTGGGGCCCAAATGTAAATTGTTCTGCAAGTTTAAAGGTATGAGATACTGCAGATCTCTAACTGGTGGGTGTTATGTATGTCAATAGGGCTAAATGAGTCTCCTCTAAAGCTCTTGGGGTCTCACAATGTAGTCCATAGCATCTAAGGGACTTAGATTCTTCTATGGCAGAATTATTTCAGAAGTATATTCGGGGGACTTTCCTGACTTGAAGGAGGCATAGACGTTATTGAAGCATAGACATCATTGAAGGAAGCGTACACCTGACAATCAGTCCTAATAGCAATCAGGTGTACGCTTTTTGCGTTATGTCCTCTAGCAATGTAGAACCAGTATTTTTTCTTTATTGGGAACTTAGGAATGATCAGACTAAAAATGATAGAGACAGATGACAAGGGTCTGTCAGGATGTGATTCTAGTCCAGCATGGACATGTGGCTACAGGGCTTCAGGCTTTTACAGGCACTGTGATTTTGAGTGTTCCCCCACCTCTCCCACCTCTCTGCTCATGGGTCTGCCTTTTTTCTCTTCTCTATACCCTGTTTTTTTTAATTTATTTTTTTAGCTTTGAGCCTTACCTCTACTCAGGTTGCCCAGGTAACAGCCCCTCAAAGACTGCATTGTTTCTAATGGCTGAGTGGCTTTCTTACTTTAAACTGTGTGTGTGTGTGTGTGTGTGTGTGTGTCAGGGGCACATATACTGGTCAGATATTGTTCCTCCATGTATTAATATTATATGGCTTTGCAGAAGCAGGGAATATCTTTAACTCAAATTGATAATGACAAGGGGAGAATATCACAGAGGAAGAGGAAGTGGGTGAGTGAGTGAGTTATGACAGCCTAAAAGTAAAACACCTCAAACACATATCTAACCACAAAGGTGGTGCGACGTACAATATAAATCTATCATATAAAGATTATGGTGCAAAGCTGAAATGATCTGAGGTACAACGTTATTTAGTCGTTTCTCTCTATATATGGTACAATTAATACATGTTGACAGTGGCACAAAAAAAGTGGAACCATGCATAGTATATTCACTGTAATATTAGGCCAATGCATTGTGTTGTGATGTGATGCCTCTGACTAAAAGAAATATGAGCATATCTGAGTGTGTCCCAAATATGACAAAAGGTTTTTGGAGGGAAAAAAAATCATATTAGGGCAAATTTGACTCGCCAACTGAAATAAAGCTCAGCATGGCAGAACACACATCCCCAGTGAACAGTGTAGAAGTTATATAACTCACAGACCCAGTGAGTATAGCCTGGCCACAGAGATTGGCTGACACAAGCAACAACTACGATTTAAATTTTCATACAGAAATAGAGAGAAGCGTCGTGCTTTGAAGTTATTTGAAGCAAATAGAAAAAAGAAGAACTCCAGAGTATTATTTCGTCTTTAGGGCATCATATATTTCCCATTATACAAAACAAATATTTCAAATATCCAAGAATATGGCTTGCAGTAGCCCAATTACTATGAAATAAAAAGACATCAATCATCATGATGGTGTAAGAAGGCCTACAATAGACCGAATAATCACAGTCGCTACAATAAATGTAGATTTATTCCAGCTAGTCAGACTCCAGACAAACTGAGATTAGACACTTCTACTACTGGAGACACAAAAATGTTCATTCCAAAATTCTGACAGATTCCAGTTTGTTTGGCCAGCACTATTTGTCCCACACTGATGTTTTTCTATTTTGGGGTCTGCAAGCTCTCCCTCAATATTTAATGTACTGCATCAGCATCGCCTACACATGGTCCCAGACTTGCACGCAAACAAGAGCCCTGCCTCCTCTGCCAAACACATGAACCCAGACATGCACGCAAACAAGAGCCCTGCATCCACTGCCAAGCGCACACACCACCTATACTGTACATTAATCAATTACAAAACAGAGAAGCATTACATGACTAAATGTAAATGCAGTATACTTGATCTCCCTTTCTTGTTCTCATTCTTGTGATACCTATGAACAACTTGCTCTATTCATTTCTGCTCAGGGTGCAAATGAACTGTGCAAAATGTATGGTATAGCAGTAGTTTCTCAATGAATGTCATAACATGAGATGAACATAAGAACACTGCCATGTGTCATGTCCCAGTGCACTAAGAATATTCAACATGAATTTCTGTGTTATATAATGTGTGCAGAAGTGAATACATTTGCAGCATGTTTTTTTTTTATTGTTTGTGTAATTTATAGTTTAGAAAGGTAACCTAATAGTTGGGCGGAGGGTGCAGAAATGTGAACGTGGATATATATTGAACTAACAACGATAGTAATAGCCAAAATACAATCACAGGAGAATTTGATTTTGATTTTTGTAGTCCTACTGTCGTTCGTAACCTTGTTTCTAATACACATTATAATGCATTATTCTTTTTTTAAATTTTTTTCTTGAAGGCATGAATCAAAACTGAATGCTAGGCTGAAGTGTAAATGAGCTTTCTAAATAACACAGATTACAGGATTATCCCAAACAAAGGGCATTAGCCACACTCTCTGCAGCTTAAGGGATCATGGTGGCAGCTGTAACACAACAGGACGACAGGAGTCACAGCTCATGTCAGCTATGTACTGAGGCTTCTTTCTATTCTGCCTCTGCAGATTAAAAATAAAAGATTTCTAAAAGATTTCAGCTCTCAGAATATGCCCTTTGATGAGATCAGAGCAGACAACGTCAGAGGGTAGGGAAGAGAAATCTGTCTCGCAAGTCGTTGTAGGATGCTGGGCGCTATCCAGCGTGCTGAAAAAGGGAGTGGCTTTCGGACGATTTCGTTTGAGGCCAGTGAGGCCCGTGAATCCTGCGAAGACCACCGAGTCGTTTTTTCTTACATTTTAACACGACTCAAGTCGTATTTTGGAAAAGATTATCACGCATTCCCGGTGTTTCAATGTAGAAAATGACTAATTGCATCCCCCAGTCACTCTGTTTCTCTTATTTATTTAGCCCTTTTTGAAAAGGCAAGACGTGTGCGCTCTGCAGGCATTCATGAACCGGAGCGCCTTTTTGCTGAATAAACGTATTGAAACAACCAAACAAAAGAGCCACCCGTTCCTCCTCTTCTCCCTCGCAGAGACTATGGCAGCACTATGAATATTAATGTAAACAGTGGCGCTTTGTGTCGTGGCCAGGGGCTGCAGGACGCTCCGGGAACAATGGATGTTACAGTTGCCAGCTCCAAGTCAAAAACGCCACGATAGGCCAAATTAAAATACGAATACTAGATATATTCCTGCTTTATTTTGGGATCGTTTTCCATATTAGAATAATTTACTTTAGAATTTGTGATGTAGTTGTACATTACGGGCAAACCTCCAGTCGATGATCATTATATGATACGATATTAACAAAAATGAATTATATTGTCAGAAAACCTTTTTTTTCCCCTTAAACACTCTTTCCTCATAAAAGTTAACATCAATCGTCATTAGTAACATCAGTTTTATACTACTTAACGTGACGTATGCTATGGATTTATAAGATTTATGTGAGCCTAAAATGTGGGTAAACAGAGATTAGGTGGGTTTATCCCCCACTATATCCCTAATATTATTTGCTTCATCGACAACATTGTGATAAAAAGGTAAGGATTAATCGTGGTCTCGGAGATGGAAGTTGCTCTCCGTCTTGCCTCCCTTTAGGCTTTATATTTCTGGCTGATAATTACTTTTATTGGTAGGCAACAGGAGGCCTACAGATCACTGCTTACATAACAACATTGCATTTGACTTGTCATATGAGTGGGACAGGCTATGTCTTAACTGTAACTCATACAAAAAACGGCCAAGCCCATTCATTATTGTGCTTTAGCTATAGGCTGATAATTGACTATAAACTTTCAAATAACCATCCACATTTATTCTGATTTCAAATCGATATCCTACTATTAACTAAATATCAAACGTGTGTTTAGACTGGTTTACAGTGATGGCCTCTGCTGTCCTTGTCCTTGAATTGTGTAAGTGCCTCGGAAAGGTTATCTGACTCAACGCTTTTATTTGCTTGGCACTGCGGTACAGGCATGGAGGACTGCGGACCATGTGGAGGGGAGCTATAGAGCCTGTGTGTCTGTGTGACACTACCCGGGCCTGCAAGGTACTAGGCAAAAGGATAGGCTAAAGAAATGTCTTGCTGTCCACCTCCGTCTTATATAAATATCCAAAGCAATGTATACTAGTATGGCCATTTGAAATTGCATGAAGTGAGATGTTAAAGGTGTGCATGTGCCTGTTTAAATCCCGTGGACCAACTACAACTCCCCTATCCTGGTCCCTCAATGTATTTGTTAAATAATATATTAGTCTGTATACGTCTCAGGTATTGACATAGATATATTTGCATAGCCTAGAAAACTACTCATTTCGTTGTTGCTCTAAAAAAGTTAACGGATAAAATTGTTTTATGTTTTGTTTTTTTTATATTTTAGACCACGCTTGAATCAGCGCGCGCGGGGGGTATATTGCACCTGTACCTACAACAGCTTCCATACTAAGTCCAGATTTTCCTATTTTGCTTGCTCCTATAATTTAATGTATCTAGGTATACTCAGATAAACTATTCCGTCTGCTGGCAGCCGTAGAGCATCATTAGGCCTGAGTCAAGAGGTAAACCGGAGTAGGGCGTTTGTTCAGATGAAGGCTTTGAGGGCCTCGTTTGGTGCTCAAATCCAGCAGAGACACGCCCAATCCGGCCGTCGGCGTTGAGCAAAGCTAATTTATCACTGCTCACATCTCCCTTTATCCGACCAGCGCGATGCAAGCAGGGCCATCTTGTATGTATGTATGTGTTATGATAGTCGGGTAAAAATGCGCTTTAAAATGGAGACGTCCATCTCCGTGCTTATTGTCGCGGCCTCGGAGATTTCCAGCCCATTTACTCGGTTCCATCGCAGCGAGAACCCCGAGGAATTTGGACTTTGCCTGATTCAATCCAAACCAATGGATGCGTAATCCCCCCCCACCCCCGCCCCCCGGAGTGACTCGACCCTTTTTCTTTGCCTTGCTCTGGATGGGCTCTCAGCCTCCGAGGCATCATGTTTTGTCTCAGAAACTCGTCTCCAGCATCCTTGTGCTGCACCAGGCAAAGAAAGCCAGTCCTCCCCCCACTTAACCCTTCGCCCCTCTGCCGCTTCTTCACTACCCTCTAATCCTGCGGAATTCCTTAACCTTCACTCCTGCGTCGTTAGTGAAATGTATTCAGAGCTGCGACATTTAGGCAGACGTAGTGCTATGATACAGAAATATACATGCCATCTAAAATGGCAGGAGAAAGACTTCATCCATCGTTGGGGATGAATGCCTGCTATAGCGCAGCCGCGCATGGCGCATCACTCAGTATGGGATTACTAATTGCCCCTATTGATCGTAAATCTTGTCATAATAATACAGTATTACACATTGAACAAAAACACAGGCCACTAATCCCCAAACCCGACTATGTTGTTGCATTTGGGCATGGTGGGATTCTACAAACAAAATAGGCACTGGAGTCTAATCTAAGATAGATATAAATATAGAAGAAATATATTGATCATCTGGTAAATCTGTATAGGCGTGTATCAAGTGTGTGTATGCATTATAGTACATATCACATAGAGCACAAAGGGACTGAGATTTGGTGCTATATTGTACGCATGCTGCTAGAATGTCCCCTTTGCAAATAGAAGAGAAATAGAGGCATACGTACAGTAACCATTCTTGACGTACAATGAAAGAGATCTAGGTCCTTCTTTGCACTGGTCTTGAAGCTGAAGGCTGAGTCTGTATATGCTCTATGGCCTTGGTATTGTATGGCCTTTATGTTCTGTCAGGAGTTGCTGTGTCCAAATTAAAAGAAAAAAAAAGAAAAAAAGGAAAAAAATACAATCTTCGCCAGGGGATCTCAGCCCTTTGGGATTGTAGGTGTCCTCTGCAGGGTGAAAATGAGGAGAAAGGGGTTTTCTTCAGGATGATGATGAGGGAGAGCTTTCTCTCCGAGTGGCGTGGGCGATGGTTCAGAAAAAAGAGAAGCAGTGATCCTCAGCAGGGTGTGTCCAGGGGAGGGTGTTCTGGTTCTGCTGTTTTTGTGTGTAATTCCCTGCTCCTCTCGCAGTCTCCTTCTGTGCCTCTGCTGCAATGTTCTTCTTTTATGCGTCCTTCTAGCTGGCAGAGCGCGCTGCTGATTGGCTAATTGTGCAGGGAGGGTACTACATGGCAGCCATTGCAATGCGCTCCTCTCCCATTATCCCCTTCAGGAGAGATCACCAAGAGCCCCCTCCTTTCCCTCTTCCATCCCTGCCCCTCCATCTCTCCACTCCCTCCTTCTCGCTGCCCTTCCTTTCTTCCTGCCCCCCCCCCCCTCTCTTCACACACACATGCAGAGCTGAGTGAATAGGGCTCCACCTGCACTTTCAGAACAGATGGGTGCAGCAGAAGACAGCAGCCTTGTCTCTCTCATTCCCCACACTTTCCACTTACTTTTCCCTCAGCATAGTCCCTTCCTCTCTCTTTCATCCTCCAGTTATTCTAGTTTGAAGCCATAGCAAACATCACTTCTTAGGTCTTTGTCTATGTAAACTAAAACTATTTTGTGTCTAGACTGGTACACTGAGTCTACATTTTAAGTGCTGATCAGAAATCTGGGACAAAACAAATAAAAACAAATATGGCAGAATTGTGGGTGAATTGTGGCCAAAACCAAAGCATGAAATCAGTAAAGCAGACTAATAAGATGAATGAGTAATGATTTCCTCACCTTCCTATTGGCTCCACTTCTCACATGCAAGGCAGATGGCTGGCTATAGGGTCAGGTGCAGACATGAGAATAGCAAATTAGATAGCCTCTGAATTAATTCATGTCCATTCAGTACAAGGTTGAGAAACTAGTTCTGCTCAGGAAATATTGTGAATGCTGTTTTTTGCTTTTTGAACAGAAACATGCCCAGCAGTGATTTTTGTTGTACTTCATCTAAGTATTCTCTTCCTGAGGAGTTCTCATCCCTCTTTGCCCACCTCCTATTGCTCCCTCCCATGTCCCTGGCTGTGTGGTGAGTGCTCGCTGAGACAGGCTGTTTGGTCTCATCTATAATGCATCCCCTGCCCCGGGACATCATGTGTGACAAATGACCTATTTCTGTGCAGACCCCCATAGGGCCTTGACCTGGGGGTGTGTGCGTGCGAGTGTGCGTAAATTAGTGCACGTTTGTTTATTTGCGTATGTGTGTGTGTGTGTGTCCAGGGTTGCTATTCATGTGAGGGAAGAGAGATGGCAAGGAGAGGTTGTGTTTTGTGCAGCATTAAATGCCTGTTGTTTGTGTGCGGGGGTTGATGAGTGCACAAGTGGTACTGATGTGAGCCCTCCTGCAACAACAATGGTTTCCTCTGCCTTGCTTTCCCTAGCTGACCTTGAGGAGTCCTCAGATGTCTCTGGCTGTAAGGAATGATGGTGGCAGGGAGGAAGTTGTTTGCATTACTAACACTAGCCACTCAGATATCAGGGATCTGTTTTGTATCTGTGGATGAATGCTTGTCTATTTTCAGATCAATGTACAGTATGGAGCATAGAGGTTATTCATTTCCTTCTGTTACTTTTTCCAACACCTTCCAGTCCCTCCTTTCCAATCGTTCTCTTCTTGTATACCTCTCTTCCTTTGTCATTGTCCTGCAGCTCTCTTCCAGTCAGTTTCTGAACGTGGGCCCTGTCTGATATTTTACATAATTGCCTTACATAAGTAGCTAGCTCGGCTCAGAGCTTGGATGATATTAGTGGAGATGAATATTGCATGAGGAAAGCACTCGTTAAGCGTTAATAAGAGGATAGAGATGGAGCCCCACTGTCAGTCTGTCTTAACCCCGCCCCCACCGTTCTGTCAAGCAGTGACTCAACTCAGCCTGAATGCGTTTGAGCATTTGAGTCAGTTTGTTTGAGGGAGAGGAAGATTGTGTGTGTGCACGCATGTGTGCACGCGCGTTGTCTGCCGGTGTGTGCAAAGTATGATACTCAGTCATTAGGTGCTTGTGTTTTTTCCTGCTTTGTTTGACGAATAAAAGCAGCTCTTGTAACACAAAGGCACCTAGGTCCGTCAAATGACTGCAGCCCCACTTACAGTTCACACTTAATGTGAATAAATGGGCTTAATTGTGGCCCCTCATTAGAGCCCTGGTTGGTAGCACGGCAGCTGAATCCTCCCTGTGGGTAAGAGGGCATTTGAAGCACCTATTGTACATTACTGAATCAAAGGATCAAGCATTGGTTTTGCTTAAAACCCTTTTTTGTTATTCTACTGATTATTTTCTTATTGTTGAGGGTTCCTCCACTGGTGGTGATTAGGAGTCCTGTTGCAGTGTTTTTTCTGGTCCTGAAGAAACCCTTAGGTGTCCTTTTGTTCTCATTAAATGCATTGATTTTCATTCTTGGCATATCATGGAATGCTGCTTGGTGCCAGCAAGACAAATTCTGAGCCTTGACAAAAATGAGTCCACAGGTTTTAAAATACATTAGCGGACACATGCTAAGTGTTGCTAATTGTACGACTACCATGAAAAAGATCATCTGTAGAGAGAGTGGAGAGATGCAAAAGTGAATTGTCTTTTTTGGCAAACACATACCAAATATAATTGAATCTGTTAAAAAGATACACAACACAACTACGACATAATGGTGGGTTGAATGTCTAATTCAGGGTATATTTGAACAGTGGGTGATAAAATGATGATGAAAACCCTTTTGGTCTGAATTCCACAGCCAAGCCCTTTCTGTCTCACATCTTAATTATTCTAGTAGTATTACATTAAAACGAATGCCTGTTGCCATTGCCCTGCGGTAAGGTAGTGGCCTCGTCTGTGTGTGTGTGAGTGAGTGAGTGACACTATGACAGCGTATTTGGGGGATGGGTAGGATGATCAGGCCTCAGGTCTGGTTCATTTAGTGGTCTCTCTGCTAGGCCTGGCTCTTGGCAATTTAGGGTTTCGTGGCAGCAGCAGCTATTGCTTTCAGGAATGGATCCAAAATTAAATTAGCCTCTTTTTAAAAGGACATTTGTTGATAATGGCAACTGGCCTAATTCAGCCCTTTATGTATTATTTGGCAATTTTCTTGTGTTCTCCCTCATGGGCTCTCTCTCTCTCTGTCTCTCTCTCTCTCTCTCTCTCTCTCTGTCTCTCTCTCTCTCTCTCTCTGTCTCTCTCTCTCTGTCTCTCTCTCTCTCTCTCTCTCTCTCTCTGTCTCTCTCTCTTTCTCTCTATCTCTCTCTCCCTCTGTCTGTCTGGATGTGTTTTCTCTGGGCTATTATTAGAGTAGACAGGCTGGTGGGAGGAAGTCTCTGAAGTAGACGCCTCTTGTCATCTTTTTACTTATTGATTATATTCTGCTTTCCATGCGCCTGTTTAATTCTGCGTACAATTGTCTGTTTACGTCTGTGTGTTGAGTGCAAATATGGCTTGTATTTCACTGTTTCAGGCGCATGTGTATGCGCTATGTTCATATGTTCCGTGGGTAGGGAAAAGTCACACATTATTTGCGAATGTGGTATGTGTGTACGTGAGGTGGAGTGAAGCAGGACCACCCTGCCCTTTACAGGGAGCATGTTTTACTCTAAACCTTGTTAAATATAAAGCCGTACTTATTAATCTTTCATTTTGTCCTGTCTGCATTGGTATCTAGGGAGATACCTTCAATACACAAAGCTCTTAGACAATCTCTCTCTGTTTTTCTCTCACTCCTTTTGCCGCTTTTCTCTTTTCTCCAGCGGACACAAAATAACACACAAAAGTGACACAAAACTATTCAGGATAATAAATGCAAGAGGTGCAAGTGTGCCTGTGCCTATATAGCGGAGACGTTTCTAGCTTCATGAATTGTGTAACAGCCCTGACCTTTAATAAACAATAAATAATATAAACTCATTTTGTGCCTCTACTTGATATGTTCTCATTGTACTTTCATGTAGAATTTGTTCGATAACTATTGTCTAAGATATTACTCGAGAGAGAAGAAAGTAGATCACCCAGATACATAACATAGGCTGTCCAAATGGAGTATGATAATGTTTCCTAGAGACACTCACTGGTTTACCCATTCGACTCTATTTTCTCTCCCTCCATCTTCCTCCTTCCTCCTCTTTCAATCTCTTGCTCTCACTCCCTGGCGTCCATCTCTCTCCCCCACTCGGCCCTCCCCCTGTTTCAGTAATAGGAGACTTGAAATCAATAGCACATTAGTCTGGCCGGAAACTCCAGTGGAATTAAATATGAATGACTGAGATTGCAGCTCTACCTGCTACTGAGAGAGATGCATGATGGCTCATGGGGATATGGGATTTTTTTTCCTTGTTCTCTCCAGTAAACAGTCAGGCCATTTTGTGCTATGCTGTTCTTACAGCATACTGAATCACGGGGCTATCTTGTTGTTTTGTCGGAGATCAGTGTGCAGCACTGTGGACTTTGATGAGTATTGTTGGGGTTGTCATTTTGTGCTCGGCACTGAACAGTGACCAGTCAGATAACATAATTTGATAGAGCAAATGGGAACGCGCACGTCACAAAGCCGCGACAGCTCAGGAGGCAAGAAGAATCAACCGGCCACACCCATCCTCCAAGCACAGCAGCAGCATCCATTGAATATGAAAGAGCTCTCTTTGGTTATTAGCAGATTGAATCTCACTTTTTTCAGTATTTCCTCCGAGTACAATGTGTGCTTTCTTTTTCATTAAGCTTTCAGGTCTGATGCGCTGTAAATTAATTCTGGAACATTTTCCATGCACATTTCTTTACTTAGTACTCTTCCATTTTCATTAACTGGTTGACTATGTGAAGTGGAATAATTTCTTTTATCACGCTGTTTATCATGCTGGCTTAAAAGCGTAATTTGCAAGGTGGTTGGGGAGCACTGGCTGGTGGGAGGAAGGTAATAAGAGACAGAGCACCACTGCGTATGCTTCGGGTAATTGGTGAAGGCTCGGGTACCAGTAAGCTAATACACATGGATGATATAGAGGTAGATGTATTTGTGAGCTATATTTCATCCGATCAGAGATGAAACGGTTTGTGACAGATGGAGTGATATTGTTCCCCTGTACGGCCCATGAGTGCAACCCCTCCTGCTTTCCCTCCCTGACAGATGTAGGGGGAGGACCACAGTGCACTTCTCTTTCTTTCAATTGATTTGGGTGCTTGAACCCTTAGGGACTGGAGGATGGTGGTGGGATGGGGGGCGGGGGGGGGGGGTGCAGTCGTAATGGCGATGGGGGTTTAGTCATTTCCTGCAGCACAGAACATCCAACAACCTTAAGGAGTGTACAGTAAAGAGCTCACCAACATGTTATATGCATACATCTGCATGTATTCGAACACAAACCGCTCTATTAGGGGTGGGCTGTGTGCAGTGCGCTGAGTGGAACCGAGATGGAATATTCCCATAAATCTTGGTTAGTGAGTGACAGCATAGCATGCATCCATGCATGTAATGTAGGCAGAGGAGAAAGTGTGGCTGCTCATATGAGTGTCTAAGCCTTGTGTGTTGCCTAAACACTGTCCACCAAAACAGTGTGATATTCTTTTCAGCTTAATAGTGAGTTTAATCTTCATACACTGTGTTAGATGTTCTCTCTATCTGATTAGCTCAATAGTATAATGTAATATATTGTTTCGGGGGTTGGTGCAGGGGTGGGTACCAAGAGGTTGATCTGCATGTTGTAGAGTAATTAAGCAGATTTTAAGTGATTCAACAGTGATTACCTTCAACCCCCTACCCTTTTCAACTGTAGGATAAATTACATTAGGAGACTAACAGCTGTCTTGTAGCAGATGTGTCCTGACGCTATACCTCACCCTCTGTCCCTGGAGGGGAAAGGTCAGCCCAGGGGTGGAGGTTAAAGCAGACATCCTCCTGAAGATGCTACATGTTGATGCTTTGAGGGTAACAAGCAAATGTGCATCTGCCTTCCCCTCATACAGGGCACACCATGAGATGGAGAAGAGATTAGCATTAGCATTATTGAGTCAGTCTGGGGTAATTCCTCCATCCTCTATTGGCAGCAGCTGAACCATGAGGATCCAGTGTGATCTGTGCAATTATTTCCTATTTTTTACCTTAAATAAAACTTTTGATTCCTCATGAATTTGCTCACAAAAGCCAATCTATCACCTTTCTTTTTAACACATAATTAATGCTTGTGTAGTTTCCTGTGGTTGGTAAATTGCTGGACTTTTTCATATGCAAAAGACATTGTGGGTTTGTCCTTCCTTTTTGGGGACTTAATGTTGTTAAAGGCTTTATTGCTGCTGGAGCAATCTCCTGGAACCAGGCCACGGTAAGAAAGTGGTTAATGATTTTAATAGGACTCCCTGGCGGGGTGGGATAGAGAGGGGGCGTGCTCTGGGCACGGGCGCGTGGCGGCTGAGCAGGTGGATGACGGGCAGCTGAGGAGTGGGCTTCAGGGGAGGGGCCATCCATTTTGGAGGACTCTTGGGGTTGAGAGAAACCCTGAAAAAAGGCAACCCCATCTGGAACTGAGGTGGGGGCTCTGGTGTGAAAGAGATCTAGTGGGTGGTGTCTGACACTCTCTCTTTTGTTCTGTGGTAACGCAGCGGTGATGGTGGGGGGGACTCTGCTGTGGGGGCAGGGCGCTCAAACAATAGTGCTGATCTAGGAATTGAAAGCCTTCGATGAACAGAGAGGCAAGGAGGGAGGCAAGGTGGGGAAGGATGGATAAAGAAGGCATGGGTTCTGTCCACTTACAGTGTGTGGGTTTTACACCAATTCAAGGACACTGCAATGTCACAGCAAACATAATTAATATTGACATATTTATTATAAAAATGCATAAATATGCATCTTTGTTCAGGTCAGGTTGATAGGACTGTCTGGGCTGTATGTATATAAGAATGCCAGTTAAAGATACAACGCAGTCAAAGCACAATATTATATTTCATTAATTAGCAAATCTTGACAACAGTAGTGTTTCTTACAGCAAAAGCTTAAATTACAATGGATTGCTATTTTCTGAACCTTGTAACAGCAGAGAAAGAAAGATGAGTTTTGGTATTGTTGTGGCAGCGGGCCTGTATAGGAGCTATATGTGAGCTTCATTTATCTTCATTAACAGTGTCTATGGGCCAGACTCATGCCTGCTGCGAGCTCTGATGCTGCTCTGACTGCTGCTCCATGCATACACATATATCCCCGAGACGTCTGTCCTTGCGCAGCTACAGCCGAGCCTCTGTCACACAAGGTTAATTTCTCCTCAGTCTCCCCTCTCTCCATTTTTCACATCTCTCCTATACAGTACATGGCATTCATCAGCCATCTTACAGAGGCCGGCCTGAGTACCTGCAGCAGCTCTCCAGGGTGCTGAATAGGCGGACCGTGGGGCAGAGGGAGTGAGCAGTGGGGGTAGGGCTGCAGCAGCGCTGTTTGGCTTTTGATTTCCTCATAGTAGGCATGGGGGTAGGGAGTGATAATGGACAGGGAGGGCGGAGATGTAGACCTGCCATTACAGTAAATTCAGTTTTTCCTACTAGACGCAGTCAATTCACATTCACATTAAAGAATCAAATCTCTAGCATATAGCAGACCTGCAATCTCACAATCCTACAATCTCACAAAGAGCTGCTGTTTGAAAAAATGTCAGGTATTAATTTGACAGCATTATATTATATTATGGTTCACTAAACTGACTCTCAGTCAGTCTTAGACAATATACAAGACTGTAGCTACATAGCCTCTCCTTCAAGAGGTCAAATGTGAAGACTGAATCTCGAACAAACACTGAGGACAGCAAGGCTTCCTTTCTATACCAATCATGGTGAACAGCTCCACCTGCTGCTGAGCTACGGGTGCTACAACACCCTCTGTTGCCTGCTGGAATTATAAAAATGGCCACTGCGCGCAGTCCGCTAGATGTTGCTATTGTGCATTTTCTTATGTGCTTAAAATGGACATGGACAATAGGACCGGCCTAGTGAATTGCCTTTCTTTGTCCTATCAAAGAAACATGAAATCCTCTTCCAGCTAAACACAATATTTAATGTATTTCCATTTGTTTTTTATGGGTGGTTAAAGATTGCAGGCTATCACCGACACATGCTTTCACAAGATAACTTATTCAGTCATCTCTAAATCATAATGACAGTAGGCTTGCAACTTCTTTGGCCTGCTTCCTTAATTTTATACTGAAATGAAACCACCGAAACCCAAAACTGTGGAGGATATGGACCATTCTTTGTTGTGTCAAGTCGCTCCAAACCGGTCAGGTGAGATTTCTGCATGAACAGATGGTAGACAGTACGGACAGCTAAGTCAAGTCAACGAGGAAATAACTCGGATAAGACCGGAAGTAGTGTGATCTTGCCTTCAACTATAAGAGTAATGGGGTGTACGGATCTGCAAACTGCATCAAAGTAAGGGTTGGTTAGGGATACATAAATAATAAAGCCGTGGCTATAAAATAGATGATATATAGATTGCATTGAATGTTAGGTGTTTCTTGATAAAACAGTGACCTGTGGACGCATAAACGTAAGGAAATTAATTTGTGACGTATTGAACACAAGAAGCATACTGAAAACCTTATAAAGATGTCCACTACGATATCGGGTGTTTCAAAAGTAGATATAACATTTTTAAGAAGAAGAAGAAGAAGAGCAACAATAATAATAATAATAATAATAATAATAATTCAACATTCAGTTGATAATATTAACATGTACGCATGTATTTATGCTATGAATTATACTTCTATAATAATATATATAAAAATGTATATATATACTTCTGAAATAGCCCATGTAGGGTTTTGTTTTGAAGGCTAACACCGGAAGTTTGTGTTTTTATTGCGGCAGGCTCGACAGTGGTGTAACGTTCTACCTCCGCGGTTCAGCTCCCAACCGCTAGGAGGAACAAGGGATCCCAGCCCGGTCACAGCTTGGAGAAGGAAGCGGTGTGGTTCCTCAGCTCCAACAGGACGAGGCAGAGCCAGTGCACGGGAGGAGGGATATTAGTTTCAGTTTGGTCTCGAAGAGTTTCTCTGCATGGGGACGCGAAATGACGTCTACAGCGAGCGAAAGGAGGGCGTTTGCCCATAAAATCAACCGGTGAGAGACACAACTGTTTACAGAACTTATCTTGTGCTGTAACGTTAGTCCCGGTGCGTTTGGGACCTGCTGGGCAGACTGTAGGTAGCCTATGCTAGGATCTGGGGGTATCACTGACCATAAACAGTTGATGATAAAACACGGTACTGGAAGGGAATTGAGGTAAATCAAAACAGTTTAGTCTGTGTTTTCAAAAACGATCCTTCACACTGTCGAGAGTTTCATAATTTCATACGATAAATCGTGGTATTGGAGCATTGTGAATGCGTGTTTATCAACAAGCGTTTAGTTGCCAGTGAGTGGTAGACTGTCAGAGCTGATGGCTAATCATGTACCATCGATACATTTAATCGGGGAGGGGCATTATCGACCCATGGTAACATCTAGCAACATGGAACATGGTTTACACCTAACAAATCGGATCAAATGGACAACACGATGTTTTGTTCTTACGCGCCTTGTGAACGTCTTGCGGCATGGTAAGCTGAAGCTGAGCGAAGCCACTTCCACATGTCCTAGAACTGGCCGATATTAATACCGGCTCTGCTCCCATAATACAAGTTATGATACTGTATGAAACAGGCAATCATGTTGGCCATATTGTCGAGAACAGGAATTACTGATCCGATTCCAGACACCATTGATGCGTTGCCTGTCTCTCAACTGACTCTTTGAACAGCATCTTTTCACAATAATACTCGTGTTTGTGGAACAACCTGTCATATGAAACTGATAGCTGCAGTCAAATAAGTCCCTGTTTGCTGTGATTTCTTTGCTTGTTAACGGGGCTCTTCCAAACCATGATTTTGGTCCAGGATTAGGCATCGTTTGCATTTCATAAATAGTCTTTCTCAACAAGATGCCTCTTGGAACAAGATTGCCTCTCCAGAAGCCCATGTGAAAACAAACAGGATAACAGATCACTGTCGTACAAGTGAACATGTTCTTACCCCAGTGACAAACTTATGAAATTGTGCATGGACTGTAGATATGTAAACTTGGACCAGGCTGAATCACAGGATGGGCTCACTTTAGCTTTAATAGAGCATGATATGCTCTACCTACCTGTGCTAATTCAAGGTGTCCTGTGAGTAACTATGTGCCCACTGGTTGTCACTACCCTTCCTAGATCCTAGAGTGATATTGGCTTCACTCAACAGTCCCACTGCATTCCCCAATTCTTGTCTGTCTTCTCCTTGGTGGGACCGAGGCCATTGTTCAGTCCCGGATGCAGGAAAGGGTGTGTGGTGGTCTCCCGGCTATTGCCCTTGGAGTCAAGAGCTTTCCTTTTTCCTGTTTTAAAGGGAGGTTTAGATATAGAGCTGCAGAAGTGATTGTTTTGGGGGATTTGAGGATATGTGTGAGAATGCCTGGTTAGCTCAGTCAGTAGAGCATGAGACTCTTAGTGTTAGGGTCATGGGTTCAAGCCCCACATAGTGTTAGCTATCACCTTTTGTAAGTTGCTTTGGATAAAAGCTAAATGACTAATGTAATGTGGAATGGTGTCAGCTCATGAAGTTTAAACATGCATATGAGGTAACTGCCAAATTAGCTTTATTTCATCATCAGGAAGTTAAGGAGCCTAGCATTCTCTTCGAGATGGTGGTTATAAAGAAACGAGAGGCCTGTTGGCCCTGCAATACTGGTATTTGTCTATGGAATGAAGGCATGAGCCTGGCCTATTTCATCATAAGGACCATGACTTGGAAAAGTTTGAAGCCCTTGCAGCTGTGCGTGAGAGAAACAGCCATTTTGATTTTCTAGAGGAGCAGCTGCTTGCTGTCTCTGTGAGAGGATTGTGGGATTGTTTTGCTTTGTCCCTCTCTAAGCCTCCCACTAGCCGTTACTCCATAAAGGCTAGGGCTAGAGCTCTGGCTCCGTGCCTGCTCCCTGGAGCCAGCTTGCCACCTCCTATGAGAGAGAGACCCACTTGACTCCCATTCCTAACAGCTGCTGGCCTTCAGCACCGCTACTGGTACCAGCTGCTGAAAACGTTTCCTGTAGTTGGTGATCAGACTGATTAGGAAGTATTTTGTACCATTCCTCTTTACAGATCAGTTTCAGTTCACTAATATTTTTGGGATGTCTTGCATGAACGTCTTGCTTCAGGTCATGCCACAACATTTCAGTAGGGTAAAGGTCAGGACCAATGGTGAATTTTCCTGTTGAAGCCATTCTGTAGCAGCAAAGCAGCCCCGAACCACCATGCTTCACAGTTGGGATGAGGTTTTGTTGTTTGTATGCAGTGTTTTTCTCTCCTCCAGACATAGCGTTGTGTCCTTTGGTCAAAAAGTGAAATCTTAAGTCTCATCTGCCCACAGAACATTGTTACAGTAACTTTGTGGAACATCCAGGTGGTCTTTGGCAAACTTGAGACAGGCAGCAATGTTGTTTCAGGAGAGCAGTGGTTTACTCCTTGGTATCCTCCCATGAACACCACCCTTGTTTTTATTATTGTGGACTCGTTGACACAGCTGTTAGAAAGTTCAAAAGATGCCTGCAGATCCTTAGCCGTAATCTTATGCGACGTGCTCTTACTGTGATCCTTGATGGACACCCACTCCTAGGGAGAGCAGCAATGGCACTGGATTTTCTCCATGTGTATCCAACCTGTCTGACTGTAGACTGATGGAGGTCCAAGTCCTTGGAAATACTTTTGTAGCCATTTCCAGTTTCTTATGAGCCTCAACAACTCTTCTCTGGTGGTCCTTTGAAATGTCTTTTGACCGGGGAAGATTCCACGTCAACAGATCTCTTTTTGGGAGAGCAGACTCTGTTGGTAACCAAACTTTGTGGGGGTTTTATATGACATGAATGAGACTTTTCTCATTAAGATGACCTGTTTTTTGCGCTATGTGTATATAGAGGTACTTGGCACTTCCATAATAGTATTATGAAAAAATTGAATTGTGCTTTACTGTCGCTGATATGTTGAAAACGATTTTGTTTATGCAAGTTGTATGAGCATCGTAATGTAATGCAGTTATGCCTATTTTTGGCAGCGAGTTTAGTTCTGTGATTTTAGGGGAACATTCATTGTCATGATAATACCAGATTTATGCATAGACACTATCAAATAACCTAGGTCTGTATATCACTTACATTGTGTTAACCCCTACATGTCTTGACCACCACCAGGATGATTGTTATTTTTCTAGCTAGTATTCATTTAACCAACATATCTGGCAATATAAGTGTGTTTGTTCCCTGTATGGTTTGTCTGACGAATCTTTCCTATCTCCCTGTCACTTAGGACGGTGGCTGCAGAGGTCAGGAAACAAGTGTCCAGAGAGTATGGCTCTCCTCAACTGTCCAAGAAACGAGGAGGAGCACACCAGCCTGTAAGTCGCCAGTAGGGTCGGTCGTCTCAATAGCTTATGACTAATAACTAATAACTAACTCAATAAAGAAATCAATAATGTAATGTGATGATGTGAACTTGGTGTAGATACAGTACAAGGTAGTGTAGATGAGACTCGTTCTGTCTTGTGGTATTGGGAGTGGGTGAGGAGGGAGGTGGTTTTGGGACATGATACCCGCGGTCACCCACCTTTGCCCTCAACATCCAAACTAGGTTTCTACATAGGCGCTCACCCAAAGTAGGACAAGGGATATAGATCATGTGTATTGGTAAATATGTGTCCATATTGTGGTATCATATCATATGTGTCATAAGCATGAGGTTGGGATTTTGAATCAGTCCAACAGGTTTTTACGGTTAGGATTACTGTATGGATTCCAATTCAATCCACCCCCACATAACACAGGTAGGCTGCAGAAAGCAGACCAGTGGTTTGTGGCAACCTAGATATGCTGCATCTGGGCAAGAGAGGCAAACTAAAATGGGCTTTAGCTCAATATTTGCGAGGCTGTGTAAGATAATGTTTTTAGTAATAAGCTACATGGCATAAACGATGGAATAAACTACACTGTATTGTCTGGACAGATCTGTAGATTTATTCATTGTTTAACATGGCTAAGCTGAGTGGGAGGCACAGCAACATCTCTTTCTGAGTCTGAGTGAGAGAAAAAAATAGTCAACGTGACAGACAAGGAAAGCTGGTTTTAGCAACAGGGGAAGGAGGCGAGGTGGTAGGTAACATTGTGCCTGGACTTGAATTGGTGGAGAGGTAGCAAACATAATCATTCCTTGGCATCCTGTCACCTCTCTCTGTTGCTCCTGATGAGCCTCCTGTTGAGCCGGTTGATCAGATGAGCCACTGTGCACATAGAGGTATTGGTACATAATAGTCGTACGTTAATTGGCAGGTGCCCCTGACGGAGGTGGTTGAGCCCATGGACTTTGAGGAGTATGTGAGCAGTCACGCACCTGGGGCGGAGCCTGGGCCCCTCAGACAGCTGATGGAGTTCCCCCAGGACGACCTGGAGCTCCTCCAGCTGGAGAAAGAGTGCACTACACTGAAGCCCCCACTGCCTGAGGAGGAGGAGTATGTCTCACTGATAATGACCAACACAGGCCTCATACTGTAACACGCGCTCTCCAACACATCCCAGTACATTCCTAACTCTACCACACATGCAGAGTATTAATATTACTATAATGGAGGACAAACATCAGATCAGTTGAGAATAAATCCCTTTTCCATGGCTGTAACATTGAATAGACATAAATGTTAAATGTCTTCTTTACTCAATTATTAATGTGTTTTTCTATGTAGCACACTAGATCCCAGAGTGAGAGATGCCTTGGCAGTCTACACAGATGACTGGCTCATCATTCAAAGAAAGTAAGTGATGTCAGTCGTGATGTCAGTTGAAATAACCTACTTGTTTTAGCTATTGTTCAATAATGTGAACCTCTCTGCCCTGATCAGTGTCACATGATTGAGCACTGCATTATTACTATGTCTCAATACATACTTCTGTAGGTATCAGCGCTACAGCACCACATACACCCCCCACAACTCCGAGCGTCAGCGAGAGAGGCAGCGCGGGCTGGTCAAACAGACCTTTGAACTGGACGAGGCTGCCACTGCTGAGCGCCAGGATGATCAGGTAGTTGTTGGGGGATTGGAGTGGATCGTTTAAAAAAAAACTGCTCGACCAACCAGTCATCAATGGATTCCTTTTCGGTTGATTAAGCTACATTTATTTTACAGATTTGCTAAGATAAAGACGCTTAATTTCCATGGCTCATCATGAATAATAAACTCCAGTTCACGTCATCCGTGTGAGAAATAGCTGTCATTATTTTCAGTTTCGGCGTAAATGTATTTTTAGACGAGTCGTTTGGTAAATTAAATTAGTTGAAATTGCTATCCCTTATCAGCTGGACACAGAGACAGAGAGCATGCCAACAGACAAAGAGTAGCTCTCGTTTTGAACAGTATGGGAAGGCTGTATGTGTGAAAAGCTCTGGTCACTGAGCTCATCTTATGGGGAATGGGCAATAGATAGTGGGCAAGGCACTCAGCCCTATCACCCAGATCAATTTGTAAGTGTAGATAATGGGCTCTGCAGCATATCTTTCCTATTACCTTTGAAAGCATCTATACCCCCTACAGTGAGTCACCGTTGCACTTAAAGGTTACAACACTGCCTGGGAAAAAACCCATGATCTCAGCTCTCTGACTCACCCTGGTGGTGTGTGTTTCAGGATGATGCAAAGCGGCGGTCCGTCTCCCTCGATGACACACCGCGGGGCAGCTGGGCCTCCAGTATCTTTGACTTGAAGAACTCCTCCCCAGACGCTCTCCTGCCGTCTGTGTTGGAGCGTGCAGCTGCAGAGGACATGGACCACCGCAATACTGAGGCGCGACTGCAGGGGCGCCATCCCGACCTGTTGGGCCTCTACCCTCCCCCTGATGAGGTTTGTGTTTGCAAGAGGCCAGTCTGTATCTGCCGTCTATAAAAACAGGTCATATTAAAGTAATAATATGTTACATTTTCATATATGTCCTGGTGCCGGTCTTTCCCAGGAAAAATCCTCTGGTGCACAGGAAGTGATTTACAGCTTTTTGTTAAATATGAGTAAAAATTAGTAAATAGAAGAACTGGGTAATTAGCATGAGCAGCGAAAGCCACCATGGCTGGACAGACAAAGAAAAGACCACTGCCTACAGAAAATGAACCTTCATCAATATAAAACCCAAGGAAAAAGACGTCACAGTACTGGCCACACTCTTTGATTACTATTTGATTGATCTCTGGGAAGTGCAGTGCAGAAACACCACAGCATTGACACTTAGCACCAAAGATGGCATCATAATCCAAAACGAGGCTCTCCAGGATTACCGCTTTAAACTGATGCCACCAGAAGACTGTGTTGGAAATGTTGGTACATGTAGTTTTTCGTTCAGATCAGAGTAGCATTATTGAATGTTCCCAGAAAGTGAATGTCCATAATGTTTGGAAACCCATCCACTGCCAAGAAACTGTTTGCGTTTCTTTCCTCTACCTTCTACTTCACTAGATATTTCTCATTGCCTCTCGCTCTCTCTCCCTCTTTCTTTATGTGTGTGTACACACTACCAGCATATCTGTCGCTAGGTTGCTATGACATCTGTGTAAATGTTATGTTAGTGATGTGTGTGTGTGCATGCGTGTGTGTGTGTTTTCTTTTACATGGCTCTGTTTTCTATGTGGCAGGATGAAGCAGTAGAGAGATGCTCTGTCCCTGAAGTGCCCAAGGAACACTGTGGCCAGAGGATCATGGTCAAGTGTTTGTCTCTCAAGTGGGTCTGGAATATGACAACTGTCATTTCTGTATTCATTCATTGATTAGCACAACTATTCATTAAACCCCCATCTACCACTTGTAAATGTGCCTGTCTCATTTTAAACTATATTTTGTGCCTTTTCCAGATTTGAAATAGAAATTGAGCCAATATTTGGGACACTTGCTCTGTATGATGTCAAGGAAAAGAAAAAGGTACTTTTTTTACAAAGCATCATTTTTTTTAATGTGATATTGTGACTATTCCTCAAATGAGTTTTTCTTATGCCAAACCTCTTAAGTAATGCTGAGCTCATGCTTGACTAATTGAATTTCCCTCGTCTCAGAGGGCCTAAGTGGTCTTGTGGTTTAAATCACAGAGTCAAAACTGAATTAAAATCCCTTGACGTGCATTTCCACTCTCGTCTTTCCTCTCCCCCTCCTTCCCCTCTTTGCTGCTCATCTCAATCCTCTCTCCCGCAGATCTCTGAGAATTTCTACTTTGACCTGAACTCAGATCAGATGAAAGGGCTGCTGAAGCCCCATACGCCTCACACAGCCATTTCCACCCTGGCCCGCTCCGCCATTTTCTCCATCACATACCCTTCTGCTGATATCTTCTTGGTCATTAAGGTACAGCATACATGGGCTGGAGGGGAGGGAGAGACCCCTCCTATAACACAGCAATCTGACTCAACATTGCTGGCATTAGATAAGGTTTTATTTTCCTCTACCTGGTTCACACAGAAGCACACTGGCCTTTTCATTTTGTGCCCTTAAAATGAATCCAACCTTATATGCTACTTTAACAATTCTAATAAGTTATATATAGATCAAGCTCAGAAATCATCATCTGTTTAGCTATAAGAAATATGTGCTTTAACTTGTCACTGTGTATTTATTTTATTTAGAGCATGGCAACATGTGATGTGTTTATGTGTTTCAGCTTGAGAAAGTTCTTCAACAAGGAGACATTGGAGAGTGCTGTGAGCCCTACATGATCATGAAGGAATCAGATTCCTCTAAGGTAGTCTAATCAATAATATGTTTTCTAGTGTTGCAATGCTCAGGGTTGGCAGCAGTCACAGACATGAGACTATTACTGTCTAGTCAAAGCATTACTCAATTCTGCCTGGATAGCTGCAATATTTACCGTTCTTTTTTTAACAAGGCCATTGCAGCTTTTTAGAAATCAAATACTGTCTGTTGTCTCTGTGCAGCACAAGGAGAAGCTGGAGAAGCTGCGTGTGCAGGCAGAGCAGTCGTGCAGTCGCCTCGGCCGTTTCCGCATGCCTTTTGCCTGGACAGCCATTCACCTTCTCAACATCGTCAGTAGTGTGGGGGGTCTGGATCGCTCAGATCCTGACTCTGACTCTGGTACTGCTGACTCCAACTACCCAGTTTCACACATTCACACTGCATCCAACTACTTACATGGACATACACTGAGTGGATAAAACATTAGGGCGACCTGCTGTTTTTTCCTGAAATAGGCTGACAAAGTGAAAGCTGTGATTCCTTATTGATTTCACCTATTAAATCCACTTCAGTCATGAAGGGGACATGGTGATGAAGGTGAGGTGACATTAAGAAGGAGTTTTAGTCCTCTTGACAGTCATGGACATGGATTGTGCAGAATGGGGTGCAACTCAACAATAGGAAGGAGTTCCTCATATTTTGTCCACACAGTGTAAGTCCCCTGTATCCACCGCACATGCCCAAGCCTCTCTAACATCATCTATATCTCCCTGCCAGAGCGAAAAGGTCACGGAACGTGGAATGAGAGGAAGAAGAAAGGATTTGAGCGGATGAGTGTGGGGGAGGACATGTGCAACTTTGCCACTTTCCGTCCAGCCACACTGACAGTCACCAACTTCTTCAAACAGGTCCGACTCTGTCCAGTCTTTATGCTTATGATTCGGTTGGTAGTTAATACTGGTCATGTCATCCTGACTCTGCTCATGTTAGGTCACTAATATTGGTGTTTGGCTGTTGTTCATGTGTATTTAGGGGACGTTGTATTTGGGGTCTGCAGGGTTGTGAAATTTATATAAAATCCATAGACTGTAGTTTGATAGTACTTTCAACTTCTTTATTTATAGTTTGAAGACCAGTTTTATCAATCTACAATAAGTATACTCCCAATGCTCTTGAGGCCCACTGTTAACACTCACCTACCACATTAAACAATGAAGAAACATAAATCTAGTGCAACAAAGATTTTTCTCAGTGGTCTACAATGTAGCCACTTATAAAACAGGAAGGTTGTGGTTGTGGTTTGGGACTACTTTTTCACAAAATGATGAAAATGTATGGTAATATGTGGAAATAATTTAGTAACCATTTTATAAAAGCAGTAACCCACTCCAGGTCGTGATATATGGAATTTATATCACAGTTAAGATGGTTACTTTAGATAAGGCACCTTAACTGTGATATAAATTCCATATACCACGGCCTGTCGTGGGTTACTGCTTAAATATATCCAGTAATCAGTGTTTCTGCTTGCATGCACATGCACCACTCGGTGTTTTTTTTAGTATCCACAACCATTTGTTTTTGTAATCAGATTTACATCTAATTAACCATGCTCTTGGGCTTATGTATATGAAGGAGGGGGACAGACTGAGTGACGAGGACCTCTACAAGTATCTGGCAGACATGCGCAGACCGTCCTCTGTTCTGCGGCGACTGAGGCCGGTGACCGGTAAGCATGACACATGCAAACACATAGTGAAGACGCACATTCTCAGCGTGTTGTTTAGATTTGTACTCTAAAGAAATCATCTGTATGTATAAATGTTTATGGATGATTTATGATTTCCTGTCTTTGTCCGTCCCTCAGCCCAGTTGAAGATTGACATCTCTCCAGCCCCGGACTCCCCTCATTATTGTCTGTCACCAGAGCTGCTTCATGTGAAGCCCTACCCTGACTTGCGTGTGCGCCCCACCAAAGATGTGCTTGAGTTCCCTGCTCGCTACGTATACACACCACACACCACCTACAGGTGAGCCTTCACATATCACACACACACACACCTGCTGTAAGTTGCCCTATATACCATACATTCACCCAAACATTAGATGAAAGGCTCAAAGTGCTTGTTTGGTTATTGATTTTTGAGGATTACGCAGAGAGTACAACGCATTTATTCTGTTGATTTAAAATTGAAACAGATTTATTTTTTCGTTGTGGAAAATATGCAAATACAAAAACAAACAATTGCCATTCAAGAATTCAACAATATTATAAAGACGTTCTTTGAGATATTAGCATTTATAGATGTTACACAATATTTTCTGCTGTGTGGTATGGTGAAATAAAATCTTTAATAATTTAATAACATTATTTGTATAGCACTTTTCTAAAACAAACTTTACAAAGCAGAGCAGCAACAACAAATATATATCCATAAGGGTGAGGTGGGATATGGATCCTGGCTAGGGTAAGGGGCTGAAGGAGCAGGGTATGGTTATACTAACAAACAGTACTTTTGTTGCAGCTGCATGTGTAGATAAGATGTGTTTATATAGGATCTGTATCATACCAGGGATAGGAAGAGAGTGCAATTAAGTAATGGGGTGGAGATCTAGATGGAGCCGTCACGTTCATAAGAAGCGCTGTACACTTGGAGGCCGCAGTGGTGTAGCTATGGCGTAGCTTCCCTCTAGGATAAGAACTAGAACATGGTACATTTAATGAAACAAAAACATCACAACAGCCATTACTCCTTCCACATGTTTCGAAACGGTGACCTACCATCTTCTGTAGTTTGTGAAGCTGCTGGTTCTGGCTCTCAAGGCTCTCTTTTTGGTACTTGGTAAAATACTGTAAACTTTTCAAGACGTCGGAGTGCTCTTCTGCTCTCTCCTAAAAAAACAAATGCAAAAAGTGCACCCATTTACTGTATGTTGATAAATCAATGCAGCATTTTGACTGTTATAAATTTGCCATATTTAAGCATTGATATCTGTCATGTAATGCTGTCATCGGTCCCAAGTGGGTGGTGGTTGGCTGGTTTGACAGTGGGGTGATCGACCTTCAAGTAAGGGCTGTTCTCTGTATACTATATACTGTACTATTGAAAGGTTTCATCTTTCTGTTACCTGTAGCTCTTTGAAGCTGGTGGAGAAGGAGTTGTCGATGTATGTCTCTAAGTTCTTTACTTTGGTCTTCAGCTGCACCTCTTCCTGTTCCACGCTGGCCAGCCTGTCCTTAGTCATCTTGGTCTGAGCCTGTAGCTTGGCCATCTGGACCTGTCAAAAGAGCATCTGCCCACTTTATCCTCTTCCCCCTCCCACTGATCACAGTGCAGCTGGCAGCTGCCTGCCCCACAGTGTGACATGCAGCTTTATAATGTCATTCTGACACTTTCTTGAGCTAGATATGTTTTTCTGTTAAATATCACCATATGAATCACTTGGATCAGAAAAAGGAAGAAGAGTGAAATGCCTATAAGTAGTAACAAAGGTGTTAATATATAGACAGAGCATAGGCATTTTGGCAAACCAGCAAATGACTGCTTTATTATGTCTGTTCAGCTGCTCTGTCTCCCCCCCTGAGAACCCAGAGACACAGAGGCTTATCTGATGGGGATTTCAGATTCTTGGCATACTGCCTCCAGCTTTCTCCTCCTGCATGTTGTGCCTTCAGATCTGCAGTTTGATTGTAATAATTATCTCTCTTGAAAGACTATTTGACAGCACTGATAACCAGACAGTGCACATGGAAAAGAGTTTATATGTTTTTTCTCACCTGTAGCAACCCCAGCACCTCCTTGATCTGTTTCTCCACCTCTGCAGCCTGCTCAGTCTCCTTCCCCAGCTGCTGGAGAGTCCCCTCATGGCTCTTCAAGGACCGGCTGATTTGAGCTATCTTTGCTTCAGTGGTTTCGTAAACATAGTTTAGGGATTCACTGAACTGTATCACGCCAAACATCAGCACGTTGGCTTCTTCCTGTGGGGCAGTCTTGTCCGCCATCTTGCTGGGCTTCCGGATAGGGCCCGCATGGACTCCCCTCAAACCCACAGCCACACAAAGCAGGCACAGGGCCCACTTCATCTTGATGGCACCAGTCGGTCACAGACTTACTGTAGTCTAGTCTTCTGTTTGACTCAATACTTCAAAAGCCTGATATTCCTTATCCAGCCTTATCAGCCAACTCAGGAGTTGGAGTCAGAAGTTTGCATCATGAGAATGCCCAATATGTATGTGGATTGTGGTTGGCGACCCTTATATTGGCGGTATGAGTGTGTGTGCAATAGCACAGTAAACATTAGCTCAGCTGTTGTCCAATCAGAGGTCTTGTCTGTGACCTTAGTCTCAGTGACTTTCCATGAGGCTCAACCCCTGTGATTTTGTCTTTTGTCAACGCCTATTTTTGTCTTTTAGGTCCCAAATGTACACAGCCTACATAACCATCTGTCAGTCTCACTCATGTTTCCTATAGTCAATTTATATTTTTTATTGAGCAGTACCATGATCACCTTTTATGTATTGTAATGTGGTTTTGAGCTTATGTGATTGTGTAGTGACTAGCTTCCTCTTGATACCTGGAAAGCAAATCCGCTGTTGTAAAATATGACCCACCAACCCAACAGTTACTGCCCATGTTTGACTTGGATGGGAGTTAAGGTCACTGTCAGCAAGTGTCCAATGCCAGGTCAAACTCCTTCATGCACAAATGCACACACAAACAAAACTCAATATAATTTTCCTTCTCTGATTACAAGAATATTTTATATCACAATATATTGTCAAATGAAAATATATTGCAGACTAATATGTGTTTGTGATACACATGAAAGGTATTGACAACCAAACAAACTGCTTGGTTGGTCATTTAGATCACTCTACCACAACCAACCAATCCTCATTTGAAGGTTTTTTTCTATCCTAAAAGCCATTTGGTTCGTGAAATAGTGAATGTTGCCATGTAAGATTTGGAGTCCGCTAGTCACTGTGGCCTGTGGATGAAGAAAGCTAGCTTCCTGTCCTGGCTGAAACCTTTTATTCTTCACATCTGTCTAATGGTATTTCATTTCTGTCTCTTCTTGTCTTTCCCTCTCAGGAACCTGCTGTATGTTTACCCACAGAGTCTGAACTTCAGCAGTCGTCAGGGCTCCGTGAGGAACATTGCTGTGAAGGTTCAGTTCATGGCAGGAGAGGACCCCAGTCAGGCCATGCCGGTGAGTGGATCCACCAATCACAGGCCGGGATGCTCAATTGCCATGACTGCAATTTTCTCAGGACAATGGCATCCCGCTCACAAAGAACAGCTTGAGGCAATGAAATATGATGTCCTCTCGCAAGAGTTGGCTTTCTCAAAGCAACTCCTTTTATGAGCAACAGAGTTGTATAAAGGCAACATCAGGTCCAACTACGTCTTGAAAACTACAGGACATCTTTCTTGTGGTTTAAAGGAAAAATCCACCCTAAAATACTTAACAAACTCTGATTTAAAAAAAACAGCATTGCTGATGTACCTGGTATTTGTGGCTCTATTATGTTGTTCAGCTGTGTATTTTTCAATTAATAGGCCAAACATAGACAATGTCACATTGAGATATTTCTAGCGCAGCTACAATGGAGTTTAATGGGAGAAAAAAATTCAGCAAAGAACAAGGGTTTCTTTCTAGACTAACCATTTTGCAGCAACATTCAACAATCACACAGGGAGAAATCCATCTTAGAAGAGGAAGACACACCAATTTCTCCACTAACAGTATCTTCAATAGTCCACAATGAGGTGCAGTGACGAGATGTTGTGTTTTGCATAAGGGATGCTACGGCTATCGCTCTCTCCACCTACATGTAAAACCCACAGCTGATGCTGATGCTAAGTCATTTAAAAATGTTGTGATGTGTGTTCCCCCAACACAGACAGCAATCATCTAACACTAGATGACCTGATACCATTATTAGATGATATTATTATTTTTATTAGATATTAGTAGCTGCTTAATATTATTGGCCCATGGGCACTATCTTAATGTTATCTGTGCAAATGACAAAATAATTCAAATCAAATGAACCAGACCTCTATAAATTGCCCATTAAGCTTCCCTAGGCAGGTCTTTGAGGTTGAAAAACTGTTTTGGCCAAAACAGCTTCAAAGCTTTTACAACTCCAAACTACAGAACCATCATTTGTAGGATTGAGAAACAGTGGATACAAGGAACAAGTACACCCATTGTAAGCTGTGTGCCGTCATGACAGGTCATCTTTGGGAAGTCCAGCTGTGCTGAGTTCATGAAAGAGGCATACACTCCCATCATCTACCATGACAAGTAAGGCTCACTCAAGCTCCCTTTTTATGTCCATCAAACTTTTTTTCCTTTCACAATGCTGTCTCTAAACATTGCATGTGTCTGTCGCTCATAAGGTCTCCTGAGTTCTACGAGGAGATGAAGATGAAGATTCCTGCCAATCTGACAGACAATCACCATCTGCTTTTCACCTTCTACCACATCAGCTGCCAGCCCAAACAGAACACTCCCCTGGAGACCCCTGTGGGCTACACTGTGAGTACACTACTCTAGCCGTCCTCAGAGAACAGCTGGCCTAGTTTCAATACCTGCACCCACACACACCGTCTTATTTGATAGCTCCTTCTATTGCCTTGCCGTCAGTTGGAGATCATGTGTCACTCTTTTCGCCCGCAGTGGATCCCCCTGATGCAGCATGGCCGACTACGCACCGGTTCCTTCAGTTTGCCTGTCTCAGTGGAGAAGCCTCCACCTAGCTACTCTGTCCTCACCCCTGACGTGAGTGTGTGTGTGTGTGTGTGTGTGTGTGGTTGTGTGTGTGTGTGTGTCTGTGTGTGTGTGTCTGTGTGTGTGTCTGTGGGGAGAGAGAGAAGGAAATTTGTGTGAATATCTGATTCCCTGCCATACATACTTCTTTACTGATGTGGTTGAGTGTTAAATGTTCTGGATGTCTCTATGGCAGGTTCAGCTCCCAGGCATGAAGTGGGTGGATAACCACAAAGGAGTGTTCAATGTTGAGGTGACAGCGGCCTCCTCAGTTCACACTCAGGTACAGACACATGATTCTCTACCTAACTTTCTGCGTTTCTTGATGGCTTTTCCTGCCTTCAGAAGCCCTGTCAGAACTGGGTTAGTTTTACTGGGGAAGGTTCTGTAATTGTAATTATTAATTATTATTTTAATCCAGTATGAATACAACATATGTTCATAATCTTTGTAGTGTTTTTGTAATAATGTAGTAATGCATTACATTTTTGGCAGCCTGCAGATTGTCTGACCAGCATGCCCATGTAAGCTGAAGTGTAGATCATGACACTTACACTTACTACATGCAGGCGTTGAGCAGTAGTTAGAGGGAAATCGTAGAGATCCTTAATCGCATATGAAAGAAAGAAAGAACTACTTTCCAGGACATCCACCGGTAAAACTAATCCAGTTCAAGTAGTGCTTGATTTTAATTGTGGTTGTAACTCTAGGACCCTTACTTGGATAAGTTCTTCACGCTTGTGTACGTTCTGGAGGAGTACTCCTTCCCCTTCCGCCTGAAGGACGTCATCATTACTGAGGCTAACATGGAGGGGGAGCTGAAGGCCAGCATGGCCGCGCTAAGGGGGGCTCTCCTGGATACTTGTGTCAGGTTCCTCCACCAGCTGCTCAGCAAACTCATTCTTCTCATTGTCTACCCACCCGTCATCGCAGGCCAAATCGGTGAGCCGGCTCTTTAGGACAGCCATCTTGTTTTTTGCAAATTTGAAGTATGGCTGTGTGATTATGGTTCAAATGCAAACTCTGATTATTCTGGTAGATACTGTGATAATGATTATTAATCATCATTAATCAAATAATTATTATTGTCAACAGTTGTTTCATTGCACTTTTTGCATCGTATGTCAACATCTTCATCATTTTGAACTACAGTGGTCCTTCTACAGGAAGTAGAGTGAAATGTTCAAGACTCAAGTTGTTGTTTATTGCCCTATCAACCAGGGCTCCGTTCCTCGTATGTGGATAACTGAGTTAGCTAGATAAGTCTGTTGACAATTTGACATTAGCCTGGGATTTTCTGTTCCTTGAAGCAAGCTTAAAATTTAGTCTAATTTGTTACCAGAGCAACGGCTCATTAGGCTCAAACGTGCAAAATCGCAGGCTTAGTCAGAGTTATCTGGATTCCGACAATGCCTTATTAAGATTACTCTATCCATGAACTAATTTCCAGACATTGCTGCGCCTTTCCTTAGAGAATAATAGATCAAGGCACTATTATACTTAGACAGGCTTTTAGAAGAAAAGGTGTACTGAGAGATCACCAAGATCCTTTGCTGTTTGAAATATACAGGTTTAGTCCAGAAGGGATTTCTGCTACAACTGCTCTCTCATTTTAGAGGCTTTGGCAATGTTTCATTTCATAGTTAAAACATGTTTTCCGATGCGATATGTTTTTCATGTTTCCTTTATTTCGAAATGGGACCTGGGCAATTACCCAAGATAACTACATCCACATATGACAACTCAATCTCTGATTGAATGGAATTAACTGGATACGGATTAGCCAGATCATTTAAAATGGCTTGCATCATATTAGCCTGAATTAAATAAACCTTGTACAAGCAGCATGGCCCAGGTTGTGATGAATTTGTCTCAATGTGCTCAGGACACACACGCGAGTGGTCAAATTTAATGATTATTAATAACAGAAACTTTAAGTAACGCTAAAGTCAAATCACAATCTAAAATTATACATGGTACAGCCCTTGTTTGACACGCCCACTTTGACCCAAAATGTCTCCACAGTGAACCTGGGCCGGGCAGCCTTCGAGGCGATGGCTCTGTTGGTCAACCAGATCCACAAGAACCTGGAGGGGAACCAGGACCAGCACGGCCGCAACAACCTGCTGGCCTCCTACATCCACTACTGCTTCCACCTGCCCACCACGGAGCCTGCCATGACCCGCACAAGTGAGTCACCAGGCTGAACTGCACAAACTGTATGTGACCAGTAGAGAGAGAGATAGCCTTTCACTCCCTCCACCTCTTGAAGAGTAATTTGATCACATTGTGTCCCATATTATATCTCTGTCCCTTCTCTCTCCATGAGTAGCGGGTTCCCCATCCTATGAGATGCCTATCCAGTATGCCACCATATCAAGGGCAACGGGCCGCCCAAGCAGCCTGCACCTGTCCCGCTCCAAGAGCATCAGCAACTCCAACCCTGACCTGGCAACCACACCCGTTTCCCCCGACGAAGAGGTGCAAAGGATCATAGGCAGCAAGGTGATTTGGACCTGTCTTAGGAGATTTGTCACATTTACAGCAGCTATACAGCTGATGTTATTGTTACATGGTGTCTGCAGGTCCTGAAAAGGTTTAAAATGTCTTAAATATATTGTCTAAACTTTTAAATGGCATTTTAAGTCTTAAATTAAGTTTTAGGTGTCATAGGTTCAGTTATTTTCATATTCACATTAATTTCAGTTGCAAAAAAAAATCTATTAGCTACTATTAAGCTTGCAGACACCCTGGTTAAGTAGAGAACCTGTGTATGTGTGTGTGTGTATTGCCATGCATCACCTGTTTCACCAGTAGATTGGAAAAGAAACGGCAGCACAAAACGATCAACTCTTGTGTTTATGTTTTGATATGCTATCCCTGGTGCCATCTTTCTCAGTTTCTGTTTAGCCAATAAGATGTCTGTCTTTTGTTTTGCGGTAATGATAGCACCACCCCCTCACCTCCGCTGTTGGCAGCTAATCCAATAAGCTGAAATAGATTTTGACCATATTCATACCAATGGATGCTGGGAATTTTGTGCCAGCAGTTAATTACATTGCTGATGTCAACTATGCGATTACGCCATGTGCCTCTGTCCCTTGTGTTCCCTTGCTTTCCTTTGTTCTCCCCCCTCCTACTCTTCTTTCTCCTCCGGTCCTGGTTTCCCTTTTCTACTCTCTACATCTCCCTTCCTCTCCTCCTTCCTCCTTCCCTCTCTCCTTCCACTAATCTCTCTCCTTATGGTAATTTCCTTCCCCTTCCTCTCTTCGTCCTTGCCTCTTGCCGCACTGTGTGTGTGTGTGTGTGTGTGTGTGTGTGTGTGTGTGTGTGTGTGTGTTTCTGTTTCTGGTGGCTGATGCAGGGGATAGACCGCTCCCACTCCTGGGTAAATTCTGCTTATGCCCCCGGGGGCTCCAGAGCTGTGCTACGCCGGAACCCCAACTCCAGCTGTGAGCTCAAGCAGGTGCCAAATCCCTCCCTACACTCACCCTCACCCTCACCCTCACCTCCACCTCCTCACCGCCTCCACCTCCACCTCCACCTCCATCCCGAGTCACCCCTGATCACCCCCGGTATCCACAGCACTCTCCTCGATGCCTCGATTCTCAGGGCTTGGATCAGTGTCTCTGTCAGCATCTGCTTCTGTCTGCCTCTGAGCCATTCTGTCAAGCCGTTTTATCCATCACTACGCCTTGCACATCCTTCGCAGTTCATCCTGTCACTTCTGTTTAACAATCCATATTTTGATATGTTGTGTTTGACTGACATAAGCTCTGCTTGGGGTTTGTCAGATTGCTACCAGCCTTGCACTCAGAGAAACAACACAGTTTGTTTATAGGGAGTTCTCTGGCCGTCCCGCCATCTCAATTCATCCTTTCTCACACCACTTTGTCCTCATCTCTGTGTTCACCTCACCATCACTCATTGTCAGGCAAGCGAGCGCAGCTGCAATCGCATGTCTGCCTTTCTGGACAGCGCCACCTTCTGTTCAGTTCCCACAAGGCAGATTGCCAAGAAGGTAAAACTGGCCATTCACTAAAACAAGCTAACACATTTTGATGTCCTAACATTCACACATTCATCCTCTGTCATGTTTTAACAGTTGTGTCCATCTATAAGTTTGTGTGAAAATGTGTTCCTTGTTTCACTTTTTCAGCTTATCTGAAGGTTTCAGGAATAAATCTATGGCATATGCACTAAATGTTATCTGTTAAATGTATTCTTATAGCTTGTCCGGTCTCTGAAGTCTACCACAAGTTGTTTCCACGTAAACTAAAACTTATATTGTTCTGTCCCGCCCTGTGTTTCACCTGGCTGGTGTTGCGTTGGTCCTTGTCTAGCTGCTCCATGAGGAGCTGGCACTACAGTGGGTGGTCAGCACCAGCACGGTGAGGGACGCAGCACTGCAGCAGGCCTGGTTTTTCTTCCAACTTATGGTCAGTAAGTCTGGGAAACTCACATTTGAATTGCCTCGCCATTTGCCTCGCTCTAATGAATCTAAATTGTCGAGTTACAAGTCGCATAGTGGAAGGTATTATTTTGACATAACAAAGAAAGGCAGTATTTTCACAAAGTCTCTGTTTTCTTTCCTTTGTCCTCCTCTAGACAAAGAGCATGGCCCACCACTTATTCATGTCCTCTAGATTGGACGTTCCCAGACGTCAGCGTTTCCCAGACCGCTTTGTGGACGACATTGCTGCACTCGTGTGTGCTATCAGTGCAGATATTGCCAACCGATACCAGAAGGTACAGAGCCAACAAAACCATACTGCACCACAAGAAATTAACTGCCGGAAGTCCATTTGATTTCACTGAGCTGAGTAACCAAGTGAAGTTGGCCAGTGTTGACAGTGGTTAGTTTTTATGTATGGCTTTTTTGTTACTTCTTACTATATCTATCTGTTTCTTCTTTCTAATCCTATCCACCTATCCCTCTCTCCATCAATCTCTCTCTCTCTCTCAGGATGTGGAGCTTGTGGAGAGGTTAAACAACAGTCTGGCGTTCTTCCTGAATGACCTGCTGTCTCTCATAGACCGGGGCTTCGTGTTCAACCTCATCCGCTCCTACTACAAACAGGTGCACATAGCCCCCCCTCCCCATTTCCTTTAACCACAAACACACTAATTCCCATTACTCCCACGCATATTGTCATGTCGCTTTCATTCCCTGTCTCAAACGTATGCCGTATTAACCGTCACTCCATCTTGTGTTAAACAGATTGCCAATAAACTGCACACGGCACAGAACCCCAGCTCTCTGAGTGCCCTGAGGATGGACTTCACCCGTATAGTCTGCAGCCACGAGCACTACGTCACCCTCAACCTGCCATGCTCCACCCTCAGTCCTCCAGCCTCCCCGTCCCCCTCCACCTCCTCCACCACCTCTCAGGTGCTGCACCAGGCTGGCAAACACAATTCTATGTTGCTTTGTTGATTACTTACATTGTCAGGAGGGGCTGTATTTGTCGATTGCTTACTGGTGGAACAGCCGCTCAGTATGAATACTTTTTTTGTCATCCAATCTTCCAACTTTGACCCAATTGATTTGACCCAGTTGATCTAAGATATTATCCATAGCCTGATATATGATATACAATACTCTCTTATTTTACTGCTGTTTTTCTTAGTCACTGTAGGGAAGATTGCCAACTGAATGCCTAAAATGTAATTTGATTAGTGTCACTGCTCACATCTTCTTTTATTCTTTTATTCTGCTGCTCATCCTCATGGCTCGATTTGTTGTTGTGTCCACAGAGTTCAGCATTCTCCAGTATGGTGCAAGACCAGGGTGTGGCCAGCATGTTTGAGCTCTCCGTCCCTTTTCGCCAGCAACACTTCCTGTCTGGCCTGCTGCTCACGGAGCTCTCCCTCATCCTCGAGCCTGACGGAGAAGGGTGGGCTGTTACTCACACATATAGATATGAAGAGTTTAATTCAGTTTCCCCACAGGGATCATCAAAGTTTCATCTAATCTAATTTTAAAATGAGGTGTCCACTATTTAATTAAAAAAAAGTGCCTACACTTAACGAATGATTGGCATAAAAGTAAGGAACATCACAGATTACCACTTAAGGTTGTGATGTCATCTCAAGACCGTTGCTTACAAAATAGTTATGTTTTGAGAAAAATGCAAGAGGTACTTATGTAGTACTTTCCAACCCACAGAGTGTTCTTCCTTCATAAGAAGGCTATCAGTGCCGTTCACTCCTTGCTGTGCAGCCATGATGCAGACCCTCGCTACACTGACCCCCAGGTCAGAGCCCACATTGCTCAGCTCTACCTGCCTCTCATCCCCATCATCATGGAGACTTTGCCTCAGCTCCACGACTTCACTGGTCAGAAGAACACACATGCACTCTATTATTCAAGTTTTTACTAGTTCACTTCAGATTTCCTGTGCTTTTATCTATTTATGCATTTTTTCTCTTCCTTAGATCCTTCGCCTGCCCGAGTCCGCCATGCCTCAGCCCACGCTGACGATGGTGACCCAGACAACGGCAACACCATCAGTCAGTCTGTTGCCATGGCGATCGCCGGCTCCCCGTTACCGCATGCCAAAGCCAACCCCTTTGCCCTGCCTACAGTGGTGAGTGATAGCGGCCCCTGGGGCCCACAGACTGACAGGTCACAGATTGGTCTCTGTCTTGTGTGGGAGGCTGCTGCTTCAGTGTGTCAGACGATCACTCTGGCCTTTATGTAACTCCACACAGCCTCGTTCAAATGGTATTTGCATTTTTCCCATATCGTACCTCTTCTCTGAGGTACAACTACTCCTCTTTGCCTGTAGATGGCTCTGTCTATCATTTTCTATAACCATCTGTAAACAGCCATTTTGTGGCATGCTGAAGGAGATTAAATAACTGGCACTGAGTTTGTATGTATGTCTTCATCAGGCTGGGCGCCAGTACAGCTCACTGTCTGCAGAGTGCAGCAGGACTCTGCTGGTGTGTTTTCTGTGGGTGCTGAAAAATGCAGATGCAGCTCTCCTGGAGCGCTGGGTGTCTGACTTGTCAGTGCTGCAAATCAACCGCCTGCTGGATCTGTTGCACCTCTGTGTCTCCTGCTTTGAATACAAGGTATAATCATCACCAGGCATCTCCCTGTAGGAGTCTCAACTATCCTGTGCTTGATTTGGACACTGCTAGACTGCAGAGCTGGGCAGGAACACACAGCTACTTTGTTACAGATATTTGAGTCGTTTCAAGAATTTTTACTCTTCTCTGTATCTGTATCTGTGTTAGTTTTGTACTCTTATTCAAGTTCATTTTCATTTTTATTTGCTACTTTCCATTACAATTTAAATGATCTCTTGTCACTTTACCATTAACAAATTTGTAGGCTGTGATCTGTACTTCAGTCCATTGTTCTGCTTGTGGTGAATTGCAGATTCATTAGATTCTTTCATTTGTCTCAAAAAAATAATTTGTCTATTATCATAAACATGTATCAGTGTAACTACTAACTGTTTTGTATTGTTTGAGCCTGTCATCTATTTAGTCCGACTCAAGTAAATTCCCATATAGCTACTCTTTTCTTCTTAATTTTCTTCTTCTTGTTTTCATTAACATTTGAGTAAAGACTTCTCTGTACTCTGCCAAGTCTGGGGCATCATGTGTTTCCCTTTCCTCTCGCTGTCCTCTGATTGGTGATGGTGATGGTAGGGGAAGAAGGCTCTAGAGAGGATCAACAGCCTGACGTTTAAGAAGTCTCAGGACATGAAGGCCCGTCTGGAGGAAGCCATACTGGGCACAATTGGAGCCCGTCAGGAGATGGTCCGCCGCTGCAGAGGTAATTAGCATCAGTACACAGGAGAGTGTGCGTCAGTAGTTGTTTTTGTTTTGAGGGGTATATGCCTGTGTTCTGTGGTAATTTGTTTTCTTTTCCAGAGAGGAGTCCCTACGGCAGCCAGGAGAACGTTAGGTGGAGGAAGAACGTCACTCACTGGAGACAAAACACAGACAGAGTCGATAAGTAGGTCATTTACATCAATGCCAAATAAAGCCGAGAGGTTAACACAAATAGTTCCTCCAAACAGCGAATCATGTGGCTGCAACTCAATATATAAAGCATGCAGACATGGTGAAGTGGTTTCGTTTTTTGTTCGATCAAACATTAGAATGGGCAAGATGCGTGATCTAAGCGACTTTGACCGTGGTGTGATTGTTGGTGCCAGAAGTGGTGTTGCAGCATCTCAGAAACAGCTGGGATAAGAGTACTGTAAGATAAGGGATAAGAGTACCATCTCAAAATTACACGGTGGCTAGGTGGCTGCGAAGATTGCCCCTGTGACCAGCACCTTCAACCTTTTTCTTCTCATTGATTTTTGGCATCTTGTAAATCTTGTGAAAAAAAATGAGGCAGATTACCTCCATGACCTTTCCCGCCTTAAAATACCAACAGAAAAAGAAAAAAAAAAAGAAAATCAGCGATATCCATTTGGATATACTGACATGGTAGATTGAAATCACGTGATGCATGATTGTGATGATGGTAAACAACATCTCTCACCAGGACTAAGGCTGAGATGGAGCAGGAGTCTGTGGTGGATGGGAACCTAGCTACTGAGGGCTCTCTGGTAGTGCTGGACACACTGGAGATTGTAGTCAAGGTAAAACGATGAAAAATAAAACCACACTGGAAGCCCCCTTGGGCCAGCCTTTCGCCTACTGCCCATTTTATGTATTATCTCCTCCCCTTATTTGTTCCCTGTTTCTGTCTGTCCTGTTTCAGACTGTGGTGGCGTCAGAGCTGAAGGAAAGCGTTCTGGGCGGGGTGCTGAGAGTCCTCCTCCATAGCATGGCAGGCAACCAGAGCGCCCTCTTCCTGCAGCACTGCTTTACTACACAGAGGGCTCTGGTCTTCAAGGTTTGTGGCTGTCAGTGAGTGATGTGTCTACATTTTGTTTTGGTGTTGGTTTATTAGTCTGTATTGAGAATCTAATATAAATACAGCTAGAAGTATTGCCCCAGAATCTCAACACACAAATTATCTCGCTCCTTGTCGTCTCCTCTGATTCACACTCACCTCCTCTGTGGTTTCTTTTCCTGAACTGTATTATATTTTTTATTTCCCTTGTCATTTTTGGATCTTATTGTTGTTCTACTCTTTTATTTCTACCATATTGTTTCTATTGTCATTTAGATCCAGTGCAGCTGTGTCTTAGCTTGTCATCTTGATTTTTGTTGTTGCTGTTTTACTGTTTGTTTGGAGGTGAAACAAACAAACAAAATTATATATATATATTTTTTTATTTCATCTTTCTGTTTTCCCATCATTGTTTTTTAGCAGTTTTCTTCATCACTCTGCTTCTAAGTTTTATCATTATGAAAAAAACTAACTTAAACAGATGTCATACTAAATATCTAAGTGTATAAAGTTGGTGTGTGTGTGTGTGTGTGTGTGTGTGTGTGTGTGTGTGTGTGTGTGTGTGTGTGTGTGTGTGTGTGTGTGTGTAGTTTCCAGAGATGCTGTTTGAAGAAGACACGGAGCTGTGTGCTGACCTGTGCCTGCGTCTCCTGCGCCACTGCAGCAGTAGTGTCGGCTCTGTCAGAAGCCACGCCTCCGCCTCCCTCTACCTGCTCATGAGGCAAAACTTTGAGATTGGCAATGTAAGTCTATCTTTGTGTTGTTGGTGATATGTGTGTTGATGAACCATACAAACAATAACATAGCCACAGAACACACACACACACACACACACACACACACACACACACACACACAAGATGCGCATGGAATAGATTTCACCCATAATGTTTTAAGTCTTAACTCTGACCTACTTTTGCCTTTGGTCCAGAACTTTGCCCGAGTGAAGATGCAGGTCACCATGTCTCTGTCCTCCCTGGTGGGAACGTCTCAGAACTTCAATGAGGAGCATCTCCGTCGCTCCCTCAAGACTATCCTGACATATGCTGAAGAGGACCTGGAGCTGAGAGACACGCCTTTCCCAGAGCAGGTACATGACAGCCATCACACTGTCTGTATGATGTCTACATCTGGAGCTGGTAGAATGAATAAAACCATCTGTTTATGCAACATTGACGTAGGAGTTGGAGGCTGTACTGATTTTGCTGTGTTGTACTGTTGCCACTGCAGGTCCAGGATCTGGTGTTCAACTTGCACATGATTCTTACTGACACTGTTAAGATGAAGGAGCATCAGCAGGATCCAGAGATGCTCATTGACCTGATGTACAGGTATGTGCGTGCACATGACCAAGGGTGGCAAACTAAACTATTATACAATTCAAACAGTTGAAATTCACTTCTCATTGTACTTTCTCTCATTTTCCTTTCTATTTCAGAATTGCCAAGGGCTACCAGAACTCCCCAGACCTGCGTCTCACGTGGCTCCAGAACATGGCAGGGAAGCACTCTGAGCGAGGGAACCATGCTGAGGCAGCTCACTGCCTGGTCCACAGCGCCGCCCTGGTGGCAGAATACCTCAACATGCTGGAGGACTGCCGCTACCTGCCTATCGGCTGCGTCACTTTCCAGGTGAGTGGACTGTGTTTGATTGTCTGAATAGTTTTACTTGTGAACAGCATAAGTGGGGAAGTGAACAGGGAAGCTGTCAATCACCTGGAGAACCCAGGTTGAACACCCTGTGTCGCTTCATGCCTGCTGAAGTGTCCTTGAGCAAGACACTGAACATTTACTTGACTGCACTGCTCTTTCCCCACAGAATATTTCATCCAATGTATTAGAAGAGTCAGCGGTGTCTGATGACATCCTGTCTCCAGAGGAGGAGGGTATTTGTGCAGGGAAGTACTTCAGCGAATCTGGCCTGGTGGGCCTCCTGGAGCAAGCAGCTGCCTCTTTTAACATGGTACGCCTCACATTCTCCAACCACATGGTGACAGGCTGTGTGTTAACAAAGCATAAGGTTATGGCACTAACATGATTAAAGGAGTGGTATGTGACAGAGTGGTATGTGTGGAGCTGGCTTTTTCATTGTCCCATCCCCCCAAGGCTGCCATGTATGAGGCCATAAATGAAGTATACAAGATCCTGCTGCCCATCCATGAGGCCAACAGAGACTTCAAAAAGCTGGCCACTGTCCACGGCAAGCTGCAGGATGCCTTCAACAAAGTCTACAACCAGGTGAGCTCACGCTTTCATCCTGATACCACCAGCACTAAACTAGGTTGTCTGTGTTGATTTAGAAGAGGTTCATCTTGTTTTTCATCTCACAAGCTTCTTTTTTTTTCAACTCTTTCAGAGCTCAGGATGGGAGGTAACAAATTAATTTGTTTGTCTTGGAGAATATAATACACTACTTAATTGAATTTGTATTGACAATATTGTTTTTTCTCTCTTCCCCATTTTCTTCTTCTCTTCTGCCCTGTGTGAATGATGTTTTACCGGTGAGTGAAATGGTATAAAACTAATACACTTATACAGACATCTGCCCTCACACTTTGACATAGCTGGGCAACACCAATGTTACAAAAGGACTTCCATTTTCTTGTTGATTAAAGGGGCATGCCACTGAATTCCAGCCTGAACATACAGTATATATTTTGACTGTGTCCTACGACACTTGTTTTTCTATTAGCGAACATTAATTACTGTTAAAGCCAAAATAAGAGCGCAATTTCTCACATGTGTCACACTGATGTACATCTCCATTGAGAATGAACTGGAAAAGATAGAAAAGGTGACACTAGCGAAGATGATGAGTCACGGGTGTTAAAACTTCCAGAACATCCAGGATTAGTCTTATTCTCTAATTTCTCACCCTGTTAGAGTTGTTAGTTATTGATTAAACTATCCTACATTATCCTACAATAACTCATGTTCCTTCTTAAAATGGCTATTCCCCTTAAACGCCTGTTAATGTAAATCTGTTTTTTCTACCTACCACCCCCGCACCCTTCAATCCACTCACTTTTTCAACTCCCAACTTTAGTGCGTAGAGAATGTTTGGGACCTACTTCCGGGTGGGTTTCTATGGCTGTCGGTTTGGAGACCTGGATGAACAGGAATTTGTCTACAAGGAGCCATCAATCACCAAGCTAGCTGAGATCTCCCACAGACTGGAGGCACGTCACTGCAGTCATGATACCCACAATGTGTCAAAAAAGATTTATGATCCTGTGAATTATTCATTAAAGAGTTGAGCAAGATCTCTGTAAATGTGACACTCTATCCATCTGTTTTGCGTACAGGAGTTTTATTCTGAGAGGTTTGGGGATGATGTGGTTGAAATTATTAAGGACTCCAACCATGTGGACAAGAACAAAATGGATCCCAACAAGGTCAGCGTTGAAGAGACAAAGCTCAAATACTGCAGATTTTGCAGTAGGTGTTCTTGCAATGATGTGTGTCTGTGCTTCCCTTAGGCCTACCTGCAGATCACCTATGTCGAGCCCTTCTTCGACACCTACGAGCTAAAGGAAAGAATCACCTACTTTGACAAGAACTACAACCTGCGTACCTTCATGTACTGTACGCCCTTCACTCTGGACGGTCGTGCCCACGGGGACCTGTATGAGCAGTACAAACGCAAAACCATCCTGACAACCTCTCACTCCTTCCCTTACATCAAGACACGCATCAATGTGATCCACAAGGAGGAGGTGGGAGTCTGCACTTGAATGTTTGGTTAATTGTTACACCAATGCAACACATGGAAAACAAACGGTGTAAACTTCATACTCATCCGGTTGTCTTTGGCTGTGCAGATCATTCTCGTCCCCATGGAGGTGGCCATTGAGGACATGCAGAAGAAGACTCAGGAGCTGGCCTTCGCCACCCACCAAGATCCTGCAGACTCCAAGATGTTGCAGATGGTGCTGCAGGGCTGTGTGGGCACCACTGTCAACCAGGTGCCTTGTCAAATTCTTACAACTGACAATTCACAGGGTGTATAGCCGTAATCCATTGTATGTGTATAGTACGTGAGTGTATATAGTAATGACATTCCTTAGCAGATATGTAACAGGTTCTCTCCCTCGCAGGGCCCCCTTGAGGTGGCGCAGGTCTTTCTCTCTGACATCCCTGATGACCCAAAGCTGTTTCGCCATCACAACAAACTGCGCCTCTGCTTTAAAGACTTAACTAAGAGGTGATGACATGCTCCAAAGCCCAGACGCTGACTGCTGTGTAACTAATAAAAACAAATCCCGACTCCCTGTGTCTACTCTGCTCTTCTCGTGCAGGTGTGAGGATGCCCTGAGGAAGAATAAAGCCCTGATTGGACCAGATCAGAAGGAGTACCACAGGGAACTGGAAAGGAATTACACTAAACTCAAAGAAGCTCTAGGTCCTCTCATCAACCGCAAGATCCCCCAGCTCTACAGAACCCTGCCAGCTCAGACTACACAAACACAACGGTAACCTGAGACACTACACACACGCACACACCGCCTACACACGCAGACACACAAAATGAGCTCATGATGCTCCACATAGCTCAGCTAACCAATACTCAAGCACAATAGTAACATGACACCGAGCTATATCATACCCCAGGTCTCAGACTCACACATTCTTTGAATTTGCCACTAGTAAAGGACCCACATACAAAAGTCAATGGCCTGTTAAAAACTGATACTACAAAACCACGACCATTGAACATGAATTAAAGAGTGCAATTCTTGAAGTAATGTAGACTGATTCACTATGGAAACTATCACCACGTTTGTTGTTTTTCACTGCTTTTTGGCATCAGATCCATGTCTGCATGTGGGGGTTGGAGAACTGTTGGATTTATAATCAAAAACAGAGCCACAGTCAACAGCACCTGCCAGAGCAATGTTAAAATACTGATGGCAAATTTGGTGTTAGGGGTAGCTGGCTCTTCCAAACGCAATCAGTAAAAATAACATTTTGAGTCACTTTGTTCATTCAGTTGCTCTGTGCACAGCTGATGACCAACAATGAATAGAAGTACTTGATTCTACTTTATCCTTACTCATTGGAAGCAAATACTCATTTCAAGCAATGAGTGACAGCATGTTGGCCTTATCAATACATCTTTAAGCTTTCCTAATGACTCCTTAAGTACTTCTGGAGCAATTCTTAATAATCCTAAATTAACAATTTATTCCTATGTCGCGCATCACTCACTATTACACTCACTGCACTTCTGTTTTTGTAAACATTGGGATACACTCTTCATCTTGCTTTTCTCTTGCAGGAACTCCTACAACAGATCCAGTCTTCGCAGAGTCGACTGTTGAAGCGCGGAGGAAATTATCAAAGTTTTAGAAATGATCCACATCTCATCCGTCTGTTCCCCTCCCCCCCTTGCACACCTACTGTCACAAGCAGACATGCACCATCCTCTCCCTTGTCTAGCGTTATTTCACCCACCCCCCAACCACCCAGTCACACCCCACACCCGTCACTTCTTTCCCTCCTGAAACACGTTCCCCCGTCATCCCTCTCTCCCGTCCCTCACACCTCTACAGGAGAAAACCTCCGCTGTTTATGCTGGAAGTTTATCTGCACTGTAAACATAGTCATTTGGAGCGAGGTTCTGTCTCTTGAGCATTAAAAGCCAAGCTTTCAAGAGTAGTCTCTCCACTGACGTCCTAGTGAGCCCTCTGAGCTTAAACTACTTATAATTTGGGTTTTAAACACCTAGAGCATCCAAACATTCTGAAGCACTTCTGTGATTATGTGTTTGTTTTCAATGCTTTGTTTGGGTTTGGGTTTGGGTTTGGGTTTGAGTGTGTCCACTCGACTGCAGGGGATTACGGTCTCTTTCCATTTGCATGTCTATTTGTAATGTTTGCTGTTGAAGGGGCTGAATTGCATTGCAAAATTAGTGTGGGTCTGTCTGTTGTGTTTTGTGGCCTTATTGAATTTGGGTGTTAGTTCTTTTTTTGGGGACCAGCAGTAGTCACTGCCTGACATAGCTACTCACTTTCAGGGAGGTTTTCTGTTATCAACATACCAAATAACTAACATTCCTTCTTCGTCAAGTTCCCACATTCATCCACCCATGTCTCATTATAAGAATTAATTATAGAGTAGAGGTGGGGATCATGCTTTCCAAGCGGAGGCCTTGGTCCCCAATCTCAGCATAGGAGTGACATACTCTAGTAATTAAAGAGGGAAAGGACTGGCATGGGAAAAAGCCGGAGTGGATGTTTAAATGGTCGTTTAAACACTGTGAAACTGTCTTGTAATGCACTGCAGTCACATCAGATATTCACCGCAGAAGCACTGCCCCTGACAATCTCTGTCACCCACCCAAACATGTACAGTCTGCAGTAGAGCCTGATAACCTGTTTCCTGTAAAGAACGTCCTGTCACGATTGTATTTGAATTGATGTCAAAAGTGCTCCATGTTTTGTATCCATCCACCACCCTAGTTGTGGAAGATTTATATCTAATGTAGCCATTTCCTAACTACTGTATTGCAACTACTGTATCTATTATATTGCACTATTGTAAACAAACTGCAGCAGATAACATTGTACCTACTAAAATATCTCTTGCCTTTGTAGTTTTACAAAGCTGGCTGAAATGTGTTTTTTACCAATCATGGACAACTTTTTTATTTATTCACATTATCGTTTTTTACTGGCTTCTATTAAACTGATCTTCCTTTTCTTTTAGGTCCGCCATTATTTGTGGTATTATGGAGCTGTAGAATAGGTTAATGAGACTAATGCCTATTATATGAAATATAACATGGAGGTAGTCCAAATGGCAACTTTAATCAGTAATTTATTTATCTAACTAGAGAGAAAAACACTAGAATATTCCTATAGGGGCTATAGTGTATCTGTGGTACTTGGTAATGAGTTTGAGTGACCATACTTTATGGTAGGCCTATTTTATGTCCAATGGTATAACTAATATTTCATTAGGGACTTAACTTTTGCTGAGATATTTGAATAGTATCCGTCTATTATGGGAATACTGTAGCTCTTATTTTAGCACAGTTCAAAGCGAGTTGTATTTCTGTGATTCATTTTTGTAAGGAGTACTATGATAGCGCACTGCAGGTATAGGTCTGCAGGCTGCTACAGTCAGTCTCACGGGTCTGTACCGTCCACATCGGTAAGTACTCTGTAATAACAGCCCGGCAGAGACCAGGTCTATTTGATCCAGATGTCCCCCTGAGCCAAGGAGCGAGTCTCCTTTTTGCTGCTTTTCTCATACAATTAATTTCCTGTGGCGGTAGGGTAGGATGTCTCCCATTGTAGCCTGCGATGTTTGATTCACCAGAGCAAAGGGCCCCCATGTCCACAGGGTGTGTAATTGATGTGTAATACGAACTCCACAGCCATAAAACCCTGCATAAAAATCGCTTAGCGGTCTGACTTTGAGCAACAAGCCACGCTAGGCCGATACTTACTTCAGAACAGATAAGAGGCGGCGTTTAAGAGACAAACCCTATTAGTTGTACAAATCACGGTTTACCGCAGCTAATTGCTCAAAACGACGGTAACATGATACAGGAAGTTAAGTTATTTAAAAAAATTATTGCCGCCAAGCAATATATTTCTTGAAAAGTAGCTAATCAGCGCGGTTGCTAGGCGACATAATCACCGGTATGATATAGCATTTCCGGTTAGCCATTACTATTTAAATTAATTGCCCTGAGGTCACAGGTGCGAGTTTACAACGTATTCGAACGTGGCTCAGCCAATCAGAACTGAGGACCGGAACTATCCGTTTTCTAGCAATCTGAATACATCAACAGACCCTCCAGATGGGCTGAAGCCAGGCATCACGTGGCATGACGGCATTTTAGGACAAGTCTATCCACTTGGACTACAATACAGTGGTGAATATGACTGAAAAGGCTTTGTTCCAAAAGGAGATTTCAGCCGTTTATAAAATTAGAGACGTGTTGGCTGCTCTGAGAAAATTACTGCTGGCATCCAAACAAAACTTACCTGTAGCTATATTAATAAAGTTATTAAGACCTTTGTTTCCAATGTAGTAGTCTGTCATTCTCACAGCCTAACTAAGTTATCCCCAGTATGCTATTTTATGAAATACTAAAAAATAAGTTGCTGTTTTCTTCCCCAAAGTTGTAGCATTTTAATGCTTGCCAGAATGGCAACCATCTACATGTGCGAAGATACTGTAGGATTTTCAGGGGTCCTTGTTGAACTGCACATGTCTGAAAAGTTAGGCTAACTTGTTTTATTCCTGTGGCGATTTAAAATGGGAATTAAATAGAGATCTGCAGCCGGATCACCTTGGGGTTATTTACAAGAAGATCTAACTTGCTTTCACTGTATTAACATCTATATTTAGCCACAGGGTTGTTTTGTGTTCCACAAATAGCTACAAAAGAAGTACGCCAGCGACAAAATTTGTATCCCCTAAAAATGTATTTTCCCCTGGCAGTGTCTACTGGGCGCCACCAGAGGAATCACCACAAGGATCCCAGTCTGGGAACCATTGGGCTACGGGGAGTCAGACCGTTGCCCGGCCCTTTAAGAGCAGAGGGCGGGGGGCCGGAGCATCTCGGCTGCGGTGTTTTTGTCTCTGTCAGTGAGCGTCCCCAGGCCGAGACGGCTGAGAGGATTTCTAAAAGCACAGGTAAGGCCAGCGAGCACAATACAGCAGCTGAATGTGTTATCTGTTGTGGCTACGATTTGGGAAATTGCATTTAATTTAAGCGCCAGACGTGGTGGCTTATTCTCAGTGCGACTTCTTTTGTTAAGCGTCGGTCCTGCCCATTCCTCCGGTCCTCTGCGAAGTAACGGGTCCTTTATCCTCCGAAACCACCCCGCCGCGAATAGTAATATTGCTGCCCCGGGGCTCGAGGGGATTCGGTCTCTGAATTGTCTGTTAGTGTGTCTGTAGTTAAAGCAGAATAATTTACTCAGTCTTGTGGTTGTTCTTCCCGTGCGTGTCTTTTTGTTCAGAGCATCATCGGTAACTCACGCGCTCCACGGTGGCGAGGAGCGCCCTTAACGAAAAATCACAATAATATTCCTATAATATTCCTATAGGGACTTAGAGTGCGTCTGTTGTATCGAATACCGGGTTAACAGTGATCATATCGTACTTTGTAGTATTTTTCTATCTACCATTGTATGGTTATAATATCCCTGTAATATAGGATCGGTATCTCAGCTCTTTCTCCTAAGGGGCGTTATAAGGAGCACTTTTGCCTTTCTAATTCTAATCTACGCACTCTATCGGTTGCACTCATAGCTTTTATGTTATTGAAAGGCTTTTTTAATGTTGGTGGGATCCTAAGCCGTAATAATCTTTTTTTATTGTTTCAGTTTTGTAAGTTTTGTAAGGCCCCGCGTTTGCTTATTTTTGTTTGTCCGTCGTGTAAAACTTGCCCTCATTCCTCACAGGTGATGCGTTACAATGATCTGATCATTTTCTAACTTCATTAAAAGGAAACCCCGTGATTACCGAGACCCGAGGGAGAGGGTGGGACCGTGCATTCTGCGAGTTTTCATTACTTCCAGATGTCCATCAGCCTTTCGTTGCCGCTTTTCGCCCTCAAATGTGTTTGTCTCGCCGCCTGTCGATGGTCAGCGGTCACGTAGGGCAGGACATGTCCTCAGAGGATGGATGAGGCAGGATAGGCCTGTCACCAGGCATGTAGCGGAGTGTAAACCCAGCTCCAGTCTAATGTTTACACACCTTTTTAGGCTCTCGGAAATCTAGATTCATAGCGCACATCAAAGTAAGCAACATCAAACTGATAGAAGTGAAATGAGGGTCTTAAAGGGGAAAAAGCCACAAATTGATGTTTTTCTGAAAACATATTTGATGTTTGTATATATTGGTGGTTGCTTGTCTTGTAATGATAACTGACTGTTTACCCTCCTCTTCATTCACCACTGAATCACGGTATGCAACAGGACTTCTCATGATGTGTGGGGGAGACTGAAAGCCCATAACAGAAGTTTGATCAGTAAACACATCAGCTGTTGTTTTGATGAAGGAAGTGCAGAGCTTGTTTTTAGGTACAGTTATCAGCCTGTTAGGTTAGACCATCCAATACAGCAACATACTGTTATTGTAATGTACTGGTTGTTGTGCTAAATTAACACCCAGGGGACAGCCAAAGATCATTAGCAGCTGCATGGCCCTCAGATGGGTCCTGCCCCATCATTCATGTCGGTATACCCCAAATAAACAATAAACCACAGAGCCCTGTTTAATAAATCTGCATCCCAAAGAACCACATCTGAGAAGATGTTTGTTGTTGTTGACTTGGTACAGAATTAAATAACAGTCTGTACTGCAGTTGGGGAAATAACAATGGGTAGACGGAAACCTATGACGCAAACAGTCATCCTCATATTCCTCCTGGAGTACCCAGTTTGGGAAACACCGATCGTGTTTGTGCCCGGCTGGAGTTTCCTTCACCAAGTCTTCTCTGGGGTGGGATGTGTCTGTCTCGTTACAGCGTTTGGATGAAGGGGCGCTGTAGTGGAATTCCAAACTTAAGGAATGTAGGGTTATAAACCCCATTTGCGCAGTGGGCCACACGCCGGGCATTTAAATGGTTTAGCGAGGTTAATGGAATTACGCCCTGCATGACACTGTCTGTCATTGTCTAGGGATAGACTAGTAGATTTTTTAGACAGTTCACAGCATGACAAGCTCGTCACTGATACATCTGTTCTGTTGAAACTATTATTATTTTCAGTCTATCACTTTTTAGAATTTTTATTTTTTTAGTGATGTTATTACCTCACATTTTTCAGTGTAAGTGCAAGCAGTCAAGTTGTATTTCAATCTACCCTGTTATACAATTTACCTCCCTCAGTCCGCTGTACACTGGTCCCATCACATGAGTCACTTACTGCTGATCCAGTGGATACTGCGTCTGCCCCCACCACATTTGGGCTTGCCAGAAAGAAGACAAAAATGCATGTTAATTTAGCGGCTCTAGAAGCAACCCAAATATTATGTCGTTTTTGTGTTTTCCTTCCAAATGACTAACAATAATACATTTGGACACCACTGAAGGTATGAAGATAGTCATGTTTGAGTAAGCTTTTGTGATGACAAAACGAGACAGTTCTTGTTTTGGAGGCTGGCTTGTTGATAAAGTAGGGATAAACATGCGGCCCAGTATTGGCTCAGCAGCGTCCACCTGGGGGTTTGGTTAGTACATCAGGGTTAATACTACTTAACTGTATTGACGGGACAGCCAATCTAGTACTGTTTACGGCGAGCATATGTCCTGATCTGACTTTTAAAGGACTTGGGGCAGAAATTCATTATCTGCTTGAATAAACTGGCTTGATCTCCTTTAATACATTAATCACTCAGAAAAGCAAGATGGACTATTCTATTCAGTAATGCACACAGACATGGTGGAATGCGCCGGTTTGTGGACGTTTGCCTCGTCTGTTTTGTGGTCTTTATGTTCACAGCGCCATTTGATCAGCAGCTCTTATTGAATCAGGAAGCAATTGATGAGATCCCTGAGAGGGAGCCACTTCACTACATCAACAAGGCTGTAAGATTACTTCCTCTGCCCTGCCGCGCCGTCCCCTCGGTACCACAACACACGCTGACCTGAGCTTTTAACCCCAACGCTGCTCTGACCAGCTCTCCACCACGCGGCCCCGTCTACTGCCGCCTGGACTTCGTCTGCCTCCTCCAGACCAGAACCCCTCTGCTTCCTCAAATCATTACAGCACTCTGCCTCTCTGGTCGTCATCATTCCTAATCCCCACCTCCGGCGCTGCGCAGGAATTTTCTCCCTGATGCCTTTTTTTCGTCTTTGTTTCCGTGCCACTCCTGTCCCTCAGCCCCACCCTTGCTCAGTTTCCTGTTGGAGGTCAGCACAATGACCAATAGCAGCTGGGCTGGTGTTTATTCTGCTCCTGTTCCAGGAGTAATGTGAGCAGGCAGACTCCTCCCTTGGCTATACTGTAGCCAGCAGCAGACTACTGCAGCCCAATGCCGTCTAAACTCCATACCACCACTCCTTAATGTAAAAAACAGGGCCGTTTGCAAAGGGCACATAGCCCTGGAGGGGACGTCTCATTGGGTTATGATTTCACTGTCCCCAGTTTGAAGCTCAAATGAGTCAAAAACCACATAGCCACGATCAGCACAAGAACACGCTGTATTACCAAGATTATATGAGATCATCTGGCCGCGTTACACGTGGTGATGTCCTCTCTGCCATGCAGCGATGTACACATTACAGTAACCACCGCTCTGCTGGATGACAAATAGCCGTTGTTGCTTCTACATTCATGTAGCTCATGAGAGAGGTTTGTAATTTATTGATTCATTATTCAGTCAGCACTGGTTGGCTGAATAAAACCATCTGTGCTGCAGAGTGTGGAGGCACAAAGACGTCTTAGCAGATAGATGCATGGGCACAGCACACAGATCAACAAAGCAAAGATTTCTTTCTTGTTGTGAACTTTAGGTAACATTTAAAACTCGTCCACATTTACATTAAGGACTTTGTATTCTGCACAGTCCCGAACAATGGAAAAAAGTTTTGATTAAATAACAATCAGCTTTATTTAGTTACAGCAAGTCCCACCTCTCATAGGGATTCTCTATTGTAGATTTATTTTTAGTTGTGGAATGCACAAATGATGGTAATCTTCTAGGCGGAGCCATTTTAGATTATGAGGAAAGGTCTTTTGAAACCTTATTTACTCTTGGTCAGGAGCTCTTGCAAGCCCATACATCCTTCCGGTGTTCTCCCTGCTTTAACAGGAGCAGACTACATTGTGGTGTCAGTAGGATTTGTGATTCATACTGGTGGAGTCCAAATCCGAGAACAGTCATGGTGTTCTCATTCGAGAAGTTTCCATCTAAGACTCTCAGCTGCATTTCTTTTCTCTTCCCCCTCCCCTTGCAGTTTCGCCTTTCTTTTCTCACATTCCCACACTTTCTCTCCCACCCTCCCTTACATACTGTACTGCTCTTCTTACCCCCACTCCCTTTTTTTCTGTTTCGTTTACCCTCTCCTTCTCCTCGCTCCTCTTTCTCCTGGGCTTGGAGGAAGTGACTGGGTTGTTTCTGGATCCTTGGGGAATAGCAGGATGGAGCTCCCTTTCCTGTAACCCTTTCTTCATCAGATCTCAGACTATTGCAAATGATCCTCTCCCTTTAATCATGTCAATCACTGTGTATGATGAGAGCCACGTGCTCTCAATTCGAAGCGGTATTGAGAGCCTTTCTGCGCTCTTGATCGTGGAGAGGGTGGGTTTTGTTATCTAACTGTTGTTAAAACGTTGCTACTTGTTGGTTGCGGATTTCAGATTCATCACCACGGCGTCTCAGGTTGGAGGACACGGACGAATTAAAAAGAGCTAAATCACGCTGCGATCGTATCGTCATCAGGGCCCTTACCTGAATAAATCAACTGAAAAGCCACACAGCTGTGTCTGTGGGAGTCTTGAGGCCTCAGACAGTGTGTGATGGTGTGTTGGGGTGTCTGTGTGTGTTCATCTGTGCTGTGTGGGAGTCGGGGGGAGTTCATGCTAAGTTATCTTCTGTAACATATTTGTCTTACACAAGTACTTTGCCTTCTATGCAAACACAGGATTACACCTAAACTTTCAGCACAGGACTTTTATTCTGATATTGAGAGCATTTTCTTGCAATAGATTTTTCCAGTTTTTATGATCAGGTAATGATGCATTCATAATGTGTGCAATGTGTCAATGTCTTACATAATTAGGAGTACAGATAAAGATAGTTAATCATTCTGGGACCCTCAGGCAGTTGTAGAACTAGACATCGGTCACTTAGCACGATTCCTGCTCCATGTATTTCCAATTTCTGTCAGTGTGTGGATCCACAACAGGGCTTCAGCAACCATTATGTTTGTTTTGAGGCTTATTTTCTTGACTCCCTCTCTCTCTTTCTCTTTCTCTCTCTCTCTCTCTCTCTCTCTCTCTCTCTCTCTCTCTCTCTCTCTCTCTCTCTCTCTCTCTCTCTCTCTCTCTCTGATGCCCCTCCTAGCTTTATATTAGAACCAGCTGTGGAACTAGGGGCTGAATGAATGGCTCTTTGTGATTTGGCTGTCCTTCCAGTGTAAGGGTCTCTCTCTCTCTCTCTCTCTCTCTCTCTCTCCCTCTCTCCCACCCTCTGTCCCACTGTATCCAACAGTATGAAACAATGGACTGAACACCATCAACTCTTGGTACGACATTATGCAAAGGTCAGTCATCAGCGTTATTTGGCTGTAAAATTCTCAGACAAAATGTCGGCCGCAGCGTCACACCCAGCAGCCTGACTCTGAGTGGTCCCAGCCAAGGTATGAGACTCAGCAGACATTATCATGCAGCTTATCTGGCAGGACATGCGCTCAATAGTTCCAGCACTAGCTTCAAGTTTGGGTCGCCCATGCAGTGAACGCAGTTTAAGGTTCATTCTTCTTCTCTAAATCAGGCCTAGCCTAAAGGTGTATGGGGTAGACTATGGGTGTTCCCGCAAAACTGGAGGGGTGTGTGTACGCCACTGGATTTAGGAGTGTGAGTCACGGAAGCAAGAGAACAGACAACATTGCTCAATGACATGGCAGGGAGGTTCCCAGCCTTGAATTGATCAGCCACACTGTGTGTTGTTGTGTTGGAGAGAGAGATGGGGGCGTGAAATCGGTTCGTAGAAAGCTGGGCGAGGAGGGGAGCTGCTATACGTGGATCGGGATTCTTCTAGGCTGCACCACAGGGAGGTCAGAGTGATCGGCATCTCATGGGGGTATATTGTTCACATGCGGGGCGTCAGTCAAAAACACTGGAATGTTTTTTCTGGCTTTGCAACTTTTGCTTTTAGTCCTGCAGCCGGTCTTTTGTAACCTGTCATAAGTCTGTTTTTACCCTCCTGACAACATGGCTACACAGTGTTATTGACATTCCCTGATGACCTGGTGTTTAGATCTTTTCTAGCCATGTCCTTGACTCTTTATTCTCTATTTATATCATTTATGTCCATGCAGGCTAAGTTAGAGTATTTTTTTGTATAGATTTTAAGAACTGCTACAATCAAAAACAATCATTGCCCAACTTCCAGTTTCTCCTTCATTGTTGTTTCCCACAGGTGCTGGCTGTAAGAAAGACCGAAGAGAGAAAAGGACGGGAGAAGAGAAGCCAGAGCGAGGAGACCAGGGACGAGAGATCCCATCCTTGCAGCACGAGCAGCTGGTATGGAGCGGAAAATGAATCCCCCTTTTCCTAATTCATAAACCATTTGCAGCCTTCTGCAGAATAGCAATCACCAAAGGCTGAGACTTAGTAAGGCGGTGGAAAAATCCATAAAGATTTTCTCTGGGTGGTGGGAAGAGTGGTCTTTCTGATTTAGCAATAGTCTGGCCTAATCCCTTGTCGTGGCAATAAAATTAAGGTGATTGGGTGAATGGAAGCAGTGAGTTTGATAATCTTGGAGAGCTGACCTTGAAATTAAGTCTACTATCTTGAATTGCTCTTCAGGGTGGTCTCATCCCTCCGATACATCGAAGGCACAGGAATGTACATACTGTAAATAGATTCAGTTTTTAATCTTTAATGCTCAACGGTCACGAGTTTGGCTGTAGCTGAATAACCCTGAATCTCCCTTGTTCATATGAAAAAAAACAACTGTAACTGCTGCAAGGGATCAAAGACGCTATGATGTAGTCATTCTCGTGACATCCTACAGGACATAGCAGAGACGTGTCATTTGTGCTGGATGACCTGCACCCCCCCCCCCCCCTCCCCCCATCCTCCAGGGGTGTCTTAATCTTAATAGTGCTGGGGATGGGGGGTGGGCCAGGCGATGTTAACTCCTGTTAGTATGGAATGCAGCTGTGGGCAGGGGGGGGGGGGTGAGTCTGGGGTAAGGCATTTGTCCTGGATGAGGCTGGCTAGAGAAATGCTGGAGGGTGAGGAGAATGGTAGACTGGTGCTGGGGAAGGGGGCACACTGGTTTCTGTTCACTGTCATGTCAAAGGAAGTCTGTTTGAGAGTGCAGAGCGAGGGAGGAAGCCCCCTCCCCTCCCCCCACCCACACACATACACACACACACACAGGGGAGTGCGCACACACATGCAAACACATCTCAAACACCCAATGAGGCACTGTTGCAGAGGCAGATGTGGAGGTCTGGCGTGGGCGTTATCTGGGGTGGGGGAACAGCACTGGAGAGAGAGAGAGCAGAGCACTCGGACGTAGAGAATCATTTGTGTGTACACTTGATTTGAAGAGGGCGAACAGGGAGTGATATTTCACAAAATGCCGACTTTGGGCGAGGTGCAAAGTGAAAGAGACTGGACAATGTTGGCCACAATGTCTAAGGGCTGGGATGGTTGGTTACACTGTGTGAGCTAAACTGCAGACTCTAATTATATCTCATCAAATGTCCCCTGTCAGCCCTGTCCTCCACCCTCCTGTACACATTCTCTCTCTCTCTCTCTCTCTCTCTCTCTCTCTCTCTCTCTCTGTCTGTCTGTCTCTCACTCACTCACTCACACACACACATGCTCTCTCACTCTCAGCCACTCCTCCTGTCCTGTCCTCTCACTTTCTCACAGAAGTGGTCATGGCCACACCACACTGCTCAACATGTTCCACATTATCAATCACATTCCATATCTAAGATGCAGACGGACACAGAGAGTATTTATATCTACCAGTGACACACATGATTAATATTGTACAAACTACAAAATCTGCTGTGATTGTTTGACATTCAAGTCAGTCTCTCTGAAGATGGGTATCTGGGGCATCTGGCGAATATCTCAAATGTAGGCTAAAATATATTTGGCTAACTGTTGGTGCCACATCAAATCAAATTCAACATGTAGTGCAATCATTTCATAGTAGTTGCATTTGAACATTTCAGAGTAATTTTGATCCCGCTACTGCTTACATTCTCTTGTGTACTGTGCACACACATATCTCCATGTCTGAGAGTGTGTGTGGCAATGTTGGTATGGGAGGGTGATGACAGGACTGACTACAGGACTTCAAAAATACCAAGTCAATTTAGTCAGTGTTTCCAAGTGCCCTACTTTCCATAAACGAGCAAGCACTGTTTAGGGTCACAAGATAGCGAGAGAGAGAGAGAGAGAGAGAGAGAGAGAGAGAGAGACTCAGTTCTTAACTGAAGCGAACCCAGTATGGCTGAAAAACAAAGTGGAGGTCTGAAGTCCAAACGTTTGATCTTCGCTCTTTAAAGTCTCGACAATATAATGATGCTCAAATGGCTCATGCTGGAGATGACATTGCATCCCCAGTTCCCACAAACCAATGACCTAGAAAGTTAATCTTTTGCAGGGAGACACACAGACTCAGAGGCATGGCATTCTGGGCTCTACATCTTCTGGTATGAATAAAGCATTGAAGTTCTCAGTACACACATCACCATGCTGGTGTGCTAAAGTAACGCTGGATGTGGATGGAGTGAGTGAGAGTGAAGGGGGGACAGTGACCAGCTGAAACTGATGTGGGGAGGGGGAGACAGAAGATGGAGTCAGAAAACATAAAGAGAGGACAAAGGAGTGAAGCAGAAGGGGAAGATGTAGAGAAAGTGTGGGACAGAAAGGGGAGAGCGCGTCTGTAAACCCTAAATTGAGAGGCGAGGTTAGCGTGCACAAATGATTCCTAATAAGGTTGTAACTAGCAGTCTCAAAGCAATGTCCTGGAATAAGCTGCCAGGAAACTTTCCCCTGTAACTCCTCTTCTCTGAATACTGAGAACAGAAGCAAACACATAAAGGACTGTAGCCACCATACTGAACAGACGGCAGGGCTAACTGGTAAAACATACAGTAATACTGACACAAAAGCATAAATTCATCACTGGAATAGATGTAGTATGTAGTGGTATACATGCGTTTCTATCTAAGATGTCCATATTAGCACTAGTCATGTCAGGCCCAAGCTTAATAATAATAATAATAATAATAATACATTTTATATATAAGCACCTTTAAAGTCACCTATAATGAGTCACAAATCAGGAGATGAAAATAACATGGACCAGTGCACAAATCAGTAATACATACATAAGACATAACCCTTAAAATCAGAAAAAAGAATACCAAATCAAAAAGAATAATAGACAATAATAAAAGTACAATAAATATATCAGAGAACTATACAAGGGGTGAAGGAGAAGACCAAAATAGAGAAGGAGCAGTATTGGGGCGGGGGGGTTGGAGACCTTCCCAGGTTGGCCCCAAGTTTGGCACCAGCGTATTTGATTTGACTCTATTGTGTGGCTTGAAATGGCTCCTTATTCTTTATGTTTTTACATGTTGTGTATGTTCTGTTTCTCCACAGGTGAGAATTAGTGGGGGATTGTGTGACTAGCAGCCACAGGCTCATCATGGCTCAAGTGCTGCACATGGACCCCAGCTTCCCAGGTGCAGCTCGTGTTTATTCCTTTTAATTCACGATACTCAACATAATACTGAAGTCATTCTTTTGTTACGATTTAACCTACAAGATAACTTCTAATGATTGTAAGAGTTGTGCTATCCCAGTAATTGCAAGGTCAGGCTATAGTGCACTGTTTGTACCTAATTTGGAGATTGTTTCAGAGTGCGTATATAAACATACAGTAGCCCAGAGATAATGCTATTTTCTGAAGTCTGACTCCAAGATTAGACGCAGATTTCCGTTTGTTTAAACTTGATTTCCTTCCCCCCTCAGGGAAGCTCAACCCGCCTGCTCCCCCTTCCCTGCGTGGCAAGGAACAGGAGGCGCCCTACTCAGTGGAGACCCCCTATGGCTACCGTCTGGACCTAGACTTCCTCAAATATGTTAACGACATAGAAAAGGGAAACACCATCAAGAAGGTGCCCATCCAGCGCCGGCCGCGCTATGGCTCCCTGCCCCGTGGCTATGGCTACACTGGCTCCTGGTGGACCTCCACGGAGTCTCTGTGTTCCAACACCAGCATGGACAGCCGGCACTCCTCCTTCTCCTACTGCGCCCCAGGCTACCACACCTCACAGCGGCCCAGCTTCAGCACTGCCCGAGTGGAGAAGACCCTGCTGGATGCACGCAGGAAGCTGGAGGAGGAGAAAGAGGGACGCCGTTTTTCTAACCTGGGCAGCATGCACAACAGCGTGGCCGGCTCCAACACTTCCATCAGCAGCGCCCACAGCTTCAACCGGGCCCAGGGTGGAGGGGGCTCTTTCACCCCCATGAGTTCTGGCCTGTCCACCCCAGTGTCCCCTACTCCAGCCCACCTGCAGCATGTCAGGGAGCAGATGGCGGTGGCCCTCAGGAAGATCAGGGAACTAGAGGAACAGGTGAAGACCATCCCTGTGCTCCAGGTTAAGATCTCTGTACTGCAGGAGGAAAAACGGCAGCTCAGTGTCCAGCTAAAGAGCCAGAAGTTCCTGGGCCACACGCTGGGTTTCAGCCGAGGCCGTCCCCGTGGGGAGCTCTACATTGACATCCCTGAGGAAGAAGTGAGCGCCGGGGCCAAAGGCACTAACAAGCCAGCAGGGCCACTGTCACCCACCACCCCTGATGGCTCCAAGCAAGACTCAGGGTGTGAGATTGAGGACACAGTGATTGTGGGTGGTGCACGACCAGACGCAAAGAGGGAAGTGCGTACCATTGGTGTGGGACCGGAGGAGGAGACTGGGAGTCGTCAGGTGGGAGTGGGTGTTCAGGAGCAGGATCTGGGGCTGCTGTCTGAGACAGAAGCTTTGAGGAGTCAAGTCGGTCAGCTTGAGGGTCAGCTGAAGAGGACACTGCAGGAGCTGCAGGCTGCACAGCAGCAGGTACAGGCAGCCCAGAGGGAGAGACAGGCTCAGGCCCCTCAGGCAGAGCACCCAGTCATAGCCACCAGCGTTGGCTGGCAGGAGCCACATGGCCGCAGCCTGCAGACATTGGTCAGCTTCACCCAGCAGCCCCAACAGAGAGAACAGAGAACTGTGGGGATCCAGGTGTACACGCTGGAGCAGCCTACTGTGGTGGAGGTGGGCACGATGCTCCGAGCAGAGAGCTGCAGCTCCCCCTCCCTTCAACCAGCTGGTATAGTCCCGGAGGGCCTCCACAAAGGACATGCTGAAGCTCTGAGTTCAGAAGGTAGGGTGTGAGCAAGGGATTATATGAGTTTGTGTTACAATTCCTCATGAAATATGTTCCATACAACAAGTTATTTTTCATTAAATTGTGTCCCTTCATAGAATGCATGCCCTCTTAAAGGCTTAAGTCGCTTGAGTTGTCCTCATCATCTCCTTTTGTCTCCCAGATGCTCCAGTTGAGTTGCCGATTGCAATCAGCTCCAAGCAGGTGCGAGATGTCCTAAAGAGTGAGGTGTCTACTTCAGTACCTGTAGCTAATCCTGCCATTGCCATGGGCACAACTGGTAACCAGCATGCAACCACAGAAGCCATCCAATCTCAAGAAGGCTTACCTATGCCAGGTAACTGGACCAACTCTCCACCTCTTTCCATTTAAAACTTCCCTTCACCATCACCTTAACTCTTATTAATTATGTGACATGTTCCTACATTTAAATGATAACTTGTACCACTGTCCAGCCTCAGCCTCTCCCCAGTCCTCTTTGAGGTCCATTATGAAGCGGAAAGCAGAGGGTGAACCTGGCTCGCCCTCCACCAAGAAAAACCTACAGTTCATTGGAGTCAATGGAGGGTAAGTATCCGATATTACAGTCTGGAGATCACAATGTGTGAATGTGTGATACACTATGTTTTACAAATATGATTTTGTGTGAAATGTATATTACTTTCTTAAAGGGGAATACCACTCAATTTACGAACCCCATATATTATTACACTGGAGAGACCCACAATTATTTATTCCAACTTTCTCGGCCAGACAGCAATTTCTTATTTCAGTCTGGTCGGTGTGAGGCATGGTATGGAATGACTTGCTTTTGCATGGCACTGTAAAGTTTGCATCTCCATTGATTAGCCAGATAGTCAAAGGAACTGAAAATAATAAGCGCATTTTGCACAAAGCTATGGTACAGCTCAACCCTGGCCAGTTGAGACAAGGCACAAGACTCTAATATGTGGTGTCATACTGATGTACAGCTCCACCCTCCCACATTCCTCCATACCCAGTAGTATCAGACCTAGCGCAAGCCAGCTTTAAAAGTTAGTCTAAATGGGTGGTTGTGTACTGTAGATTATTTTCATTTTTTTTCCTACTGTTATTTGTATTTTGCTTGGGAATGTCAGTCTCTTATTTTCATTTATTACTGCTCCTGTTTTCAACATTGTGTGTGCCGCACTGTTGTTGTTTGTGTGTTTGTTGTGTCTCGTCCTTTCTAAAATAAAAATAAAAAATACTGATGTACAGCTTGGAACTGCTCCAATTACATGAGATTATGTGAGAAGAAAGTTTGTCAGTTTTTCTGAAAGTGGTATTTAATATTAATGTGCAATATTAAACAATGTATGAGTCACAAAGACTGTTGGGGCTGATTGATTGGGAAACATGTTCTTGTCTTGCAGCTATGAGTCCACATCATCAGAGGACAGCAGCAGTGAGAGCTCTGAGGACGAGAGCGACTCCAGTGAGTATCATGAAGCCAGAGAAAAACTACCAGAGTCTACGGTCCAGCACCAGCAAAAAACAGCTACCCCAGACGAGGCTTCCCAACCGCAAGAAACCAACAACACACCTCAGCATACTGCCATCAAACTACCAGCCGCCATCCCTGACCATCAGCAGAGTCCCAGCCAATCCACAACTGCAGACGCAGGACTGCAACACGAAGCCATCAAGTCACCAGCCACGGACACTGTGTTGCAAAAATGTGCCTCTCAGCCACCAGCCTCTGACCCACTCAGTTCCCCATGTCCAGCAAACGACTCTGCGCCTAAAAAGACTATCAACCAATCATCAGAAAAAAACACAGTCCCCCAGGAGAGTACCTCCAAATTATCTAGCACTGAATCCACTCCTGAACAAAGCTCTATAGAGTCCTCAGCTACCTGCTCCACACTGCTGTGTGCCACTCAAACTAAAACCACTGAGATTTCCAAGCAGCAATATACCATCCAATCAGAAATAACTGACCTTGCCCCTCAGCATGGGGCCAGCCAATCAGACTTGGAACAAATCTCCCAGCAGAGGATAATACAATCATCTTCCTCAAAGCCAGCAGCTGAAAGCGACCCAAATGACAATGCATCGGCATCAGTCAAACAACAAATCAGGTAAACATACACATGGTCAACAAACAACGTTTACAGACAAAATGGTTTCAGATGCCAGACACTATCAAGCTTGTGTATCTGTATCAATGACTGATGTTTTATTCATGTCTGTCCCAGACTGGAACTGAGTGACAGCCTGATGTCAACTCTTCATGCCCTGCAGAAAGCTCTGGGGGAACCCAACGCCTTCAGCCAACAGGCAGCGGTAGGTCTTCTGTCTCCTGTCCTGCAGCAATCACATGGACAAACCCTGACTTGCCTGTAAGAACCAAGTCAATCTCAACTCCTTTTAATCTGAAGCTGAATGGGGCTGCAGTTGACATAATGTTCAGCCAACAAGTAATCAACTCAAGAAATCAGGAAATAAAACCTCTTTCAACTGGACATTAATTGAAATATAATTGTATTAACAGTGCAATTCTATAATGTGTATAGGATTTATTAAATGTATTTTATGTATAAACCCCAAACTTGAGAGAAAGGGACTGATGTTCACTGAGACATTTATATCAAGCAGTTTTTCAGTGACTTCTTGGCTGAAAGTCAACTGCAGCCCCACTTAGTCTCAGATTGAAAGGAGCTGAGATTGACATGATTTTTACTGGCAGGTCAACATATGCTTCTGTACATAAAGTAGTAGCCTCTAACACTCTGATGCACATTTGAATCTGTCAAAGCCTCCAGTCTGTCTGAACAGTCCTGTTGAGTCTGTTGAGTGTGTATCTCTAAGCCCACCGGTGTGTCTGATCTCCTTAGAGGACTGCCTACACCACAGTGCTGCAGGAGTGGCTGCGTGTGTCCTGTCACAAGGCAGCGGACACGGCCGTGGTCAGGGCCTACATGGACACCTTCGCCTCAGTCTCCCCTCAGCTGCTGGAGTTTGTGATCAACATGGCTGACGGCAATGGGAATACAGCGCTACACTACACTGTCTCCCACTCCAACTTCCCTGTGGTGAAACTGCTGCTGGACACCGGTGAGAGAGAGAGAGAGAGAGACAGAGAGAGAGAGGGGGAGGGAGGGATGTGACTGTAAAATAGTTTTATTTGCGATGTATCCAATTCTACAGTATCATGTGCTGTGTTGAATCATAAGGTTTGGGTGTCATACTGTCCTTTAAACATCCCTGTCACTGGTTGTGCTGCTGGTGTATTACCTGCCACCAATGATTGCTCTGTTTACCTCACAGGCCTGTGTAACGCTGACAAGCAGAACAAGGCAGGCTACACGGCCATCATGCTGACAGCCCTGGCTGCCTTCCACTCTGACAGTGACCTTCACACCGTCCTGCAGCTGCTGCGCACAGGGGACGTCAACGCCAAGGCCAGCCAGGTACGCCCTCTGCTGGTCTCTAGGCCTTCTTGCACCTCCACACTGAATAAAAAGAAAAAAAACACTAAGTATGCAGTCACTGGGAAGGCAAGGCACCTTTTATTTATATAGCACATTTCATACACAAGTAAGATCCAGTGTGCTTCACATAAAAACACATGTTAAAAGACATTTGCAAATACCAGATTTAAACAGGATTAAAAAAAAGAAATGCTTCACAATGAGGGACTCAAATCCTACTGAGTGAGACACAGCTAATACAACTGGAGGGACTCTAACCCACCCAATGTGCTAAAAACACATTAAAAGACATTTGCAAAAACAATAAAACAGGTTTCGACAGATGGTTTAAAAGCACCAGGCTAAATGAAATAAATAAATTGGGATGGTTAAGTGTTAAGTCCGAGAGAACAAAAATGTTTTGAGCCTACTTTTAAAAGAGGTGAGAGTTGGGGCACGTCTCAGGTCAGCTGGAGGTTTATTCCAGCAGCATGGGGCATAGTAACTAAAAGCAGCTTCGCCAGACTTGGTTTTCACCTTGGGGACAACTAGCAGACCAGTCTCAGGTGACCTGAGAGGTCTGGATGGCTCGTATCCTAAAACGAGCAAGTCGGAGATGTGCTTTGGAGCTAAGCCATTTTGTGCTTCATGGACAAGCAGCATAAATTCTGTGGCACACTGTAAGCCAGTGCAGTGATCTAAGAAATGGTGTAATGTGTTCGGCTTTCTTGGTCTTCGTCAGAACTCTGGCAGCAGCGTTCTGAATAAGCTGTAGCCCAGTGATTTTTTAGGGAGACTGGAAAAAAAGACCATTGCAGTAGTCTAGCCTACTGATAATAAAAGCATGTGTCAGTTTTTCTAAATCAGGTTTGCACATGAACTCTTTTATTTTTGTTATATTTTTAATCTGATTTTGTAATGTTATGGATGTGGCTGTAAAAGGTGAGCCCTAATTTTCTGCCTGGGGACTTCAAGTGATACGTGGCTTCTCCCAAGGTTATGTTGAGACTACAGAAAGACATGTTTTTTATCTGTTAACAAAAAATGACGAATCATATATCA